>NIVC01000987.1:32495-110405 GCA_002269645.1 Macrostomum lignano
CAGGAAGTTTTCCCGCCGAGGTTTGCCATAGCTTCCCGCAGCGAGGTTTTCCGCAGCGCGGTTTTGGACTACATGTCAAAGGTCTTGTCATTATTTCAAACGTTTTTCCAAACGTTTTTTTCCAATAAGATCAATTTAACATGAAAAATCGATCAATGCGTCGTTAGAGCAGCATGTGAGGCACAAAATAGTGTGCAGATTAGAACTTTCTCTGACACTGTTAAGAGACTCAATCACTGTTTTAGTGTTGAAAATCGTGAAATTTCCTATCCGTAAGTGTATTTTCCTGTCTTACTATTTCTGAACGAAAAGCTTTATGAATATCGATAGAGCAATAATAAAGGCACGACATATCAAAAGATGAACACTGGATCTTCCTCCTATCAAAAGCAATAACAATTTTTGTCTGAAAAAAATTAAAACCTCCTATCTCTGTAGTGTATTTTCGGCGAAAAGTTGCCTTCAAAACATTACCATAAGATTTCGAGTGTTGCGTCCTATATGTTACTTGAGTAGTCCTTGTTACAGCCTATTCCAAGGCTAATTAATTATGCTGGTAAATAAGTTAGTAAATAAAAAGATAATAATATTAATATTACTATTACTATTACAAATTACAAGTGAGAGACACAGCGCTTTCCAATTACTTTATCTTCCAAAGTCGTTACTACATTGGACTCAATAATTATCGTGCTTTTTTGCTTTTAGTAAGCAAAAATGCATACAGGTACACTTATTTTTAAAAATAAGTTGCTTAACTTAAACAATTACGCATTGTATCCCCACACTTAGGATAAAAACAATATCGATGGTTTAATGCATATAGTTCTTAGAAAGTCGCGTAGGTACAAAGCGTCGTCTGGATTTCCTAGAAATGCCCATGCCTGCCCTGTCTGCAGTCTGCATCATGCATTCTGCGTTTCTTGAATCTTAAAATTCATTTATTGCCATGACAGGCTTTTAAAAAATACGGCGTGTGGGAATTGATCATTGATGAACTGACTGAAATTGCTAGCTATCAATCAGATCATATCAGATATCATCCACTCTCTAAAAGTGGTGTTTTTAAATAATGCATTGGTGAATGACATAAGGCTTTAAGTCTATCTAGACCCATATTATTGCTTATGCTAATTGAAGGCCTATAACATAGCTACACTATTTCTATAGCCATAGATGATAGCTAAGCTATGCCTATACAGCACAGACTGCACAGGCCTATACTATAGATAGAAAGTACAACAAGAGCAGAGCACAAATGACAAATATAGTACTTACTCATGACCTCATGGGTTTGTGCTGGCTATCTTATATTTTTTAATGTTGAATTTTTTGTGTCATGTCATTAAAAGTTATTTTTTAGGTTAAAAACAATTGTTAGGCCTACTGTTATATTGAATTGACTTTTTTGTTTGTAGTAGTAGGCCAGGCCTATTGGACTATGCTATGGAGTATTTTTTTGCATAATTGCATATGATAGAATATAAATATATGCTTTATAGGTTTATAAAAATTAAGCTTAAAAAATAAATAAAAATTAATTAACTTTTAAACTTTAACTTTAACCTATGATAATTGCATACCAAAAATTTTTGAGTATATGCTCATACTCTCAAATCTATGCTAGTGTTGCAACAATATATGATATTTTTCTATGCTGCAACAATAAAAGACTTTTTTGGGTTGTGTAAGGGACCCCTTTTGGCAAATAATTTATTTGATTTTTTGCTTTTTTTGCTTCTACTATTTATTATGCTTATACTATTTATATTATTTATCAATAATTAAAAATTAATACATACAAAGATTTGTTTAAATGCCTTATTACAAGCTTTAAAAACCTGGAAAGCTTGAAATTTATGCTTAAAATGAACTTTTTATATCTTTTTCAATGAACACTAACTTTTTGATGTGATTCTTTAAGGTACATGCCAAGCCAAGTATGCACTCATACTATTTTCTTAAGAGTGATAACACACCAACTGTGCATGCCTACTTTTGGTCTAAATTTTAGGCATATACTATATGATTGAGAGTGTGGTATTCATATACTAAGTTATGAATAGTATACTATCTATAGTATTATAGATATAAAAATAAGTATTTTGAAACCTTAAGTTTTTTATTCTTGGATATTTAAAATATTACAAGTTTTAAAACCCCTATTAGAATAAGTATAAAAAAACCTGTAGATGCACAACATTGGGTCTAAAGTTATAGCTAAAAAATGCAATGCAACACAGAATATGTTAATTTTTGCATCAAAAACGGGTGTAGTACTAATTAGATAATGAGGCATTTAGCCTTAAAAAGACAGTAATAGTTACTCTTGCCATTTACCTAAAAGTCTAAAACTACACCACACTGCAACACTACCTGCATTGACTCTAGCTGCAATGCAACACTGTGACAGATGGTTAGACACCTTTTGTCCACTTATTCCAATAGGGTTTGAAATGTTAAACTAATTTTACCTAAAGCAATTAACTATATAAAAAACAGAAAGCAATAAAAATATTGCTTAATAGCAATAAAAGCTAATGACAATAATAAGAATAAAAGTTCCATGTTGCAGAAATAATTTTTTGGTCTCTATGCTTTTAAGATAATTGAGATTTGATCAAGATTCAAGATTAAGCCAAATAGCATCTAGTAGGTCTATTTATACTATTCTATCTATCAGTAATAATAGTAATATTGTTATTTGTTAAATGTGTTTAATGCTGACAATAGAAGGAAAAAGCAATTATTGTTGAGCTTGTTAGTTACTTGATATATATCAAATATAATGATGATAATATCATAGTCACCAATAGTGACTTAGTCACAAATCTTGACTTTTTTCAAGATCTTAAAACCAAGATCAAGATTGAGAAAAAAGTACTAAGTTATTGACAATCAAGATAGAGATCTTGAAGATCTTGTCCAACTCTTATCATAGCCTAGCTGTCTGATATATAGCATTATTATGCTAGTAGCCTTAGCTTAATCTTATGCTTGTGCTTATGAGTAGGCCTAAATAGGTATCAATATGCTTGATTGCCTACTCAAGGGGTTGGTAAAACAGGCCATTATGCCTTTTGCTAGTTGTGATAATGTTAGTTAAAGTGTATAAAGGTGAACATAGACTTTTTGCAAGTCTTGTCTTGAATAAAAAACAATAAAATACTATATAAGAACTACTAGGTATAGTAATAATAGGTATATATATGTGGTAGCTAAAATATGCTTATAAGATTACTTTAGAAATTTGACAATGCTAACACTATTAATATTGACCTAAAAATCATATTATGACCAAAGCTTAGATATCTAATAATGATTAAATTGGTAACAAAAATGAGCAATAGATTACCTAAGTAAATGCAATGGACTATATGCTCCCTACGACCCTAACCCTAGTATACTTTAACTAGCTAGCAAGAGACATTGGTTGGCATGCAAGCACAGAAATATAGAAACAATAGCAGAATACCTTTATTTTATGTTAGGTATGTATATATTTTGCTCTGCCTTGCAGGTTGGCCCTTAGGGACAAGAACAAGGGACAATGACATTAAATGCATAAGCAAAGCCAAGCCCAGATTTCAATTTAGGCTTGTTATTTATTCGAAGGAATCAAGTCGAATTACTGCATTACTACTTAAAAGTAGAAGTGCTAGGATTTTTATTGTTTCTCGATTCTTATCTTTCTGAGTCTACGAGTATGCAAGATCTATTTTTGAAGCCTCGGCTTGCACATACTGTTGCGTACAACCAATGTACAATGTAAAGTCTTCCCTAGTTTTTTCTTACCTTCCCTCTCTATGTACACTTCACCGGTATAAAAGCGAGGGTGTCCCACGACAAAATCAGGCCCCTCTCTCTGCTCTCGGACTTTTTCTCATCGCCTGCAGAGCTGAGTCCTGAAAAGAGTTTTCTCTATTTTTAGTCTAGCTTCTCTCTCATTGGTTGGCCAATAAGCTTCTATCAGCGCTCATGCTGAACTGTCTGTCTCTCGTCTTCTAGAGCTGGCTGAAGTGGACAGCACAAGAGTGAGCTGGATCGAACCAGCGTGTCACGTGGCGTATAATCCTGATATAAACCTATTAGTTAGCTTAAACAATATATTTGATATACGTTAATGTGAGATAGATTAATTGAAATTTGAAAGGAAAGGTAATTTGTCTCACTGTCTCTCTCATTTATCCCACTGTCTCTCGTATTTATCTCACAGTCTCTCATTTATCTCAATGTCTCTCTTAGTTATCTGACAGTCTCACTCATTTATCTCACAGTCTCTCTTAGTTATCTGACAGTCTCACTCATTTATCTCACAGTCTCTCGTATTTATCTCACTGTCTCTCTTAGTTATCTCACAGTCTCTCATATTTATCTCACTGTCTCTCTTAGTTATCTCACAGTCTCTCATATTTATCTCACAGTCTTTCGTATTTATCTCAATGTCTCTCTTAGTTATCTCACAGTCTCTCTTAGTTATCTCACAGTCTCTCTTATTTATCTCACAGTCTTTCGTATTTATCTCACAGTCTCTCTTATTTATCTCACAGTCTTTCGTATTTATCTCACACCTCTCTCATTTTTTCACAGTCTCTTGGTTTTCTCAATGTCTCTCTAATTTATCTTACTTTCTCTCCTTCGTTACATGTGCCACTTTATCTCCTACATTATCTGCGCAGCTGTCTGCATTTTATTTTAGTCTGTGTACAGTTATAATAAGTTCTAAAGTTCTTTCTGTCCTTGGAATTTCGGTTTCTTTCTACAGCAATTAATTTCTTGAACTAGCTTTTAAGCTTAAGATTTAAAGTTTCTAAGAGTAATCAGTACGTTTGTATGGCAGTTTAGTTACTTTAAGTCTGCTGTGTTTTTTATAATTGAAATTGCAAATTAGTACTCGACATTCGTATTGTCAAGGACTAGTAACAGTTGTTATTCGGAATAGTTATTTGGTTGATTGATTACACCTGCCCCAATGGGCAGCTGAAGGCTGCGTACGGCTGTTCAGTCCAAGGACTTGGGGGGGGGGTCAATTACCCCCGATAATGCTGGCACCCATTTTACAGCTGGGGTGAACTGAAGCAATATAGAGTTAAATGTCTTGCTCAAGGACACATATTATTTCAGTGGAGTCAGGAATCGAACCCCCGACCTTCAAGTCGTGAGTCCAACGCTCTGACCACTAGGCTACAGCCCTCTCAGCTCAGAACTCATGCTTTGTTTTTGTGAGTTTATTATTAATTCAAATTTTGATTACATTATTTGGATAATAATATCTATGTACTTAGCACAATATTTGCAAACACAATTATATGGTTTTTGAATGATAGTGTTTATATAATTGGGAACAATTATCCTTATTGAGTTTTTGGATGATTGCGTTTATATGATTTAGGATCCTTGTGTTTATATTGTGACACTACAGCCAGATCGCAACTACAGAACACGAGATAACTGAGCCTTGAAGGTCGCATCTAGAGACGTGATCAGGCCGTCCCTAATTTCCTCAGACCCTGTGTCCACACAGAGGAATACTCACTAATTGCTGTCTTGAGCCAGTGCTTCGTTTGATAACTGGGGCAGTGCAAGGCTGGGCCCACCGCCAATTTATTTCTACATTATTTCATTCTCATAACCCCAAATCCCTAGGGTACACAGACTGGGGTTATTAACTCACTTCTGAGTGTAGAGGTAATTCCAATCAGGACTGGATACGCGACATTGTGTTTATTGTATTTGGGGTCATTGTGTTTAAAATGATAAGGGATCATTGTGTTTATATGATTAGGGTTCATTGTGTTTATATGATTAGGGGATCATTGTGTTTATATGATTAGGGTTCATTGTTTTTATGATTGGGGATCATTGTGTTTATATGATTAGGGTTCATTGTTTTTATGATTGGGGATCATTGTGTTTATATGATTGGGCGATCATTGTGTTATATGATTGAGGGATCATTGTGTTTATATGATTAGGGATCATTGTGTTTATATGATTGAGGGATCATTGTGTTTATATGATTAGGGATCATTGTGTTTATATTATTGGGGGATCATTGTGTTTTGTAGGGTTAGTAGTGTTTATTGGGTTTGGGAATCATTGTGTTTATTGGGTTTAGGAATCATTCTGTTTATTGGGTTTAGGAATCATTGTGTTTATTTGGGTTTAGGAATCATTGTGTTTATTGGGTTTAGGAATCATTGTGTTTATTGGGTTTAGGAATCATTCTGTTTATTGGGTTTAGGAATCATTGTGTTTATTGGGTTTAGGAATCATTGTGTTTATTGGGTTTAGGAATCATTGTGTTTATTGGGTTTAGGAATCATTGTGTTTATTGGGTTTGGGATCCAATTAAAATAATCAGATTACAGCAATTTATAAACATATGCAATACTTTCGTAAAATATTTCAGCTTTAATTCCCATAATAAAGTTGTTTAACTAAAAAGCTTAAAAACACAAAAAAGCATCATGGCTACCGTGGTGTTCCACTGGTTGGACTATCTGATATTTGCTCTAGTCCTGCTGATATCGGCTAGTATTGGTATTGCATACCACAGGCAGAGGTCATCTAAGGACATATTTCTCGGCTCAAGACAGATGACACTGATGCCTGTGACATTCTCAGTCATGGCTTCCTTCATATCGGCGATTTCTATTCTTGGCACTACTGCGGAAGTTTACCAGTCAGGAGTGCAGTACATCATATTGGGGATCAGCTATTTTCTAGCTTTCCCAATCACGGCAGAGGTGTACATGCCGGTGCTGTATCGGAATCGAGTGCTCACTGCTCAGCACTATCTGGAGTTGAGATTCAGTTCGGCAGTTCGCACCGCAGCTTCCATAGTGTTCTGCATCCAGATGTTCTTCTATCAGGCTGTGGTGCTGTACGCCTCGGCCATCACATTTCAACAGGTCACTGGTCTGTCATTCCCGCTCACAATGGTACTCACTGGAGTCGTCTGCACTTTCTACACAGCTCTAGGCGGTATTAAAGCGGTGATGTGGACCGATCTAGTGCAAATGATCATTGTATTTGTAGCCTTCTGTACTTTAGTTGTCATGGCAACTATGGAAGTTGGCGGTTTCGAACGCGTATTCGAGATGGCTGCTGCTGGTGACCGTTTGAACTTTTTCAACTTTAATCCCGATCCAACTGTGAGACACAGCTTCTGGACTTTGCTGTTTGGCGGCACCGGGATGTGCCTCACTATCTACTCGGCTAATCAGGTAATTAGTTGCGTATTTTGTGAGAAGTTTTTTTCAACTCTATGATTATTAGCATTAGACTTGAATACTACCCTGATACGTATTAGCTATTTATAGAATGCATGAATGAATTAATCTATTGATTGATTAATCAACCCAATCATCAATAAGCTTATCGACAAACCAATTAAACCAAGAAGTTAATCAATTATTAAATTAAACAACCCAGTCTAAATAGATTTTTTAAATTAACAAAAGGAATAAACTAATTAATCAATTAATCAATTAGACAAACAATCAATCAATCAATAAATCAATCAAACAAACAACTAATCAATCAATCAATCGATCGATCGATCAATCAAAAAATTATTCAACCAATCAGTCAATCAACCAATCAATCAATCAATCAATCAATCAATCAATCAATAAAGCAATCAATCAATCAATCAATCCATCAATCAATCAATCCATCAACCAATCCATCAATCAATCAATCAATCAATCAATCAATCAATCAATCAATCAATCAATCAATCAATTTATTAAACAATCAATCAGTCAATCAATAAAGCAATCAAATCAATCCATCAACCAATCCATCAATTAATCAATCCATCAGTCAATCAATCAATTTATCAAACAATCAATCAATCAATAAAGCAATCAATCAATCCATCAACCAATCCATCAATTAATCAATCTATCAATCAATCCATCAATTAATTAATCCATCAATCTATCTATCTATCTATCTATCTATCTATCTATCTATCTATCTATCTATCTATCTATCTATCTATCTATCTATCTATCTATCTATCTATCAAACAATCAATCAATCAATCAATCAATCAATCAATCCATCAATCAATCTATCTATCTATCTATCTATCTATCTATCAAACAATCAATCAATCAATCGCGCCGCACAAAACTGCAGGCCCAGCTGCAGCGCTACCTGAGCTGCTCAACCGAGTCAGTAGCCAGACGAGCCATCTACCTGCAGATGCCGCTCACATTTCTGTTCCTCTGCTTCCTCTGCCTGGCCGGTTTAGTTATCTACGCTTTCTACTCGGACTGCGACCCCCTGCTGTCAGGGGATATTGTGAAACGCGACCAGCTCCTACCGGCTCTGGTGGTTCGCCTGTTCTCAGCCCGACCCGGTGTCACCGGTTTATTCGTGTCCTGCATCTTCTCAGCCTCCCTCAGCACCGTATCGTCCGGTATTAATAGCTTAAGCTCGGTAGTGCTGGAAGATCTAATTAAGCCTTGGCAACCGAATTTAACCGAACGAGCCGCCGGATGGGCTGCTAGAGTGCTGGCTGTTGTACTCGGCTTGAGCACTGTGGGCATTGGCTTCCTAGCAACTAATCTGCCAGCCACTGTGCTGCAGATTGTGCTCAGCCTGTTCGGCATTGTTGGCGGCCCACTGTTGGCTGTGTTCAGTCTGGGCATCCTGGTGCCCTGGTGCAATCGCTACGGCGCTCTGACCGGGTTGCTAGCCAGCTTAGCAACCACTCTCGGCTTCAGCATTGCCGCCCTGATCGACCCGCCACCCCCGGATCATCGGGTATTCGGCACTGAGGGCTGCTATAATGGAACAGATGCTAGCAACTACACTATTAGCACCGAGCACTACTCTAACTGGACTGTTACTACCGCTTCCTTGGTTGCTAGGCAACGGCCAGTTCATTGGCTATCATATTTATACTACACTCCGTTGGCACTGTTGGTTGCTATGGCAACGGGATTAGCTGTTAGCGCTCTGACTGGATTTAATCGCGCTAAACCTGTTTCGCTGGAACTGCTGCATCCGCGAGTCTGGCGCCTGGCAGCTGCTGGATCTGTCCAGGTGGCAACCGTTGATGATGAGGCTGCTGCTGCTGAGCCTGCTGGCGAAGCTGGGACGGCTCAGTCAGAGTCTATCATCCCAACTACAAAGTCTGAGCACACTCCCTTGAATATGGAACTCGAGTTCAGTAGCAGACACTCGGCTGTGCACGGAACTGTTGATTTGATGAACCAGAAATAAACTGCTTTTTGTGCTCAGTCTGTTGTGAATTCTCTTTCTGTTTATACTGCCCATCAACTAATTGTTGTTTTGTAGGCAAGTGGAAAGGTCATTTCTTTTCTCATTCAAACCAATGGGCTTTTGCCAAGTCTTTGCTGTTGTGCTTCTTCTAAGCTGCTTTTCTATTTTTTCTCTGTTCATATCCTCCCTTCTCTCCCTTCTCTTCTCCCTTCTCTTTTCCCTTCTCTCCTCCCTTCCCTGCTCCCTTCTCTGCTCCCTTCTCTGCTCCCTTCTCTGCTCCCTTCTCTGCTCCCTTCTCTGATCCCTTCTCTCCTCCTCTGCTCCCTTCTCTGCTCCCTTCTCTCCCTTCTCTCCTCCCTTCTCTCCTCCCTTCTCTCCCTTCTCTCTTCCCTTCTCTCCTCCCTTCTCTCCCTTCTCTGCTCCCTTCTCTCTTCCCTTCTCTCCCTTCTCTGCTCCCTTCTCTCTTCCCTTCTCTCCCTTCTCTGCTCCCTTCTCTCTTCCCTTCTCTCCTCCCTTCTCTCCCTTCTCTGCTCCCTTCTCTCTTCCCTTCTCTCCCTTCTCTGCTCCCTTCTCTGCTCCCTTCACTTCTCCCTTCTCTCTTCCCTTCTCTCCCTTCTCTGCTCCCTTCTCTCTTCCCTTCTCTCCCTTCTCTGCTCCCTTCTCTCTTCCCTTCTCTCCCTTCTCTGCTCCCTTCTCTCTTCCCTTCTCTCCTCCCTTCTCTCCCTTCTCTGCTCCCTTCTCTCCCTTCTCTCCTCCCTTCTCTCCTCCCTTCTCTCCCTTCTCTCCTCCCTTCTCTCCCTTCTCTCCTCCTCTGCTCCCTTCTCTGCTCCCTTCTCTCCCTTCTCTCCTCCCTTCTCTCCCTTCTCTCCTCCCTTCTCTCCTTTCTCTTCTCTCTTTTTTCCTGCCTTCTCCCCCCTTCCTTCCTTCCTTCTCTCTCTTCTCTCCCCCTTCTCTTTCGCTTCTCCACTTCATTTCCCTGCATGGTTTATCATTAACTCGTATTTGCAATGGACCATTTTTATGTCGAGTATAGTTTCAGTTTTGAACTATTCAGGAACAACTAATTATACTTCAACCTATAAAAACAATAAAAAGCATAATTTATTTATATTCTTTTTTTATTCAGCGCCTGTTTTTTGTATTTTGTTTCATTGTATTGATGTGTATTGATACAGGCCCAAAATATTTAGATGCTGAGGTGCGTCTGTGCTCAGCCCCGGGCCTTGAGAGTTTTGTGTTGTGCAAGCTTCATCTATTTTGAAATCCTTGTTTTCTCTGCTAACTTTCGACCAACACCTAATTTATAACGTTTCTTTTCCAATTTTATCACATACACCAGTTCCATGCTACTTACAGTAAGTAGTTTAGCTAGCTGTTTTGTAGGAATCTCTGGAATTCATATTGTTTTTAACGATTAATTTTTAATTGATTGGAGATCAGTGTTTTTATAGTCACCTCCACCTTGATTTTTCTCGCGCTCTGATAATGTTTTTTGAGATTATAATGTTCTCAGATAATCTAACCCTGAGATTTTTGCATCCTGAGATTTCTTAAAGCTCTGAAAATTCCTCTCCTGAGATTTCCCTAATCTCGGAGAACCGTCCTCCAGAGATTTCCCTAATCTTGGAGAATCCCTCTCCTGAATTTTCCCTAATCTCGGAGAATCCCTCTCCTGAGATTTCCCTAACCTTAGAGAATCCCCCTCCTGAGATTTCCCTAATCTCGGAGAATCCCCATCCTGAGATTTCCCTAACCTTGAAGAATCCCCCTCCTGAGAGTTTCCTAATCTCGGAGAATCCCCCTCTTGAGATTTCCCTAACCTCGGAGAATCTCTACCTGAGATTTCCCTAATCTCGGAGAATCCCCATCCTGAGATTTCCCTAACCTTGAAGAATCCCCCTCCTGAGAGTTTCCTAATCTCGGAGAATCCCCCTCTTGAGATTTCCCTAACCTCGGAGAATCTCTACCTGAGATTTCCCTAATCTCGGAGAATCCCCCTCCTGAGATTTCCCTAATCTCGAAGAATTCCTCTCCTGAGATTTCCCTAATCTCGGAGAATCCCCCTCCTGAGATTTCCCTAATCTCGGAGAATCCCCCTCCTGAGATTTCCCTAATCTCGAAGAATTCCTCTCCTGAGATTTCCCTAATCTCGGAGAATCCCCCTCCTGAGATTTCCCTAATCTCGGAGAATCCCCCTCCTGAGATTTCCCTAATCTCGGAGAATCCCCCTCCTGAGATTTCCCTAATCTCGGAGAATCCCCCTCCTGAGATTTCCCTAATCTCGGAGAATCCCCCTCCTGAGATTTCCCTAATCTCGAAGAATTCCTCTCCTGAGATTTCCCTAATGTCGGAGAATCTCTTGTCTGAGTTCTGAGGCTAAGAAGATTTTCTAAGAATCTGTTAGCCTAATTTTGCACTTTAATTTTTCTAATAATTTTAATTCTTCGGAACAAACAATTGTTTTAAAGCTGCTCAATTAGATAAATTAGTATTTTGTAGTTAGATTTTATTTGCACGTCTTTCTCTGTTGTTCTTATTAATTTCGATTGTTTTGATTAACTTTGAAATTTAAATTTAAAATCTCACTTAGTTTTGTGTTGAATGAGCAGTCCAAAGACCATGGTAAATATTTTCGAGTAGATCTATTTTTGGTTTCTTAGAAAGGGTACAAAATTACTTTAGCTACTTAGTAAGTTGTAAGTGAGCATAGTCTTTTGGCTGTTTACCTTTATAAATTTGTGTTGAAAGCTTTCTTAGAGTTAATTTACTTTGAGAACTTTTGATAAGTTAGCTATTCATCGGCTTGAATCATTGAGCTCATTTTCCACTCATCTTTTATAACTGATTTGAATGGCAATATACTATTAACCATCTTTCACACTACTATAAAATTACAACGATTTTTAACTTTGAATTGGTTTTTAATATACAAACATTTCATCGTTTTAATTTTCATCGAATTGAAATTTTCTTTTACTTATAACAGCATTTGGAGCAGGTGATTACCGTGTGTAATTGGTGTGGAATGGTGGGTGGTGTTGCTCAATTGCAGCAGATGATTACCGTGTCTAATTGGTGTGGAATGGTGGGTGGTGTTGCTCAATTGCAGCAGGTGATTACCGTGTCTAATTGGTGTGGAATGGTGGGTGGTGTTGCTCAATTGCAGCAGGTGTTTACCGTGTCTAATTGGTGTGGAATGGTGGGTGGTGTTGCTCAATTGCAGCAGGTACTTACCGTGTGTAATTGGTGTGGAATGGTGGGTGTTGGTGCCTGAATTGCAGCAGGTGGTTACCGTGTCTAATTGGTGTGGAATGGTGGGTGTTGTTGCCTGAATTGCAGCAGGTACTTACCGTGTCTAATTGGTGTGGAATGGTGGGTGTTGTTGCCTGAATTGCAGCAGGTGGTTACCGTGTGTAATTGGTGTGGAATGGTGGGTGTTGGTGCCTGAATTGCAGCAGGTGGTTACCGTGTCTAATTGGTGTGGAATGGTGGGTGGTGTTGCTCAATTGCAGCAGGTGATTACCGTGTCTAATTGGTGTGGAATGGTGGGTGTTGTTGCCTGAATTGCAGCAGGTACTTACCGTGTGTAATTGGTGTGGAATGGTGGGTGTTGGTGCCTGAATTGCAGCAGGTGGTTACCGTGTCTAATTGGTGTGGAATGGTGGGTGTTGTTGCCTGAATTGCAGCAGGTACTTACCGTGTCTAATTGGTGTGGAATGGTGGGTGTTGTTGCCTGAATTGCAGCAGGTGGTTACCGTGTGTAATTGGTGTGGAATGGTGGGTGTTGGTGCCTGAATTGCAGCAGGTGGTTACCGTGTCTAATTGGTGTGGAATGGTGGGTGTTGTTGCCTGAATTGCAGCAGGTACTTACCGTGTCTAATTGGTGTGGAATGGTGGGTGTTGGTGCCTGAATTGCAGCAGGTGGTTACCGTGTCTAATTGGTGTGGAATGGTGGGTGTTGTTGCTCAGTTGCATCAGGTGATCCCTCTTTCTCCATTCATAACCGTGTCTAATTGGTGTGGAATGGTGGGTGTTGGTGCCTGAATTGCAGCAGGTGGTTACCGTGTGTAATTGGTGTGGAATGGTGGGTGTTGGTGCCTGAATTGCAGCAGGTGGTTACCGTGTGTAATTGGTGTGGAATGGTGGGTGTTGGTGCCTGAATTGCAGCAGGTGGTTACCGTGTCTAATTGGTGTTGAATGGTGGGTGTTGGTGCCTGAATTGCAGCAGGTGGTTACCGTGTGTAATTGGTGTTGAATGGTGGGTGGTGTTGCTCAATTGCAGCAGGTGATTACCGTGTGTAATTGGGTGGAATGGAGGGCGTCAGACGTAATATTACCAAAGATCTCATAAGGCAAACAACAAATTTGCTTTCATTTTTGTGACTGAAGTATAAAATTATACGTTATTAATTAACAAAAATGCACTGATAATTGAGTTGAAAATAAAAATGAATAATCTGTCAGGCGCTTTATCAATATAAACTTTTAAACAGACGATCTCACTGGACTAATTATAGAATTAGTCTGCTTTGAAGCCGTCAGTTTTACAGGGAGACTTCTTCGAACTGCGTTGGTTGCTTGCAGCGATTTAACAGTCTGTCTATCGGCTGAAGTAACCGAAACTCTTGTCCAGCCATTGTCAGCGTCCTTGATCTGGCTGGACCTGTATTCTGTAATAGTTTAGATATTGGAAGAATCCGAGGCGTCAAGTCACTAAATGATCTGAGGATTAACAGCCCAGTGAAGGATCTGAGGATTACCAGCCCACTGAAGAATCTGAGGATTACCAGCCCACTGAAGAATCTGAGGATTACCAGCCCACTGAAGAATCTGAGGATTACCAGCCCACTGAAGAATCTGAGGATTACCAGCCCACTGAAGAATCTGAGGATTAACAGCCCACTGGAGAATCTTAGGATTAACAGCCTACTGGAGAATCTTAGGATTAACAGCCTACTGGAGAATCTGAGGATTAACAGCCCACTGAAGAATCTTAGGATTACCAGCCCACTGGAGAATCTTAGGATTAACAGCCTACTGGAGAATCTGAGGATTAACAGCCCACTGGAGAATCTTAGGATTAACAGCCTACTGGAGAATCTGAGGATTAACAGCCCACTGGAGAATCTTAGGATTATCAGCCTACTGGAGAATCTGAGGGTTAGCAGCCCACTGAAGAATCTTAGGATTACCAGCCCACTGGAGAATCTGAGGATTAACAGCCCACTGGAGAATCTTAGGATTAACAGCCTACTGGAGAATCTGAGGATTAACAGCCCACTGAAGAATCTGAGGATTAACAGCCTACTGGAGAATCTGAGGATTAACAGCCCACTGGAGAATCTTAGGATTAACAGCCTACTGGAGAATCTGAGGATTAACAGCCCACTGAAGAATCTTAGGATTACCAGCCCACTGAAGAATCTTAGGATTACCAGCCCACTGGAGAATCTTAGGATTATCAGCCCACTGGAGAATCTTAGGATTAACAGCCTACTGGAGAATCTGAGGATTAACAGCCCACTGGAGAATCTTAGGATTAACAGCCTACTGGAGAATCTGAGGATTAACAGCCCACTGGAGAATCTTAGGATTAACAGCCTACTGGAGAATCTGAGGGTTAGCAGCCCACTGAAGGATCTTAGGATTATCAGCCCACTGGAGAATCTTTGGATTAACAGCCCACTGGAGAATCTTTGGATTACCAGCCCACTGGAGAATCTTTGGATTAACAGCCTACTGGAGAATCTGAGGGTTAGCAGCCCACTGGAGAATCTTTGGATTAACAGCCCACTGGAGAATCTGAGGGTTAGCAGCCCACTGAAGAATCTTAGGATTAACAGCCCACTGGAGAATCTTAGGATTAACAGCCCACTGGAGAATCTTAGGATTAACAGCCCACTGAAGAATCTTAGGATTAACAGCCCACTGGAGAATCTTTGGATTATCAGCCCACTGGAGAATCTTAGGATTAACAGCCCACTGGAGAATCTTAGGATTAACAGCCCACTGGAGAATCTTAGGATTAACAGCCCACTGGAGAATCTGAAGCCAATAGGGCATTAAGGGTAGCAGGTCACTGAAAGACCAGATAAGTTGCAGACCACTGAATGATCTGACAGGGTAAACGGTAATTTATTACTCACCATGAATATCCAAATTTGACTTTGCATTCTGATCAAAGTTCTCAACCACACATACTGCCGGATAAGTCTGCGAGTTGAAATTGAAACGTAATTTATAATGTAGACATGCAGTATGAAACAAATTATTCTTGAATTAAAAAAAATGACAATATTTTCAAACCTGTGCAGTCTGGGGAATCAAGAACATGATGATTGCAGCTACAATCGGCAACAGACCAGATAGATAGAAAGGTACGTCCCATCGGTTTGTAACGTCGTTTATATAGCCTGAATTTTTTTAGATTGTTTGATGCGTCATTTTGTGGTCGATGAGGTGTATTAAGCATCGGAAATAATACACATCATCGAACACAAAAGGACACGTCAAACATCGTAAATGACACCTCTCATTAGCCACAAAATGACACGTCAGACATCGGAAATGACACCTCTCATTAGCCACAAAATGACACGTCAGACATCGGAAATGACACCTCTCATTAACGACAAAATGACACGTCGAACATCGGAAATGACACCTCTCATTAGCCACAAAATGACACGTCGAACATCGGAAATGACACCTCTCATTAGCGACAAAATGACACGTCAAACATCGGAAATGACACCTCTCATTAGCGACAAAATGACACGTCAGACATCGGAAATGACACCTCTCATTAGCCACAAAATGACACGTCGAACATCGGAAATGACACCTCTCATTAGCGACAAAATGACACGTCAGACATCGGAAATGACACCTCTCATTAACGACAAAATGACACGTCAGACATCGGAAATGACACCTCTCATTAGCGACAAAATGACACGTCGAACATCGTAAATGACACCTCATTAGCCACAAAATGCCACGTCAGACATCGGAAATGACACCTCTCATTAGCCACAAAATGCCACGTCAGACATCGGAAATGACACCTCTCATTAGCGACAAAATGACACGTCGAACATCGGAAATGACACCTCTCATTAGCGACAAAATGACACGTCAGACATCGGAAATGACACGTCGAACATCGGAAATGACACCTCTCATTAGCCACAAAATGCCACGTCAGACATCGGAAATGACACCTCTCATTAGCCACAAAATGCCACGTCAAACATCGGAAATGGCACCTCTCATTAGCCACAAAATGCCACGTCAAACATCGTAAATGACACCTCTCATTAGCCACAAAATGACACGTCAAACATCGGAAATGACAGCCAAAACACAAGCCACTGAACAACATGCTGCTGCTGGTGCTCACCCGCCAGCAATGGCCCCACAGTGGTTGGCACAGACATTGCCAACAATAGAAATCCAATTGCCTGCGATGCGCCACTCGGTCCAACTAAATCGAACGCAATCGGTCCCATAAGGCACACCACGGCTCCGTCGCATAGGCCAAATAGTAGGGCCAGCGAGATGAATAAAACCCGATGGTTACTAGGCGGTAATAAAAGAATGCTAAGTCCCAGGGTGGCGTAAGCTGCCTGTTGCAGATGGACTCTGTTCATGCATTGACTGTCAGCTAATTTCCCAATAACTAATCGCGCAACGCTGCTTGAAATGTTAATGCAGACTAGCATTATTGCCGCGTCGGATTCAGCTGTGGAAATCGATAGTTGGATTTGATTATAAACTTCGTTGCTTGTACCGCTGCTATTGTTGTTGCTACTGCCAGAATTTCTAGTCGCTGCAGTGCCGTTGCTTAGAATCTGCTTCAGTTGTTTGTCCGATGTGATGTTGTATTGTAGGAGAGCTCGCATTTGTAAGAAATTTGGCTGAAAAAAATCGGTAATAGGTCGTACATAACTATGACCGTTGGAAGAGGCCATAGACAGCTGAGATAGTGGTTGATAGGATGGCTTTAGACAGCTTAGGTGTAGTGGTTGATAGGATGGCTTTAGACAGCTAAGTATAGTGGTTGATAAAATGGCCATAGACAGCTGAGATATTGGTTGATAGAATGGCCATAGACAGCTGACATCTTGGTTGATAGAATGGCCATAGACAGCTGAGATATTGGTTGATAGAATGGCCATAGACAGCTGAGATTTTGGTTTATAGAATTGCCATAGACAGCTTAGGCACTGGTTGATAGAATGGTCATAGACAGAGGAACAGAAAGACAACTTCATGTTGGGTATAAAGGCCATAGACAAACAGAAAAACACTCAGTAACGGGAGCTCATCAGAAAAACGAACGGCACAAAGTAGCCAAACATGGCGCAAGGACAAGCAACAATCCAAACTAAAAAACCACGACTTCGCCAAATGCTAACGTTGCAAAATTTCGATAGAAACGTGCCAATCCCTGTAACGCTCTCTGCTAGAGAATTTCTTGGCGACAAGTAGTGATCAAGTTCAGCGTGACGAGCTGGTCGAGTTTGTCTCCAGGTGAGCGCGTAAAGAACCATCAGTAGGGACATCCCAGCCAACAGGCGAAACGTGTTGCTAAGCCCGATGCCATCAAGCAGCACGGGTTTCATTATCTTGGTGAGCGGAATTGAGAACACTCCGCTTCCGAGGGTGACTATGCCGTTAACGAGGCCCATTCGACGCTCAAAATAGTGGCCCAGAATCACCAGGCTCGGCGTGTAGACCAGAGCTGCTCCCGCGCCGAATAGGAAACTGTGCGTGAACAGCAGCATGGTGATTCGGTCCTGCCTGTCGCAGAAAGAGCTGCCCAGAAGGCCCAGCGCGCAGACTGCGCCACCGACTGCGGCTACTGGGCGAATGCCTACCCGGTCGGTGACCACACTGGCTAGAAATGAGAAGAAGAATAAACAGCGAAGGCCGCGGATCCGATCGCGCCTAGGTGGGGAGGGTCGGTTTGCTAAATTTGAAGTCAGTCAGTCAGTTTGTCAGTTTGTTAGTTTGTTAGTTTGTTAGTTTGTTAGTTTGTTAGTTCGCTACTTAGTCAGTTAGTTAAACTCACCAGCCAACGACTTGCTGGCGCTGTAATTAGTGATGAGCCACTCGCTAATTATTCCGAAGCTGTTAATCACCGAGAAGATGGTGCCGTTGGTGCAGAATGAGGTGAAGCAGACCAGCCAAGCGACGCAGCCTCCATCAGCCGGGTGGAACTCCATTGCCAGATCAAGATTCTGTTCATCAGTTTGGGACAGTCGCTTTCCTAACGAGTCGCGACTTAAACGATCGATGCTTTTGGACGCTGGCTTGTCGTCTAACTCGGCGGACGGATCTCCATGACTGCTGCTGCTGCCAACTTGAGCCGGGTCGATTTGTTCTTTGCTGTTTTTGTTGCTACAGTGATTGTCGAGCGCGTCAACGGGACTGAGACGCTGAAGTTGTATCTGAAATTCGAAATGCATTATCGTAACCATGGCCCTCTCAGGTCATGGATATATGCTAGGCATGGCTATCTCCAGGGAATTCCTATTCTGCTTCTCCAGCTATCTCTCCGAAGTTTTCGGGCCCAAGAATCTCTGCCAGCTCGTCCCCTACCTAAAGGCTACCGGGTGAGCGACCATCCACCTCCTGGACTCTCCGGAAGGGACACCGCAGGACGGTCAAATCGACCTGAGTCAAGTCTTTATGGTCAAGATGACAGTGGACCCGCAACCAGAACGCTTAATAGCGGTGAGCAAGTTCTGCTCTCGCTTCAGAGCATGCAGCTTTCACAAACTGGAAATTCTACATTTTCGAAGACAGAAAACTCGATAAGCTCGACACTTCGAAAACCGCACAACCGGCTAGCGAGAGGCATTGCTGCCCATTCCGCCGACACCCCTGAGCAGGCACACAAGCGCGCGGATACGTACGCAGTCATACGCACAGGCACACACTCACACAGGAGTGTACAGCGGCCCCAAGTTTATCAAGTGTCTTTTTGATGATAGATTTCACAATAATTCAACTCACAGGCTCAGACTTCGATTCCGTCATGAAGAAAATTGACTGTTAACCTTCTTTGTCCCTATCGGAGATCGCCATTCAAAGTTGCTAAAGCGCTGAGGTAGCGAAGACATCCATGCCCATATTAGCTAATATTATTAATCAATTTGCTGGGTTAAATTTATGAATAATTATTAGTCTATGAGGAAATTTGAACAACCAATCAAATTAGAATGGGTATATAATAATAATGTATTAAAAGTAACTGAAGTACATTCGCAACTGTGTATTTTTGGATCTCGATGTAATATTGGATTGTAACGTCAATATTTGCATCACAAAGTTGGCATTAACTATACTTATTTGTTAATCAGGTAAATAAATATTTTGATTAAACAGTTGCTGATTCCACGTGTACCAAAGTATGTGACTGAATTTACAATATTCGACAAGATCGAATTGCTGGGAAAGTTTTGCTTGCGGGAGATTGTCTTTGCTGAGTATCTTCTGGGGGAGGTGCTTGAAGCAAATAATTCGCCAGCTACAGAGAGGGGGTTGCCAGCTACAGAGGGGGCCACTGGCTATTGATGGGGGGTCGCCAGCAACAGAAGAAAGTCACCAGCTACAGAAAGGGGTCACCAGCAACAGAAGGGGTCACCAGCTACAGAAAGGGGTCACCAGCTACAGAAGGGGTCACCAGCTACAGAGGGGCCACTTGCTATTGATGGGGGTCACCAGCAACAGAAGGGGGTCACCAGTAACAGAGGGGGTCACAAGCTACAGAGGGGCACTAGCTACAGAGGGGGTCACTAGCTACAGAGGGGGTCACTAGCTACAGAGATGGGCACCCACAAAAATGCATTAGCTAGATTTATTCACAATCTGTACTTTTGAAGGTCATTTGAAACTTTATCCGAAGTACATGTGTACTTTTAGCCCAAGGTAGGTTCAATATTTAATCAAAATTTACGAAACAAGAAAAAAACATAATTTACGAATATTTTCTCTTTAACGAATTGTTTCTTCTAAACACAACTTAAGCGTTTTGGAAGTTCAAGACAGTTAAATATATTGTCAAACCAGCCTTCAAAAATTGTCACAATGGGATACTGCGCTATGTCGCTTTATTTGCTTTTTTTAACATTTGAAGTTCACTTCACAATGGCGTACATCACCCAGTAGATGACGTTAAACAGTAAGAAACTGAGCGGAAACAACCGTCTAGCGATTTTATCAATTTTGCTGGCTCGGCTGACCATAACGACAGGCGGAATTCTCGAATAGTTTTCGATTCGACCGGACAGTTGCTGTGGTTGACTCAAAATGTCAGTTAACTTTGCTGATCGCTCATTAGTGATTGGGCACTTGTGATTGAGTGAGTCTGCTCTGCTCATGGGGGACTGGAATTGGGAGGAGGGTTTTGTCAGCATGAAATTTGATCCTGACAGTCCCAATCCCGATCCTGATAGTCCCGATCCCGACCCTGACAGTCCTAATCCCGATCCTGACATTCCCGATCCTGATCCTGACAGTCTCGATCCTGACAGTCCCGATCCCGATCCTGACAGTCCCAATCCCGATCCTAACAGTCCCGATCCTGACAGTCCCGATCCCGATCCTAACAGTCCCAATTCCGGTCCTGACACTTCCGATCCTTCATAAAGTCCCAGTCCCGATCTTTACAGTCCCGACCCATTTATTTATTTTTTAATTCTGGATCTGACCATTCCTACCTAGACACGAATTTTCATCTGTATTCATGCTAAACTATACTCGCGTATACTACTACAACAATTAAATATAAGTAGTCAGAAACGAAAATTTTTACAGAAAAAGAAAACTTACAAAGCCACTAGTGGAGGCTTCGGGTTCAATGCTGACACTGCAGCAGCTGCTACTTTGATAGAAATTGTCTTGTATCCTTGCAGCCTTCAACACTGACACTGTCGGTTGCTGCTGCTGCTGCTGTTGCTCATGTAATTTTTGCTGTTCTGTCTGCTTTCGCAACTGCAATCTGCGCTGTTCGTTCGTGTCTTTCCTACTGTAAACATTGACAACGGCGAATTCTAACAGCGAGGCGAACACAAATATGAGACAGACACTCATCCACACGTCGATGGCCTTGATGTAGGAGACTCTGGGGAGGGATTGACCAGCTCCTGACGACTGCGTTGTCATGGTGAGCACTGCCAAGGGAAAAGGGATTGTATTTTTAGGATGGGATCATTTCACCTCTATCAGTCGGTTAGAAGACAGGGTGACTAGAAGACAGACTGACTAAAAGACAGAGTGACTAGAATTCAGACTGACTAGAATTCAGAGTGGCTTGAAGATAGGGACTAGAATTCAGGGTGACTAGTATTCAGAGTGACTAAAAGACAGAGTGACTAGAAGACAGAGTGACTAGAAGACAGTGTGACTAGAATTCAGACTGACTAGAATTCAGAGTGGCTTGAAGATAGGGACTAGAATTCAGGGTGACTAGTATTCAGAGTGACTAAAAGACAGAGTGACTAGAAGACAGAGTGACTAGAAGACAGTGTGACTAGAAGACAGAGTGACTAGAAGACAGAGTGACTAGAAAAAACAGTGACTAGAAGACAGAGTGAATAGACGACAGAGTAACTAGAAGACACAGTGACTAGAAGACCGAGTGACTAGAAGACAGAGTGACTAGATAACAGAGTGACTAGAATTCAGAGTGACTAGATAAAAGAGTGACTAGAAGCAGAGTGACTAGATAACAGAGTGACTAGAAGGCATCTCAGTGCCTAGAAGACAGAGTGACTAGAATTCAGAGTGACTAGAAGGCAGAGTGCCTTGAAGACAGAGTGACTATAATACAGAGTGACTATAATACAGAGTGACTAGATAACAGTGACTAGAAGGCAGAGTGCCTAGAAGACAGAGTGACTAGAATTCAGAGTGACTAGAAGACAGAATGACTAAAAGTTTCTAAGAATGTATTTTACAAAAGTCACATTTTCAAAACTAATTTCCTTTTTCGAAAGATTGAAAAAAGAGCTCAAGCTACAGTTTCTTGAAAAATTTTTGTGCTCATAGACTGGGTCATCAGCAGTTCCAGGCCCTCACCTGTGAGCAGTCCAAGACTGACCCTGGCCGGTATCGCTTCGGTGTTAATCCAGAATGCAACCCAGCTGAGAATGACTATGAGCACAGTTGGTATGTACACCTGTGGGAAATTGAATAAGAGTATATTTTATCATCTAATTATTCTTAATCAAATTTTTCCCCTAGGCTGCCTCTGAGAGTGTTGCTCACTTGGATAATAAAATAACCGATGTCTCGTCGCAGAATGAAGTCCACCTGCAGGCAGGGATAACTCCCAGTAGTGTAGTTCTTTGAGCAATCTCTGGTTGGGTAGCCGATGAGTACAAACTGTGGCATGCTGAGTTCGTCAGTAGATTCTACGGACTTGTTCACCAGCCACTTGAATACCACCGTTTTCATGGTGTGACCGACTGCCGAGCGGAGGTTTTGGTGGGATGGTTGAGAGTAAGATTTGTGAGGGTGAGATCGGTGAGAGTGAGATAAGTGAGATTGAGATGGGTGAGAGTGAGATAGATAAGAGTGAGATGGAAGAGTGGGATGGGTGAGACTGAGATGGGTGAGAGTAGTGAAATGGGAGAGGGTGAGATTGATGAGAGTGAGATTTTTAAGGGTTAAGATGGTTGAGAGTGAGATGGGTGAGAGTGATTTGGGTGAGATTGAGATGGGTGAGAGTGAGATTTTTTAGGGTGAGATAAGCGAGAGTGAGATGGGGGTGAGAGTAGTGAAATGGGTGAGGGTGAGCTGGGCGAGAGTAAGATTTGTGAGGGTGAGATGGGTGAGAGTGAGATGAAGAGAGTGAGATAGCTGAGAGTGAGATGGGTGCTGAGAGTGAGATTGGTGAGAGTGAGATTTTTGAGGGTGAAATGGGTGAGAGTGATTTGGGTGAGAGTGAGATTTTTTAGGGTGAGATAAGTGAGTGAGAGGGGCGTGAGAGTAGTGAAATGGGTGAGGGTGAGATGGGCGAGAGTAAGATTTGTGAGGGTGAGATGGGTGAGAGTGAGATGAAGAGAGTGAGATAGCTGAGAGTGAGATGGGTGAGAGTGAGATGGGGGAGAATAAGATTGATGAGAGTGTGAGAGATGCCTGAGATGGAGTTGGGTGAGCAACTAGTATCAATTAAAAATTCACACCAAGGTCAAACCAGAGCCAATCAATTACGCTCACAGCTCTCCAGCATCATGGGGCAGATTTGCGTGTCCAGCGGATATTTCTGCAGCTGCATCATGCAGGACAAGGTGGCTGAGATTCTGCAAATTCAATTTGAAGAATGCTGGAGTGAAGCGGCGTAGCGTGTGACTGCTCAAGACAAGAGCAGCTTTTGCGGAAGACACTTTACAATACGCAACTAATGAAAACCCGATCGCTTCTGGAGAGAAACTCACTTCATCACGTACCACAGCTTCCCGCTCGGGTAGAGATTGATGAAGCGATTCGGAATGGTCACGTGATGAAAGTCGGCTTTCTTCTCGTTTCTGCTTTTTGAAAGGAATGATTTTAGGCGATAGCGTTGATTTAGAACTAAGCTGGTTACTAAAACTATTCGTAAATCGTTCAGAAAATGCATTAGCGGGATCGGAAGTCTTCAGTTTTTTTCAGCAATAAATTCTCAATACTGTCATCCCTGGACTTCCGAATTCCAAATGAAGAAAGTGTGTGTTTACTTCGAGGTGCTGCCAAGAAAGTGTACATCTCCTGAAGATTTGAAAGTCAAGGCCGCTGTACACCCTACATGAGAGGGACTAGAAGACAGGGTGACAGTGCTAGTTACCCTGTCTTGTAGTCACTCTGTCTTGTAGTCACTCTGTCTTGTAGTCACTCTGTCTTGTAGTCACTCTGTCTTTTAGTCACTCTGTCTTGTAGTCACCCTGTCTTCTAGTCACTCTGTCTTGTAGTCACCCTGTCTTCTAGTCACTGTCTTGTAGTCACTCTGTCTTGTCTTTTTGTCAGGGTGCAGCCCTCCTTTAATAACTTGCTGATATTTGAACAGAAAACTTAGTTTCATTCACTCAAGCACAATTAGGGTTACTGAAAAGTCCAGAAAGAAAAATATTGCTTTTCTAAATCGTCTAAATCTCCGAAAGATATTTTTAAACTCCATTTTAGCATTGCTAAGATACAAATGATAAAGCCTCGTTTTCGTATAGCTACCCGGAGGGGGGCGAAATGGCTAGTCCACATGTACTAAAAAGGTTCAAATCGATGTTTTAAACTGGCGCGACCTGAAAAACACGTCCGGCACCCAGAGCTTCTCCCAGATCTTGTCCTCCAGCTTGACGCAGTCTTTGTTTCGTCCGATTTCAGACTTGTTGTACTGTAGTCTGGGGTCGAACCACTCCTGACGTAGATAGATGTTCACGGAGTA
Source organism: Macrostomum lignano (assembly GCA_002269645.1). Taxonomy (NCBI): domain Eukaryota; kingdom Metazoa; phylum Platyhelminthes; family Macrostomidae; genus Macrostomum; species Macrostomum lignano. Next base: position 57,169 of record NIVC01000987.1, read on the forward strand.
GTCCTGGAAGTTTTGAGTTTGAGACAGATTTTTAAAAGGCCATTTAAAAAGGCGTTAAGCATTGGCTTAATCATTTTTTTTCAAAATGTAAAAATAAGACATTTACCATTGTCTGCTCACTGATAGAGTAAAAGCTATTGATGTAGATGCCAAGTTGCACTGTTGTTGGCTTGTCTGCAACATAATACATTTTCGTACTAAATATTATCTAATTAATCATTTTAGCAGGCAAGTGAAAATAAAGATGCTATTATTTGTTCGTTAGTTTCTTGGAACACTTTTTGAAGGCCTGGTTTTTACATGATTGACTACTTATGACTAATTATAAAACTCGGCTTCAAAATCTTTCCAGGAAACATAGTACTCGCCCTTCTTTGTACTTTTATTAATCCATGATTTTTCAAAGCTTTTGAATGCCAATTAATCACAAAAGCGAAGGTGCTTTATGACTTAATCAGTAATCTAAGCTTACAACATAGCGGTACTACCCATAACACAAGTAATCGATGAGATTAATCTATAAAAAAAGTTCATTAACCAACAACCTCATTCTTTGTCTATACACGTTTATCTAGCATTTTAGCATCTACTAGTAGTGCTTAACCGTTTCCTGTAGTTTGATCCTCGCTCGAGGATTCTATAAAGCTTGCCAGACAATATCCGGCTTCGCTGAGAGACCTTATATCAACTAATTATAGTACTAAGTATATATATATGGTCGAAGGCATTTATAACCCAAGGTGCGTCAGTTAGTGCATAGAGAAATATGGTAATCACATAAATTTTACTGCGGAATTTTCAAGGTATTATAAAATAGGAGTCAATATGAAACACATTGGAGCGAATGATATTGGATATAGGTTAATATTTAGAGGGGGGGTTATAGGAAAAAAATAGGGATAAAATGAGGATATTTGGGAAGAGGAAATGACGAGAGTTAGAGAGGATTGTAAGAGTATTATAGAAACTGGAGAAGAGAGAGCAGATGGAAGAGGAGATAGAGTAGATGAGAGAGGGGGAGAGAGTAGATAGAAGAGGGAAGAGAGTAGATTGAAAAGGGGAAGAATAGATGAAAGAGGAGAGAGAGTAGATGTAAGAGGGGAGAGTAGATGAGAGAAGAGAGAGAGTAGATGCGAGAGGGAGAGAGTAGATGCGAGAGGGAGAGAGTAGATGGGGAGGGAAGGGGGAAGATAGGAAGGGAGAGAGTAGATGGAGAGGGAAGGGAGAAGATAGGAAGGGAGAGAGTAGATGGAGAGGGGAAAGAGTAGATGCGAGAGGAAGAGAGTAGATGGGAGAGGAAAGAGAGAGTAGATGGGAGAAGGGATCAAGAGAGTAGATGAGAGAAGGAGAGAGTAGATGAGAGAAGGGAGAGAGTAGATGAGAGAAGAGAGAGAGTAGATGAGAGAAGAGAGAGAGTAGATGAGAGAAGAGAGAGAGTAAATAGGAGAGGAGATAAGTAGATGGGAGAGAGGAGAAAGTAGTTGCGAGACAGCCGGGGATTCAGGAATAGTGTGAGCAGCTGAAAATGAATACCTCCAAGTACACTGATATAAAATTTAAAAAATAGAGATTAAAGTATTGACAGAATTGTAGAATGAGCCTACTGAAACGTAGGGAGAGTGAGAGAGAGAGAATTGGGATTATCGCGTCACCAGCAGCCTGGGGGCAAGAAAATGGAAAAGTGGAATGAAGGAAATGAAGGCGGCGGTATAGGCGGGGGGGGGGTCCAGTACACACTCACACACAAGATCGAGTGGTTCCGTATAACAGACAGGAAGGCTTATTAATAGAAGAAGTATACAGTATACTAGACGTCATGTGATACATGTGTGTCATTTGGATCCGCTCCAATCTGCAAATGGGCTCCTCATAACCTTCGCTAAGTAATCCGTTTTGTTCGACATAGGGCTGGGATGAGGACAAGAACAAGGAAAGGGCGAATCCAGCTGAGCGTGACGAAAAAATGCTGGCCTGCTGGGTTCGGGATGGAGCGAAGGCCCGGAAACCACTTTTTTTATTTGTCTTTTCTTATTTTATTTCAGATTTATTATTAAGGCTCTTATCTCGCTGCTTGCCTGTTGTCACTTTCACTCTGCCTTCTAGTCACTCTGTCTTCTAGTCACTCTGCCTTCTAGTCACTCTGTTTTCTAGTCACTCTGTTTTCTAGTCACTCTGTTTTCTAGTCACTCTGTTTTCTAGTCACTCTGTTTTCTAGTCACTCTGTTTTCTAGTCACTCTGTTTTCTAGTCACTCTGTTTTCTAGTCACTCTTTCTTCTAGTCACACTTTCTTCTAGTCACTCTGAATTCTAGTCACTCTGAATTCTAGTCACTCTGAATTCTAGTCACTCTGAATTCTAGTCACTCTTAAGTCTAGTCACTCTTAATTCTAGTCACTCTGAATTCTTGTCACTCTGAATTCTTGTCACTCTGAATATTGTCACCCCGTCTCCCTATCGCCGCCTTCCCTTACTTGCATTTCTCTTTCTTCTTCTCTTCTTTCTCTCTCCACTCATCGCCCACACCGGCCCCCGGCAGAAGCCCCACTGCAGGCAAAGTGTTGACATAAATATGCAAAAAATCGATGAAGGAGGCTGAGGCAAAGACTTCCCTCCCGAAAAAAACGATTGCAAACTTAAGCGGCTGAAGTTTTTGTGCCGCACAGGCAGACATGCAAATCTCGTCTCAAGGCTGCTGTCGATTTGAAGCCCACATGAGATGGACTAATAAATAAATAGGGCCTCATCGATTTCCTGGAAAAAATTTGTTCATAAATCTGTTGAGAATTGTTTTGCTTTGATGTTTTTGCGTGTTATTGAGGTGCTTCTATCGGTAGATATTGAAGTAGATGTACAGTTCTATTATTAAAAGTACATTTGTCTGTAGATATTGAAGTAGATGTACAGTTCTATTATTAAAAGTACATTTGTCTGTAGATATTGAAGTTGATATATAATTACCATATAGCTAGTATGTTTATCATAAACAATAGTTCGTATTAGGCCTTTCAGATTTATACTAATTATACAAGAGACAAACAGTTGTATAGACCATATTGTAATTTATGGTCCGTTAGATGCCCACTCTAATCATCATAGGCAATGTTACAGTGTAAAAATAACCATATCATAATGAATAATGAGGTATAGAAAATACATTTGAATAATCCTTCAGTCAGCATTAGCAACAAAAAATATCGTTCACATGAACAACAGAAAGAGGCAGTCTAGCTGTAAATCTCATGGTTCGCATCGGATGTAAAGGGAATTAGTCTTGTCCTAAGCCATACATACAGGGCGTCAAGGACAAAACAGAAATTATTTACGACGGCAAAGGAAGTCACTGACTAAGGGATAAACTTTTCAATGAATTTTTCTGCATCGCTAGAATCGCAAGAACTCTAAAACCCTTGCACTTTTCGTCTAGTCACTCTGTCTTGTAGTCACTCTGTCTTCTAGTCACTCTATCTTCTAGTCAGTCTGTCTCTTGTCACTCTATCTTCTAGTCACTCTATCTTGTAGTCACTCTGTCTTCTAGTCAGTCTGTCTCTTGTCACTCTATCTTCTAGTCACTCTGTCTTGTAGTCACTCTGTCTTGTAGTCACTCTGTCTTCTAGTCACTCTGTCTTCTAGTCACTCTGTCTTCTAGTCACTCTGAATTCTTGTCACTCTGTCTTCTAGTCATTCTGTTTTCTAGTCACTCTGTCTTCTAGTCACTCTATCTTCTAGTCAGTCTGTCTCTTGTCACTCTATCTTCTAGTCAGTCTGTCTCTTGTCACTCTATCTTCTAGTCACTCTGTCTTGTAGTCACTGTCTTCTAGTCACTCTGTCTTCTAGTCACTCTGTCTTCTTGTCACTCTTTCTTCTAATCAATCAGTCATTTAGTCACCAACCCCCATGGGCCAACCTCCAAGGCAGAGAGTGTAAAAGTGCGATTAGAAAGTCAGGAGGCTGCTGTACACCCTGCGTGAGCGTGTGTATGAGTGCTGTGCCTGCGTACAGTATTGGCGCGCTTGCATGGCTCAGGAGTCTGCGGAATGGCAGAATTGCCGTCAGCCCTGGTTGCGGGAGGATGTCGCCGACGCGGTTGCGCCAGGGCGCCCCAAAGCCCTCCGGCAAATATTTTTTTCTGGAATAGTGTTTGTCAAGGTTTCAAGTGTTTGACTAGAGCCTGTGGATGCAGAGTGAGAGAGTGAGAGAGAGAGTGAGGGGGGATGTAGTCATCCCTTGTCTTCAAACACGCAAGGTGTGCTCATGCGGCTCACCTCCGTGAGGACTGTTCTGTCTCGTGTAGTTCTGCAGCAGCCGATCGATAATGTTTTTCCTGCAATGAGAATCGGCGGCAGGAATTGGTTTTTGTTTTTTTGGTATCGCCTTTTTTGAATGCTTGTGGAGCGTCGGTGTTTTTTAGCCCTAATCTATGTATTATTAAGCAGAGATGCTAATTTAGAATGCATTGCACGCCATCAAGACTGCACATTGTAGCATCAACTGTTTCCTTCTTTAAAGGAATAGAGAAGATTCTTGGAGACTCTAATCTTCAAAGATGGCATCGAGCCTTCGAGGATGGCATCCATGCTGAAAAATATGGCATCTAGCCTTCAAAGATGGCATCCAAGCTTAAAAAATGGCATCGAGCCTTCAAAGATGGCATCCAAGCTTAAAAAATGGCATCTAGCCTTCAAAGATGGCATCCAAGCTTAAAAAATGGCATCGAGCCTTCAAAGATGGCATCCAAGCTTCAAAGATGGCATCCAAGCTTAAAAAATGGCATCGAGACTTCAAAGATAGCATCAAATCTTCAAAAATGGCATCCAATCTTCAAAGATGGTATCCAACCTTCAAAGATGGCATCCAACATTCAAAGATGGCATCCAATCTTCAAAAATGACATTCTAACTTCGAAAACTATTTCATGGACTAAAAATGCACATGAAAGCTTGTAAACAGCTGCTACCATCTCATATTTAAAATGGCATCTACTTAATATTTAAGATAGACTGTCACTTATACATGAAAATAATACAACAGACAAAGCAAATCATGACTCACGCTTTGAGTCGCTGTTCAGAATCGGTGTCTGCGTCAGGTTCATCGCCAACCACCATAACGGACTGGCTGCCAGCAATGTGAATGTGCTGGTCCGAAGATGGGCTTAAATTATGAGTAGATAATACATAGATGTAAATTTTTATAGTACGACCTATTGGTTTAGCCGACAGTTGACCCACAAGCCAGAAAGCAAGGCGGCTCTTGGTGGGCGCCCCTGTCTCTTGGTGGGCGCCCCTGTCTCTTGGTGGGCGCCCCTGTCTCTTGGTGGGCGCCCCTGTCTCTTGGTGGGCGGCCCTGTCTCTTGGTGGGCGCCACTGTCTCTTGGGTGGCGCCCCTGTCTCTTGGTGGGCGCCCCTGTCTCTTGGTGGGCGCCTCTGTCTCTACTTATCTCCTACTGGCGCTTCTGTCTCTTAGTTGGCGCCCCAGTCTCTTGGGTGGCGCCCCTGTCTTTTGGTAGGCGCCCCTGTTTCTTGGTAGGCGCCCCTGTCTCTTAGTTGGCGCCCCTGTCTCTTGGGTGGCGCCCCTGTAGCTTGGTAGGCGCCCCTTTCTCCTGGGCCGGTGGACGCCACATCCACGAGGTGGCGAAATTTGAGCTCCTGTCATTCACGAAGCTTGATTATCTCTCTTTGATAAAACTATTAGTCGAAGTAATCGGACTTACTTAGTATCTGCAACCGACCAGACAGTGTTGCACGCCAATATTACAACAAGGATGAAGACTTTACGGGTGATTTTTAAAGATGGCATGGCTGCTCAATGTTGATGCACCGATAATTAGCTAACGGAGCTGCCAATAAGCTGATCCTTCATCTGTAGGGCTGAGACTACCTTTAGTGTTGCCGAAATGATAGAATGAATGCTCAATGTCAGTGCTTCAATTTCTACTCGCAGATATAACTTTAAAAAGACCTTTTTAAAAAGTCTTTCAGAGACGAGCCAATCGGAGACGGGTTTTGACTCAAAGCGACATGAATTTCTGCACCCAACCTCCCGCCGCGTACAAAATCGAATGTACACCCAGCCCTAATTGCAAATTTGACCAGAATCTAATAGATTTTCTGGCCTAGTGCATTACATACTACTCATTTTACATTGGGGTCAGAGTAGTACTGTAGTAGCATGAACACTTGACTATAACTGTAGTGAACAACCCAAGTTTTTTACAGAAATTCGTAGGTCTGTGGGGTTCGCACAGATACGTGCGGTGAGGATACACTGCGATTCATTCTAAAAACGACTAAATGTTTATGTATTACAAGTGATTAGGTCGAAGAGTTATCTGGACTGACCATGGAATTTCCGTGGAGTAAGACCCGTGCAATGTACATTATATTCGATTCTGGACTGAGTTAGTCTTCCGGTTGACCCACCCTCACACGTATTTTTTTTTATTAGAGGCAGGGGGGTTGTGTGCACCCTGGCGCACTTTAAGCGACATAGGCACACAACCGGCGAGAGGCATTACTGCCCATTCCACCGACTCCCCTGAGCAGGCATACAAGCGCGCGGATACGTACGCAGGCACACACTCACACAGGAGTGTACAGCGGCCCTAACTTTATTTTATCGTTAGGCATGTACACTTCACTGCGCCTTGGGGGGTTTGGCTCTCAAGGCCGTTAATTGCACGAGCAGAGCCAAGCCGAGATTCCAATTCAGCCCAAAATTAATGTGACTGCACTTGGAATCGAGCCTAAGTCGCTGGCACACCAGACAGCTGCGCTACCGTGGGCCACGGTGGAGGCTGCAGGCGACATGGCGGAGCTGCTTCGCCTGGTCCAGTCCATGCACGAATCGCTTGGAGACTTGGAGGCCGACTTTGAGAGGTCAGAGCGCCTGCTCAGAGACCAGAGCGACAATGAGGAGCTGCAGCTGCGGCTTCTGGGCCAGCTCGAGCGGTTGGTCGGCATTTGTGCGGGACGCAGTGAAGAGGGCGACTGGTCGAGAGACGCTGCGGTGACCGCAACATCCGAGGAGATAGACAGAGATATAGCCGCTGAGAGAGAGAGAATGTTGGGGCCGATGGTTTTCAGTCATGAGGTGAAGCTGGATGGCCCTGTTAATTGGCTGGCTGTGTGCAGCGACACCAGCGGATTCGTTGGTGACCGCTCAGGCCGTGTGGTCCCCGCCGACTCAGTGAGAGAACGCAGAAAAGCACTGCATCATCCCTGCATCTTTGCATCATTCTATCCGAACAGAGACCACCTACTGGTGCTGTCTGTGGACGGCTCAAAGAAGTTGCGGTGCCAATGCGACATCGACTGGAAGAAGCACATATGGAGCCTTCACTGCGACCGTCAGCTGCTGTTCATTGCTCAGCATGACGCAGTGACAGTGACGGATCTGAGCGGTCGCGCGGTGCGTCGTGTCTTCCACCACATTGAGGGCTTTTGTGACATCAGGGGAATCGGCAGCAACGTACTTTCCCTGTTTGTGTCCAGTGGAAACAAAATTGCTGCACTCAGCAAAGCGACTTGGTAGATGGAGACGGTCATCACGCTGTCTCAGCTTCCTGATGCTCGATTGGGCAACTTGGCGACTCACGACAACTGCATTCTGGTGACAGAATTGACGCATAGTCATGTACACAGAGTGAGCATCGACACCCAACAGCTGGTCGCCTCCTTCCCGACTCAGCGTTCCGGCCTCCACCAGTTTGCTGGTACAGTGGATGTGGCCGTCGACAGAAGAGGCCGCCTCTTCGTGAGTGATTGGTCGCGTCATTCAGTGCGAGCGGTGGCTGCAAACGACGGGTCGTTGCTGTGGACTCTGGGGACTCCGGGCGAGAGCGACAGAGGTGACGGAGGATTCACGTATCCATTGGGTCTGGCGATGGTGACGGGAGGTCCGCGTGAGCAGCTGGTGGTGGCTGACAGTTACAACAGGAGACTACAGGTGTTCAGTGCATCCTGATTTCATTCTCAGGCCGAATAATAATCGAACTGTGGGGTTTCTGGGAGTGGTTGATTTAATTCAATTGTAGGCTGAATCTTTCTTTTGGCTCTTTTTCCTATTTTAGATTTCTTCAGATTCAATGGCTGTGCTTGTCCAATAAAGATCGATATTTCTATGGTCAATATATTTAGAATTTGTCATTTATTGAAATGAAGTACATTATAACCTTCAGCTGCATAAGTCGTAGCTACGGGGCCGTAGCCCAGCGGTCTAGCGCAGCGCTCCGAAGTGCCAGCGGCCCAGGCTCGATTCCAAGTGCAGTCACATTAATTTGGGGCTGAATTGGAATCTCGGCTTGGCTCTGCTCGTGCAATTAACGGCCTTAAAGGCCAACCCCAAGGCGCAGTGAAGTGTACATGCCTAACGATATAAATAAAGTTAGGGCCGCTGTACACTCCTGTGCGTATGACTGCATACGTATCCGCGCGCTTGTGTGCCTGCTCAGGGGAGTCGGCGGAATGGGCTGCAATGCCTCTCGCCGGTTGTGTCACAATGTCGCTTAAAGTGCGCCTGGGTGCACACAGCCCCTATCTCTAATAATCATAAAAATTCGTTGCTAAACTTATTACAGCTTTGTCTAAGAACATCAGTTTTCCTGGAAAGTTGCAACCTTCTCGATTAAGTGTTCATGCAAAACTTTATTACTGTACATCAAAACCCTCTCAAGCATATACTTTGACTTCCGGTTGGGCTAACCTTAAAGTTCTGAGAATCTGGGATCGGGATCTGAGATGTGTATCTGGAATGGGGATCTGAGATGTGTATCTGGAATGGGGATCTGAGATGTGTATCTGGAATGGGGATCTGAGATGTGTATCTGGAATGGGGATCTGGGATGGGATCTGAAATGGGGATTCGGAATGGGGATTTGGGATGGGGATCTGGAATGGGGATCTGGGATGGGGATCTGGGATGGGGATCTGGGATGGGGATCTGGGATGGGGATCTGGGATGGGATCTGAAATGGGGATTCGGAATGGGGATTTGAGATGGGGATCTAGGATGAGGATCTGGGAAGGGGATCTTGAATGAGGATTTAGAATTTCTTTACATAATTGTGCAGTTTTAATTGTGCTTCGGTTTTCCTGAACAAATACTAACAAAAGGAGAACCTCGCGTCAAAGGACTTTCCACCGGTGGTTCAGTTGTCTCTTGCGATTAGTTCGTCAAGCAATCAGTTAGCTAAGTTTAAGAGTTCTCAGGACAGCCCATGTAATTTCCATGAAAGTGAACCTGTACTATGCACATTGCATATAAGACTTTTTTGTGAGCTATCTTCTTTTCACGCGCATTTAACATGGGATTAAGTGAGTTTGAAGTATAGCAAAGCATCTGAAAGTTGGTTACTAAAATATCTGGAAATGAATAACGGAATAAGCGACGATTCAGTTTACTGTAGGTTCTCAGCATGTATAATTTTTTTAGCTAATGACAAAAATCTTCGCGAATGAATACAGATCTGCTGTACAGTGGACAGATATTGAAATTAATACAACATTTTCATAACAATTTCCGTCTTTCCGATTGTCAATAGACGTCGCTAGCTAATATGTCAGTCTTTTATACTACACTAATATATAAACGCTGTTATACGTCTGCAAAACGTCGGTTAAATATAAAAGTACCCATTTCCCAGCGACGCTGTATCGGCTTCAGATAGCTTAGGCTTGAGGGTCTCCAATTATAACGGTCTTGCTATATGCATCTAGCTAGTATCAACAACTGAAAACACGCTGAGTACGTAATCGAATGCAGTTGCAAAACGGTATCAGCTCGTGAATTTTGCTGAGAACTTTGAACTGCAGCAGTAAACGTTACAACAGTTAATTTACTTTACTTTAATTTTCAGAGACATATCCTTCACAATCGCTCAGTTGAACAGCCGGTTGATGACGTCGGCGGTCAGGTAGAAGTTGTACACGGCCAGCATCTTCACGGTGCCGTTTATTTTGAAGTTCGAGCCAGTCAGGTCGCGCCAGCTGATCTTCATGCAGAAGTTGTCTATTTTGGCAAATTTGACGTTGTAGAGAGACACTTGGTTGCCGGGAATAAAAGAACCGTCAACGAACAGACAGGTCCTGTTCATGATCATTAGCAGCTCCTGGTTAATGGATAACAAGTTCCGGTGTCCGGTTTGAATGTAGAGCTTGCGAGTCACCTTGGGTAGGTCCCATTCCCAGAATTGAAGCTGCAGTCGGTGAGCTCAATGAAAGCACTTATCTACGGCTGCCTCTTCAGCTCCATCAGAAACGTGAAGCTGTTTTCTTAAATTCAAACCCGGCGGTGTCGTCCACCCACATCCTGGATGTCAGGCCGTCCATCTTGGCGCCCTCGTCAGTCCAAGTCACTCCGGTGTGCTGGACGGCGTTCTTCTGTCCGCCATCGCTGCACACGAGGTTCTCGAGTTGCTCGCCTCTGCCTCCGAGCCACACGGCGGCAAAGTGCCGATTGGCGGTGAGCACGTCAAGCTCTGAGTCCACAACGAGCTTGAACGAATTGGCCTCGTCTGACGGACCATCAGCGGGGCTGCTCAGGTTGAACAGGTGGTAGACTCGGCTGAAGAGAAACAGCGAACAGGTGGCAGTTCGCGAGCTGAACTGGGCCACCGATTGGCTGAAAGCTTCTGCAGACGACTCAGAAAGATGCACTGCAGAATGGAGACGGCCGGCTTAGGGAGGGTCCACTCGGACAAAGACTTGTTGAGGCAGGTGCTCTGGAGGACCGGGTAGCGATCTCCGGAAATTGAGGCTTCAGAGGTGCAGAGCAGAACGGACGCAAGAGACACCAGTAGAATCTGGTGAAGAGCCATTTAATTGTATTGTCTTTTGTTGAAGTTTATAATTTGCTGAGTTGATTTGTAAGTATCCAATGATTTTCTGCTGATTTATTTGCAAGAGGAGGAGAATTCATCCAGACACTTGCTCACAATTTATATTTTTTGCTATAGTGCATTTTTCAATGCTTTAATGGGAAGAGAAATGAAAATGAAGACTGTTTTATTGGTCTTGGAATTTCATGGCTTGGCCTCTCAGCTCATGGACGTTTAAATACTTGTATCCTCATGTGGACAATGCAGCTGCTTAGGGCTAACCTTCAGTGTCCTAGATAGTCCTAAGTGCTTACTGACCACACATGTCTTGAAGCCCTTTAAAGGTGAAAATAAAGTCAGCCTGAAATGACAATAATTTACACACTCATCTGGACCTTAGCACAACATATGTGCAATTTCAAAAAAATCTCCCGAGCTATCTCTGATTTACAGCACTTTATTACCATATGACCTAATTACTATTGGTTTTCAATATGCGTGATGCAAAAAATGAGTTTCTACAAGAGTTTGTGAAATTTGAAAAAATGATCCTAAAACAAGTCAGAAACTTTTCATTATAATTCATAGGTATGCCATCACCTTACAAAGTCCAAAGTATAAAGTATAAATTGAAACATCAATGAATAATTGTGACTAAATGTAACAAAAAACAGCATAAACACTCGTACAGTACAGAGAATGCTACATAAAAGTGGACAAAGAAGCATTGCGCAAAATTGTGCGTGAGTGATGCAAGGCATGGAGAGAATATTATCCCAGATATTTTTCTATCGCTTGCTTTTGAGTTGTAGCTATTATTCCCTCCTCATACGTAGCTACCATCTCATTGGCTGTGAGCCTGTAAATTTGCTGCACAGCTCTCGTATTCATGCCATTTTGGCCCTTGGAACCATAGGCATATCCTTCTATTAAATACTGCTGAGTTTTCAAAGGAAGCTATTCCCTTTCCATGATGATAGGTAAGAACAAGGACTTCTGCGATATAAGTTTACCATAGAAAGAATTAAATTAAGGTTTCCACCAGCTACCTAATGTATTCCTATCATTAATTCAATAATAAATAAAAGAAAAAATAACTTTAGGGTCCTATCGGGATAAGAGAATAGCTAGCGATCCTCTAGTCTCTTTTAGATTTCATTTTCTAGTCAACTAACTATCTCTATGCATGCATTGCAAAGCTAGAATGGAATTTTGAAATGCGGACATTGTATTTCGGTGGGTTGAATGGGTAAGATAACACGCTTTTTGAAAGATTCCAATTATTTACTTCCTGTTTATGTTCTGTTTAATTTCGCTTTCCAGTCTACAGGGTCTGACTAAGAACTATTTGTTCATCCCAATAAAGAGAAATGTATAATCCTAATTCGCAGTCTTGATTGATTTAGCTAGTTCACATTTTGTTTAGGCATGACGAGAGCAGTATGCAACAACACACTTGCGCAGTCGATCTGGATACGATGGATGATGAAAATCAATCCGAAAGTCTTGCCACATGCTGCTGAAATCGTGGTGTGCAGTCTCAACCACCTGCTCAGACCAGAAACCAAGTCCCTTCTTGGGTTCTCCAGCTAGATTGGACATGTTCAAAAACTGGACAACGTGGTCAATAACAGCGTGGACTTTCGGGGTGACGCGGATTCCAAGATCGATATAGGCTTGTTCGAATGCCCGGACTCGATTCTCAAAGTCTCCACACACACTCATACCAAAGCACGAAGCCTTCACATCGCGGAAGCAGCGTAGGGCATGAGCTACAGGCATTGCCGAAAACACATTGTGCTGAGCCAGCATTGCAATCAAAATGTCGACGCCATTTAGAAGACACTCGCAGGCGTTTCCGGCAAAGTTCCCACCGTTCTGCAATGGTCGTCGAAGGCCAAGCTGCTGTAGCCAGTCATCGGTGCTTATCTGACAGTCTTCGAGTCCTCGCAGTTGAGTTTCCAGTTCTTCGAATAGTCGATTGGTCACGCCAAGCAAGAGATGCAGCCCCATTGGTGGAATGGCCTGGAGCACCATCGTGCTGTCTGGAACTTCGAGCAGAGGAGGACGCACACAGTTTTTGAAAGCAGCAGCAGACACGTTGCGCGGCGCTTTTTCTTCTACAGTGCGCTGGTACTCAAATGCCTGTAGCCGAATACCGCCGATCGATCTCAACACGTTCGTGCGGTCTGGATTAGAAAAATCGATCCTGGCAGTCTCACACCAAGGGCAGGGATGGGTGCTGCTGCAGCACTGAAGTCCCAGGATCGCATTCGAAATTTTCATATCAACTGCTGCACAGAATGAAAATCCTTGCAAATTAAGAAGATTCAGGATCTGCTGCAGATTATCGTAGGACTCGGAAACAGATTCGGCAATGGCAAGCAGGAGCAGTTTACGGACTCCTCCATCCTCAAAATGGAAACGGCATGCGCCTTCTGCGTACGTGCTGCGACTTCCGGTAGGTTGATCTTTTAAACCTTGAGCAGACACAATGCTAACACAAAACTTCAAGAAGCCGCCTCCACTGTCGATGCCAACTTTAATCAATGCGCCGTCATCTGCACTGACCTGACGACGTGCCATCACTCTGTCAATCAGAGCCAGAGGATCAGTGCAGAATACAATGCTGCGCATTTCCCTTTTTCCTTTGGCACAGTCCATCTCTAGGTTAGTCAACTCAAACAAATCATCTAGAGCAGAGTCGATGGCGCTCAGTTTGCTGCGCAAATTTGGCTCAATGCTCTTGCGTCCTTTCCATGCTCGAAAAAATTGGGCGGCCAACTTAGTTTGCCGACCGCTCAAACACAGCGTCTGCTGGAATCGGCTGAATTCCTCTGCTGGTACGGCGCAGCCACCTCTCATTGATGTAGAACTACCAGCCCGTTGCCCAACACACACTGTAAGATCACGACCTCTAGTTGCCAATTGAAATCTAGAGTTTGAGCCGGTGGAAGCAGCCTTAGCTTTGATCACGTCACTTGCGTGGATTTCGGCACCTCGACGGTCTAGCGACAACTTACTGAATAGATTTTCTCGTCGCTGTGTTTGCGTGCAGTAGTGAGGCAAACCTCTGCCAACCATTGAGTGGCAGCGCTGGCAGATGACAACAGGTTGTGCCGGTGGCAGACCATGATCTGGATCCGAACACGCGGGTCGTCCAAGCGAATGTGGCTCTGGTTTCCATTTTCCCAGTCCTTTCCCAATCGGGTTGAACCGGGCAGTCTCACATATTTTGCAAGCACAACTGCTGGACTGTCGCGTAATCTTTGTTGGGCTCACCTTTACGACCTCAGAGGAGTTCGGCAAAACATTCGGCGCTTTTATGCCCTTGTCGACGTCAGCCAGAAGCTTGTTGCATCGGGCACAGAGTGCTGCAGGTAGCTGCTCATCATTCGCATTGTAGTTGGGCAAAAAGTGTGCCTGAATGCGTTTCAGCGAGGCATTACCTATTCGTTGCATTGATGAGCCCTTTTTGTAGCACAACAAGCAGATCTTGAGGCGATTTTCTTCGTGTGATAGTGCATGCGTTGCATGGCTCATTTCTTTATACATGTATGGCAAGGTGAGTAGAAATATTGAAAGTAGGCTTGATCGAAGCTCACTATGGACTGCAAGTCAAGTCACTAACAAATACAGGTCGAGCTTGGTTTGTGAAAAGAAATCGTGCCTTGCAGAATTTATTATCAATTGATTTTATTATACAAGTAGGAAGCATACAACCAACATGCCTATAACAATCTAGAGTCAAGTACACTGGACAGAGCATACTCAAGCTCATGGGCCAGAGGGACCAAATTTGAGTACATTGGCAAAGCCACACAACCCAAACCCCCGCTGAGTTACATGAAACTTTATATTTGTTGCATCATCTAAGTTGGTTTACTAAAATTGAAATCGGCTATCACTGGTTTAACTTACATGTACCTTGATCTACGGTTCTACTCATATGTACAATCAATGCAAATCATACATTATCACAAGCTATGGAATGAAGTACTTATGAATGGAGATAGCTCGGTAGATTTTTTTAAAATTGCACGTATACCTTGCTAAGGTTCAGGTGAATGCATAAATCACTGTCATTTGAGGCTGACTTTATTTTCACCTTGAGAAGGCTTCAGGACATGTGTGTGACCTCTGTCACCCATGAGAGAGCGTCCTCACTTCTGCTCTGGCCACTCAATCCATTATTATAACTAAATGTTAGAGACGGGGGGCCAAGGCATTCCTGAGTGATATTGAGCCAAGTTGACTTTTTCACAGCAATAGAGCATTGAGTTCTAGAGATACGCCAAACATTGCAAGTTTTAGGCGCCCTGTCGTCCGTGTTGAGTACCCGTAAGTTTTTTCAACAATAAAAGGCTTATATAAACAATCAGAAGTTCATCAATTACTTAATTTTCGACTAGCAATTAGTCTAAATTATTAAAATTGATTTGTGGTGTAGTGTATGCGAGGTGCGAACACAAATTAAGGTATACATACTATACACAATAGTTTTCACACCGTATAAGTCACTTTAATCATTTCAAATCTGCATGAATGGTGAATGTAAGTTTAGCTGTGTGGATTATGTCATATACACTACCTTGATTGCACGTCAGCTGGGCCCCAATAACTTTAGCGCACCCTCCCTTCTTTCCCTATGATTCCTGTGATGACTCATGCTTATCGCCCACCACATTCCCCCGCGCGCCACCGCACCGATTCTTTCTTTTTTGAAATCATTCATGCGTGTGACAGTTTTATGACCCCTATTTTCCCTCCTATCTTTCCCAAGCTTTATCCTGCCTGTTACGTTACCACTCAAATTTCTCGTCCAATCACATCGGGGCTGACGAGTGACGTCATCAGGGTTGCTTGGTACAGCGGAGGTCAAGGACAAGTCACGGCCTTCAATATCACACGCATGACGCTCACGTGATCGCATGACGCATGATCTCGGGGCTAGAAATAAGAGTGAATAGGGTGTCTTTCAAACAGCCCGGGCCTGCTGTCCAGATAATGGAATCTTTGCCGCAATGTCAGCTACCGCACCATCCAGAGGCGGACAGTCTAGGGACGAGGTCTGGTAGCTATATACATGTAGCTGTACCTTTCAGCGTTGCCCAGGGGTTGCGCAAGGTGTTTTAATATAGCCCCGGGTGACGTCAACGTGCATGTTCGTGGATATTATACGATAGACACTGTTTATGAAAAATAAATGCAATTACAAGAGCCTTGTGGGCCAGTAGCTTCGCGAGTGAAAGATTGCTCAAATCAATTCGCATGTACACTAGCATTTGAAAAATTCAGATTCGTCTTCGAACAATGACTTATTGTATTTCTGTTGTGCATTTTCATTGTGTGCATATTTCATTAAAAATGCAAGAAGCTTTCATCAACTATATTTTTCAATCATAAACATTTTGTTTGAAAAAATAAGCTAATAAGAAAATTCGTAGCAAAATACATCCTCACTCTTCTCTTCCGCCTTCTCTCTTCTCTTTCCTTTCTCTTTTCTTTTCTCTGCTCTCTTCTCTTCCCTCTCTACTCTCTCATGTCTCCTCTCTACTCTCTCATATCTGCCACCTCTCTGCGTACTCTCTCTGTTCTCACTTCTCCTCTCTCCCTTCCCACCTCTCTCCCCTCTCCCCTCGCTTCTCTCCCATCTTCTCTCCTCTCTCCTCTCCTCTCTCCTCTCCTCTGCTCTTCTCTCTGATCTCTCTCCTCCCCTCTTCTCTTCTCTTCTCTTCTACCTTTTCTCTCATATCGAATCTCTCGCCTCTCCTCTGTTTGCTTGTCTTTAATCTTCTATTCCCTCTCATTCGAAGTAAGAAAATTTTCCGACATTTTTGCTGAAGATAAGAGAAGAGGGGAGAGAGAAAAGGGGGGAAGAGGGGGAGAGAGGGGAGAGAGAGAAGGGAAAGGGGAGAGTTAGGAGTGGAAACAAAGATAAAAGAGGGGAGAAAAAAGGCGAGGCAAGAAGGTAGAGCAGAAGGGATAGAGAAGAGAGTCGAATTGAGACTGCAAACCTTGTACATTGAGTGAAGTTTCAAAGAGGGTTGAGAGGGTTGCGGGCCGGAGTTTGCCGACCTCTGCTCCAGAGTTTCAGAAATCAATGGGAAACTGTTGGCACCGGCTGCTGCTGATGCTAGTATTGTCAATGATCCTGTCTGTAATTGAAGGCTTCTATTCTGGGTCCGCGCTCTCCTTCTGCCGCTGCATGTCATCCCATCAAAGTTTGGCCAGTATAGTTTCAGAGAGATATAAAATTGACAAATAAACGGACAAACATCGCTTGAATTTAAGTATATTGAGAGAGAGTTTATACTCGTATTATATTACATTATATTACTATAGTGAATCATTTTCCTTTCAAGGACACAGTCTGAAGGTGAGATAGTAAGAATTAAGGAGAGAATATGATGATGAGTATCTACACGTTAGATCACGAGCATTTAATATAGCGTTGTATATTTATGGTGTTAAAATTTATTTTTTTAAATTGATTTTGAGTTTACAAATAATGGTATAAAAGTTCTATTCCTTTAGGTGGCAATTATTGTCAGGAGGAGGGGTGGTAGGGTCGGCCGCGGTCCGGCGACAACTCAGATGTTTAATTATTGGTTGAATACTCGTGCTGTACTGTGTTAATTGCATTGTTTAATTCAATCGATTGCCCAGAACAAATAAATGAAGCATTTACTTACAATCCGACTATGAAAATTAAACTTGAAGATTGCTTGCAGTGGCGACTGCTTGGCATTTTTACTTGAGTGCTAATGAGATATTAAATATGCTTTTATGTTTCCGGAATCGTTTTTTGGCACCGATTTAGTCTTACTTCACACATCGAACGAATTATGATCCATGAAAAGAAAACAAACGTGTAAAGTGTAAACAGCTATACACGCGCACACGCCGGCACTAGGCCTAATGTAAAAGCATGACACTTGTACAGTTGTACTTTATCAGGTTTTCTCTGGTCTTATCGGGTGTCGAAGTGGCCTTAAGCTTGATATTGACAAATTGCTCTGAAATCTGATCTGAGTATTGTCCACTGCATATTGCAAGGAATGCACTGCTGTAATTATAATTAGTCTTTAATTGTACTTAGGGCTTAGGCTGTTAGGCACAATTCAATTTTTTTGAAAGCCTGATGATATGGTTCATTAGTTGTCTATAAATAAATAAATAAATAAATATATATATATATTAGATATATATATATTTGTCTAAGTCAAGAATATTAGATTAGGTATAAATAATACAATGAGGATTTGACTAGGCCTAGGGGCTAGGGCTTAGGAGTCTAGGACTAGGTAGGCCTATTCTTGATTATTTAGCTAATACTATAGCTTCCTTTTTCTCAATGCTATTTACACTGGCTGGTACTGACTAGGCAGGGCCTATGGCCTAGGCCTATAGCTAAACCCCTATCCTAGAAGGCAGAAGCTAGGCCTAGGCATAGTCCTATTGCTTGGCCAGGCCATAACTAGGCCTAGCATAGGCCCCCCTAGCTTATACATATAAATACAAGGCCTAGGCCTACTTAGGCTATTTTGAATTTGAAATACTAGGTCTAAGACTCTAACTTAGCTTAGCTAAAGTATCAATATAGATAGGCAAATCTATCTAGCTAGGCCTCCTAGGCCTTTTTAAATCATAGATTAGATCATATCATATAGACTGATAGTAAAGCTAGGCCTATTTTTATAAGTAGGCCCTAATTAATCTAGAGTAGGCCTAATTCTAATAGAAAATAAATGAAATTATATCTAGGCTTAATCATTCTAGCTTTTATAAATTATCTATGTAACCTATTTTATATTGATTAAAATAAGCCTTTTATAATTTTAGATCTAGGTTTTTAAATATTAAAATCATGTCATTTAGCTTTATGCCTTTTTAGATTAGGCTAACCTAGGTGGGTACTAGGCCTAACTAGGATACCAAGTTAAAAAATAATAAGATTCTATAATTTCTAGGCCTAGGCCTAGCTAACATTAGAATTAGAAAAAAAATCTAGGCCTATGTTTTAGCCTTTTATTCATTGACATTATGATAATAGCCTATCAATGATCTAATTTATAGACATACATGCGCAACTTTGGGAGTCACCCGGCCGTTTCTATTGGCAACACATACATGTAAGTCGCTATTGGCTGAGAGTAGTCACGTGACTACTATTCCATCCAATAGCGACTTACGTGTGTGTGTTGCCAATAGAAACGGCCGAGTGAATCCCAAGGTTGTGCCCAAGCATGTTTATAGATATAAGCCTAATACAAGTTAGACTTAAGGTCTATTCAAATTTGATAATTAAAAACTCATTAAAATCTAATACTTTAAATAATTATATTTTTTTATATTTTGTCTTCAAATAAATATATAATTTAAATATTTTAATGCCAAAATTATAGTTACATTATAATTATTAGATTATAATCAATAGCCTAGTCAATATAAAATATTTGATTTTTTATTTAATGTTATATTGATTCTATTATATTTTTCCTTTTTTGCTGCAACAAATTCTTTGCTTGAACAAATCATTGTTCTATAATTTTAATTAACTAATAATATTTAACTAATTTGTAATAGAATAAAGATCAAGATTAAAAACTTGCAGCTCAGGTCAGGCAAGCTTTATCTGATAAATTTAATTATACTTTTAACAAGGTCCAAGTTGAAGCAGTATGCATGGCACACAATTTGCCAGTGATGACAATTCTAATGACTATAATGGGCTAATAAATGGCAATGTATCTGGTCAAATACTTTTGCCTGTTGCATCTGGATCTCATAGCAATAGGAATGCTTCAACTACTAATATATCTGCAAATTTGCCAAGCAGAGCTAGTCCAACTAATAACAATGATGATGTGTTTGTGAAGCATCATAGATCAGTAGTTCAACAAGATGGCATTGAGCCAGCTCAAGTTCAGGCTGTTTCAAACCCTATTTATGGTGAGTGTAGAAAGTACATTTAATTGTTTTTAGGTATTGTCTCTGAGAAAACTCTAATTGGGAAGTATTAGGGAAGATTAGAAAGAATCTGAATGAAAAATGTAAATAATATTGATAAGATTTTGAATGTGAAATGTTAGTGGAATCGGGAAGAATCTAAATGGGGAATGTTGGTGGGATTGGGAAGAATCTAAATGGGAAATGTTGGTGGAATTGGGAAGAATCTAAATAGGAAATGTTGGTGGAATTGAGAAGAATCTAAATGGGAAATGTTGGTGGGATTGGGAAGAGTCTAAATGGGAAATGTTAGTGGGAGTGGGATTGGGAAGAATCTATATGGGAAATGTTATTAGAATTGGGAAGAATCTAAATGGGAAATGTTGGTGAAATCAAGAAGAATCTAAATTGGGAATGTTGGTGGGATTGGGAAGAATCTAAATGGGAAATGTTGGTGGAATTGGGAAGAATCTAAATAGGAAATGTTGGTGGAATTGAGAAGAATCTAAATGGGAAATGTTGGTGGGATTGGGAAGAGTCTAAATGGGAAATGTTAGTGGGAGTGGGATTGGGAAGAATCTATATGGGAAATGTTATTAGAATTGGGAAGAATCTAAATGGGAAATGTTGGTGTAATTGGGAAGAATCTAAATGGGGAATGTTAGTGGGATTGGGAAGAATCTAAATGGGAAATGTTAGTGGGATTGGGAAGAATCTGAATGGCGAATGTTAGTGGAATTGGGAAGAATCTAAATAGAAAATGGTGTTGGAATTGGGAAGAATCGGATTCGGAAATGTCAGCCTAAATATCCACTTCGCAATCCCAAATTAATTGCCAACAGTGAATCTGGACATCAAAGTTGAAGATGCGGATCAAACCGCTGTGGAAAGCGCCTGCGGAAGTTCATCATCAGACGAATCTTCAATTTTTGTGCCATTCTCATTTCGAGCATTGAGTAGAAAACGAAAACTGCTGCTCGTATCGCTTTGCCTTGGCGAGCTGTGCTCAAATGTTATGTTATCAATTATGGCACCATTTTTTCCTAGCGAAGCTGAGTCCAAAGGCGTCTCAAGTACGGTTAGCGGATGGATATTTGGTGTTTTACCATTGGCTCAAGTAATATTCAGCCCTATTGTTGGTGAGTGACTCCTGTTAGTTGACTGACATTATGTACATCGTAGCTGAGCTAGGGGCTGCCCATTTCACCGACTCCCTTGAGCAGGCACACAAGCGCGCGGATACGTACGCAGTCATACGCACAGGCACACACTCACACAGGAGTGCACAGCGGCCCTAACTTTATTTATCATTAGGCATGTACACTTCACTGTGCCTTGGGGGTTGGCCTTCAATTGGGAGCTAATTGCACGAGCAAAGCCAAGCCGAGATTCCAATTTAGCTCCAAACTAGCAATCTGGTGCCCCCTTCGGGCGCCCAAAAAAGCAAGGGACAAAAACATTTATATAAATCCTATCTGCCTTGACACCCAAGCAATTCCCCCAGTAAGCCTCGACATCTCAGCGATTCCCCCGAGCAAGCATCTCCTCAGATAGCAAGCATCCCCCCGATATCAAGCATCCCCCCAGATAGCAAGCATCCCCCCAGATAGCAAGCATCCCCCCAGATAGCAAGCATCCACCCAGATAGCAAGCATCCACCCAGATAGCATCTCCCGGATTCTCCCCAGATAGCAAGCATCCCCCAGATAGCAAGCATCCCCAGATAGCAAGCATCCCCAGATAGCATCTCCCCAGATAGCAAGCATCCCCAGATAGCATCTCCCCAGATAGCAAGCATCCCCAGATAGCATCTCCCCAGATAGCAAGCATCCCCAGATAGCAAGCAGATATCAAAGCGCCGCGCTTAACCACTGGACTGTTCATAAATTTTTTACTACTAACTATAAACTAAAAGTAGAAATCGAAGCAAATTGTTGCCTAAATTAACCAGGGTGTTTTGATGGATCAATATTTAAGCACGATCAATAATCGTGCAATTTCTTGAGAGGAGAAGACACAAGAAATAAGAAGATATACGAGATAAGAGATGGCGAGAAGAGAGCTGAGAAGAGACATTAACCTTAATAACGGGCCGGATTGTTATTGTAAAATTTCAAGAACTTGAGTATATTTTAAAATAAAAAATCCAATTTTTACTAAACTACTAGCAGTAGAAAAACAGTAGAAGTAAATTGCTACCCTAATTCAAAAAAAGCAAACAAAACTCATACTGAATCCCATTTTCAGGCGCCATGATGAAGCCTGCCGGCGTGAAGTTCCTCTTCCTATCTGGCGCTTTCTTGGGCGGTTGCGCCACTATACTATTTGGTGCGTTGGATCATATGCCTAGCCGGGACGGCGGTCTCATGTTCATTATTTATTGCTTTGCAATACGAATAACTACAGCTTGGGGCTTCGCTTCCTATACAACCGCCGCGTTTGTTATCATAGCGCAAGAGTTTGGCGACAACGTGTCTCAGGTGTTTGGCATTGCTGAGACTTTCTGCGGCATTGGCGCCGTATTAGGACCGGCTGTTGGCGGCGTTCTTTACGGCTGGGGCGGCTTCGGCCTGCCTTTCTTTGTGCTGGGCGGCATCTACCTGCTCACTGTGCCGCTCAGCTGGCCGCTCATCCCGTCCGATGCAGAGTCTCATCACGGACAGGTGTCCAACTTCACCCTGCTGAGGGTGCCAGGTGAGCTCTCGGATTTTGTGTCTGTCTGTCTGCCTGTCTGTCTGTCTGCCTGTCTGTCTGTCTGTCTGTCTGCCTGTCTGTCTGTCTGTCTGCCTGTTTTAGTGTCTGTCTGTCCGTCTGTCTGTCTGTCTGTCTTAGTGTCTGTCTGCCTGTCTGTCTGTCTGCAGCAGCCAGCTTCCCCCACCCCTCCCCATCAGGCATCCTCATGATGTGCTGGACAGTAATAGTGCTGGGAACCGGCTGGTCAATATTCGAGCCGGTGCTGGAGCCTCGCTTAGGCAGCTACAACTTGAGTCCTCAGCTCATCGGTTTAGTCTTCCTACTGACTGCCTCATCCTACGCTTTATCCGCCCCGTTATTCGGTTGGATTACTGAACGGATTGACGATTTAAATCCGTTGATTCTGGCCAGTCTAGCCGGCTGCACCGCCTGTTTAGCCATGCTGGGCCCGTCGCCTTTGTTCACTAACAATGCACCGGATAGCGCTACTGGCAGTCTGGCTCTGATCATTGTGTCACTGGCTCTGCTGGGCCTGTTCAACTCTATGGGCATCGTGCCGAGCTATGAGTATATGCTCGATGCTGCGGAGTGAGTGCAGTTTTCTTTGGGATGTCATTGAAATCTAAATGGGATTTGGTTAGTTCACGAATGGGATTTTGAGATTTCTGGGATTTCTTAAGATGGGATCTTCTGAGATTTGTAAGGATGGGATCTGGGGATTTCTAAAGATGGGATATTCTGGGGATTTCTAAAGATGGGATCTTCTGGGGATTTCTAAAGATGGTATCTTCTGGGGATTTCTAAAGATGGTATCTTCTGGGGATTTCTAAAGATGGGATCTTCTGGGGATTTCTAAAGATGGGATCTTCTGGGGATTTCTAAAGTTGGTATCTTCTGGGGATTTCTAAAGATGGGATCTTCTGGGGATTTCTAAAGATGGGATCTTCTGGGGATTTCTAAAGTTGGTATCTTCTGGGGATTTCTAAAGATGGGATCTTCTGGGGATTTCTAAAGATGGGATCTTCTGGGGATTTCTAAAGATGGGATCTTCTGGGGATTTCTAAAGATGGGATCTTCTGGAGATTTCTAAAGATGGGATCTTCTGGGGATTTCTAAAGATGGTATCTTCTGGGGATTTCTAAAGATGGGATCTTCTGGGGATTTCTAAAGATGGTATCTTCTGGGGATTTCTAAAGATAGGATATTCTGGGGATTTCTAAAGATGGGATCTTCTGGGGATTTCTATAGATGGGATCTTCTGGGGATTTCTAAAGATGGGATCTTCTGGGGATTTCTAAAGATGGTATCTTCTGGGGATTTCTAAAGATGGTATCTTCTGGGGATTTCTAAAGATGGTATCTTCTGGGGATTTCTAAAGATGGGATCTTCTGGGGATTTCTAAAGATGGGATCTTCTGGGGATTTCTAAAGATGGTATCTTCTGGGGATTTCTAAAGATGGGATCTTCTGGGGATTTCTAAATATGGGATCTTGATATTTCTAAAATGGAATCTTGGGATTTCTAAAGATGGGATCTTCTGTCTGGGATTTCTAAAGATGGGATCTTGGGGTTTCTAAATTTGGGATTTTTTTGGATTTTTAAAGATGTGATTTTTTGGGATTATTTTGGAAATAATATAATTATTATTAACAAATTTTCAGAGAAGCTGGCCTTCCAGACGACGTGTCCGTTCACGGAGCAATTGGCGGTCTGTGGGGCTCGGCCTACGCGTTCGGGTAAGATTTACAAATCATATTCGCTACTCATTACTTATTCAATTTGAGTAGTATTAAATCTATGTATTAGTAATTATCGAATTATAATCTGATTTTCAAAATCTTTTAACAGCGAATTTGTCGGTCCCATTGCTGGCGGCTTTCTGGTTGACATTTCTTCGTTTGGCTGGGCCACCACCGCAGGCGCTGGCCTCTCTTTGATATCAGTAATGCGTTTTTCACGGCTTGTTTATTATTTGTTTTATTGTTCCGAACTTGGACTAATTTCTCGTGACCTTGGATGACCCCTTGGTTCTCTGTTTCTTGGGGCGTGTGCTTGCCACCTTGACCTCAGTTAACCCGTAGTTTTGTGTTCCCGCACGCACACATAAAGCATGTTATCTCGATCGGATGACCCTGTCCATGGATCCCTTAATCTAAAACCCTAATCTACCTACCCTAATCTACTTCCTCCGTGACCTCAGATGACCCTTCTTTGCTCATACATGTACTTCGCTAACCTAAAACCCTCACCCCGTCACCTCAGATGACCCTGCTCACGCATCGCTAACCTTGTGACCTCAGATGACCCTGCTCACGCATCGTTAACCTACAACCCTCACCCCTGTGACCTCAGATGACCCTGCTCGTGCATCGCTAACCTACAACCCTCACCCCCGTCACCTCAGATGACCCTGCTCGCGCATCGCTAACCTACAACCCCTCACCCCGTGACCTCAGATGACCCTGCTCACGCATCGCTAAGCCACAAACCTCACCCTGTGACCTCAGATGACCCTATTCCTAGTGTTCGTGCTCATCCAGCGCTACCAGAAGCGATTGCACCGTCGCACGGCCGTCAGCGCCGCGGCCGCTGCCACAGTTGACGCCGTTACCGCCGTATCGACAGCCGCAGGCGCCGCCACAGCCGCCGCAACGCTGGTCCAACCGGTGCCATTCCGACGTCGCTCAGTGTCGTTCCTTCGTGCCACCAGCCTGCTGCAGCTGCAGCGGCAGCGCTCAATGCAGGCCGGAGCCGCCGGCTCTTTTGTCGACGGTTGTCGGACGCCATCGTCGGATGTCGGAGGCTACCGACACCGGCTGTTGCCCAGGCGTCAGCGTCGCTCTACGTTGGATCCTCGGCGTCGAAGCAACGATCGACGTTTTCGCCGCGGCGTCAGCGTCGGCTGCGAAGACGACGACAACAACGACATCGGCAACCTCGGTGGTGAGGCGTCACCGGCCACTTCAACGCCGCCCAGGGCGCCGCCGCCGATGCCAGGTGCGGTGGTGTCACCGCCCACTGACGAGGAGCTGCGAGAGGCAGCGGAGGCGGTTACGGCGGCAGCGGCGGCGGCGGCGACAAAATGCACGCGTCGACAGAATGTCCACGACAACGAGAAGTCGCCGTTGCTGTCGCCATGCAGCGATCAGATTGATCAGCGGCGCGGCTCCTGGTGATTCGAATCGAAGGCCATTCTGTATTTATTTTTTTTTCCTCAGCGGATGACCGCCTCCCGAAATTCTATGAATCATTCCTCTGATCCAGAGATCTGCATCTATTTAATTGCCTGTTATTTGTTCTTAAATCTTCAGATGTTGTTGTCTATCAATTTGTTGATCCACTTTGAAATTTTAAGATCCCATACTTAAAATTCCAAGATCCCATTTTTTAACTCCCACAAGATCCTATATCCTATATTTAAAGTCCCAAAATCCCATATTTAAAATCCCAAAATCCCATACTTGAAGTCCCTATATCCTATATTTGGAATCCAAAGATCCCATATTTAAAATCCCAAGACCCCATATTTAAAATCCCGACCCCATGTTTGAAATCCCACAAGATCCCATATTTGAAACCCCACAAGACCCCATATTTGAAACCCCACAAAATCCCATGTTTGAAATCCCACAAGATCCCATATTTGAAACTCCACAAGACCCCATGTTTGAAATCACACAAGATACCATATTTCAAACCCCACAAAATCCCATGTTTGAAATCCCCCAAGATCCATGTTTGAAATCCCACAAAATCCCATGTTTGAAATCCCACAAGATCCCATGTTTGAAAATTTAAATTCTTAAAATCTCATGATTGAAGTCCCATAATTCCTTTTTCAAATCCATAGATAAGTCCCCATTTCGCTGTGTCTACAGCTTTTTCTTGATCCTAGATCAATAGCATTTCAATAATAATATTTATTTGATCTAATAATTAGAAAATTATAAACGAATGTATTGTAATTACTATCACTAATTCATTATTGTCAATTATTAATCCCAATAAGCAATGCTCAATCAAAGAACAGATCAAATTCTTGTTTTAACTGCTAAATTATTAGTTTGGTGTGTTTCAACTCTTGCTGGAAATTATAAAATTGTATTTTTACACACAAATTAGATAATGCACTTTTTAACAACCCAGAATTATTGAAATGCGCTTCACCAGGGAAGCATTTAATTTTCTTGTATTGTATCACCCGATCATGCCCAAGTAATTGCCTTGAGTGAAATAACAATACTCTCAACAATTATAACGGTGCCTTCTCTGCACACCATCAAAATTGAAACTTTTATTGCCCATTGATCATTGTGTATGAAATATAACATATTGTCAATAAATTAGTCGTTTATAAATATATTGTAGAACCAATGTTGACGAGCATGATTTTTAATATAATCATTTATTTCATTGTTTACGTTTATTTTTGTTTTATAAATAAGATATCAGTTAGATTTATTATAGTTGGCACAAATGTGCTGTGCTGTGACCAATCCATCCTTACAGTGTGCTGTGCTGTGACCAATCCATCCTTGCAGTGTGCTGTGCTGTGACCAATCCATCCTTACAGTGTGCTGTGCTGTGACCAATCCATCCTTACAGTGTGCTGTGCTGTGACCAATCCACCCTTACAGTGTGCTGTGCTGTGACCAATCCATCATTAGTGTGCTGTGCTGTGCTGTGACCAATCCATCCTTGCAGTGTGCTGTGCTGTGACCAATCCATCCTTACAGTGTGCTGTGCTGTGACCAATCCATCCTTACAGTGTGCTGTGCTGTGACCAATCCATCCTTGCAGTGTGCTGTGCTGTGACCAATCCATCCTTACAGTGTGCTGTGCTGTGACCAATCCATCCTTACAGTGTGCTGTGCTGTGACCAATCCATCCTTACAGTGTGCTGTGCTGTGACCAATCCATCATTAGTGTGCTGTGCTGTGCTGTGACCAATCCATCCTTGCAGTGTGCTGTGCTGTGACCAATCCATCCTTACAGTGTGCTGTGCTGTGACCAATCCATCCTTACAGTGTGCTGTGCTGTGACCAATCCATCATTAGTGTGCTGTGCTGTGCTGTGACCAATCCATCCTTGCAGTGTGCTGTGCTGTGACAAATCCATCCTTGCAGTGTGCTGTGCTGTGACCAATCCATCCTTACTCCATCCTTATTTTTCACTAGGCATGGCGAGACATTGTCCCAAGACATTGCCCCGGGATTCCTTTCTTTAATTATAATATATATACACAGCAGTGGCGTGGAATGACGCGAATTCGCAAATTGAGACCCACAAAAGGCGAAAACAAGCAAACCTTTGATTCATTGAATTCAACTGACATGCTGTTTTTGCTTGCAGTGTTCCATTTGTTAGTTCTATTTGAAGTCCGACTAACATGTGGTCCGTTGTAAGTAGACTATGAGGGGCCGAAAGTGTTTAACTTACAACCGGCCATTTTTTCGTCTACAGTGTGGTACAGACTAAGAGGCGAAATCTTTTTGGGACGCAAAACTGTCGGCACATGGTCGCCACGGGCACTTTATGTACATTAATATAATTTATTATACAGTATTACTGCAGTGTGCAATCGCGAAATTATACCTTTTGTTATTTCATTTTTTGACAAGCGATAAATACGCTTACAATACTTGCTATTATGCTCCCTTTACATACTTTTTATACGTCTTCTCATATTTCGAGGAAATAAATGGTGTCTCGGGTAATCTCTCGGCATGTCTCGAGGAAATAAATGGTGTCTCGGGTAATGTCTCGGCATGTCTCGTGGAAATAAATGATGTGTCGGATAATGTCTCGGCATGTCTCGTGGAAATAAATGATGTGTCGGGTAATGTCTCGGCATGTTTCGTGGAAATGATGTGTCGGGTAAATGTCTCGGCATGTCTCGTGGAAATAAATGATGTCTCGGGTAATGTCTCGGCATGTCTCGTGAAAAATGATGTCTCGGGTAATGTCTCGGCATGACTCGTGGAAATAAATGGTGTCTCGGGTAATGTCTCGGCATGTCTCGTGAAAATGATGTGTCGGGTAATTTCTCGGCATGTTTCGTGGAAATGATGTGTCGGGTAAATGTCTCGGCATGTCTCGTGGAAATAAATGATGTCTCGGGTAATGTCTCGGCATGTCTCGTGAAAATAAATGATGTCTCGGGTAATGTCTCGGCATGTCTCGTGGAAATAAATGATGTGTCGGGTAATGTCTCGGCATGTCTCGTGGAAATAAATGATGTCTCGGGTAATGTCTCGGCATGTCTCGTGGAAATAAATGATGTGTCGGGTAATGTCTCGGCATGTCTCGTGGAAATAAATGATGTCTCGGGGCAATACATGTGCAGCAAATTTGCGCCCCCGATGTCTACTGGGTAATATCTAGGCCGGACGCTACCATCTGCTGGGCATCCACCGTCTCTCCCTGAGGCAATGCAGTCACTTGTTGGTTGTGAACATGACCATCAGCAGGGACTTCCGCGCTTCGTCATGGAATTTGGGCTTAGGCGCACCACCTGCTTCCGGGGCTCTCCACTTTCAAGCTAAGTCTTGTCAGTCTTGGTTCCATGAGCATCCCAGGAACCCATGTCTCGTCTTGCACAGCGTACAAATTGTAACTTTCCTCCTTTATCCCTAGCAGAACCCGTCGCAATTGTGTAGCATAGTTGACTCGCATCTGTCTCTGCTCATCCGTGAGGTTGTGGGGTTACCCACACTGAACACAACACGCCCACCTCAGCTGCAGGTCCTCTCGGAGGATGCGAATTATTGGGACTTCTTGAGCTTTGGGTACGTAAAAATACTTCTGATTTTTAGATTTTTCTGAAACTTTCGCCAGACTTTCAGTGGGTGTCCAAAATGATAATAAAGCAAAAAGCTGCACAAAATTAGAATCGGGTTTTAGCAGAGTTATAGCTTAAACAACAAGACTTTTGTTCAACCCGGACCCGTAGTAAAAGATTTTCGTCTTGAAAAAACGGGTGGCATACACAAATGGCCAGTTAAGTGAACGCGTACAAATGTAAATTAGTAAGTTTTAAATTTAACAAGTAGCTATACATGTAGGTAAAAATATGATTATGCCTGAAAACCTGCTTTGTTCTTGTAGTGAGCCACTGGATTAATGGTGGTGTCTCACTTTAGTTAGCAGTTTCTCTCGCCCTCGCTCCTTGTTTCTCTCTCTGTGCAGCGGTCACTACTGGCTTCACTGGTGGGCCGCTTTCCATTCATCGCTTTCCATTTCCAGCCAATCACATGACAAGCTCTGTTTCCGCAGCAGTCCGAAGTACAGGGAAACCTCCGCGTCAATTGCTAAAAATGGCAGCAACGTTACGCGATCTGGCGCAACGGGGTCTTGCGTGCGATGGTGCAATAGATCCCTGCCTATAAATGCGAACCCTTTCACCCTTGGTTCTGTCGAAGAGTCTCGAGTCGCTAGTTTCTAAGTTCTTCAATTCTGTCCATTCTAATTTCTCCTCGTGTGCATTTATCCCCCTTGCTATTGGCTTGCCTGTCCAAACCTAGACCCTGACCTCTGAGGCTGCTCGGAGGCTGGCATCGCCCTCCCAGCCGACCCACTGAGCCCAGCAGGATCTGCTGACTATTAGTCTGAAATCGCAAATCCGCGTGAAGTGCTGTGTTCGCTTGTCTTGGTTAGTTCGTTCCGACCGGATCCTCAACTCACCGACGGCTGAGACCCTAAGGGACCGGTGGCAGCACTACCTACGCTACTAGAAGGCTTCCAATCAGAAAAGACGGAGAGCCACTCACACCGTGCAAGCGCAGCTGAGAAGCACAGGCATAACATTCTTATCTTCCAATATGCTAAAAATCATCTCTCCCTTCTGCCTCTCACTGCATTAGTTTTTAACTTCATCTGCATTTCAGCTCTTCACAAACAATCCAACAATGAGCCTTGAAGACTTCAGCGACAGCTCGAGTTCGGACGCGCCTCCCGCTTCCCCAACTCCACTCTGCATCATCTGCGACCAAGCTGCAGTCGGTGTGGCTCCGTTCTCCCGCTGCCACATGTGCAGTCAACACCTCAGTGTCGATGTGGCCAATCTATTCAAGCTCAAGGAAGAGGTCGAAGAGCTGCTGCTTGCCTACTCACAAGAGTCACAAGACTCACAAGAGTCACAAGGCGCAGCAGGTGCAGCTGGCCGTGCAGCGCTGCTGCGACACCGACAAGACGCTGAGTCGCTGCGTAGTCTCGCTCTCGACATCCAACAGCAGCTGCAAGAGGTCAATCACAAATTCGATTTGGTACAGCAACACATCGATTCGTTCCGTAGCAGGGTGACGGGCCAGCTCTCAGGTGTGCTTGAGGCAGTGCGTGTGTGCGAGCGGGACCTCGAGGACATCTCCAGCTACAAGCAGGAGGTGGCCACGGCGGAGGCTGCAGGCGACATGGCGGAGCTGCTTCGCCTGGTCCAGTCCATGCACGAATCGCTTGGAGACTTGGAGGCCGACTTTGAGAGGTCAGAGCGGCTGCTCAGAGACCAGAGCGACAATGAGGAGCTGCAGCTGCGGCTTCTGGGCCAGCTCGAGCGGTTGGTCGGCATTTGTGCGGGACGCAGTGAAGAGGGCGACTGGTCGAGAGACACTGCAGTGACCGCGACATCCGAGGATATAGACGCTGCTGAGAAAGAGAGACTGCTGTTCGATCCGATGGTCTTCAGTCACGAGGTGAAGCTGGATGGCAATGTTAAATGGCTGGCTGTGTGCAGCGACACCAGCGGATTCGTTGGTGACCGCTCAGGCCGTGTGGTTCGCGCCGACTCAGCGAGAGGCGGCAGCGAGGCTCTGCCTCAGCCCTGCATCCTGGCATCATTCTCGATTTTTGATAGGAAGGACCACCTACTGGTGTTGTCTGTGGACGGCTCACAGAAGCTTCGGTGCCACTGCGATATCGACTGGAAGAATATAATCTGGGGCCTTCACTGCGACCGTCAGCTGCTGTTCATTGCTCAGCCTGACGCAGTGACAGTGACGGACCTGAGCGGTCGCGCGGTGCGTCGAGTCCGCCCACAGATTGAGGGCTTCGGTGACATCTGTGGAATCGGCGGCAACACAGCCTCCTTGTTTGTGTCCAGTGGAAACAAAATTGCTGCATTCAGCAAAGCGACTTGGCAGATGGAGACGGTCATCACGCTGTCTCAGCTTCCTGATGCTGATCTGCGCAACTTGGCGACTCACGAAAACTGCATTCTGATGAGGGACTGGATTCACAAGCAGGTGCACAGAGTGAGCATCGACACCCAGCAGCTGGTCGCCTCCTTCCCGAATCAGCGTTCCGGCCTCCACCAGTTTGCTGGTCCAAGCGATGTGGCCGTCGGCAGAAGAGGCCGCCTGTTCGTGAGTGAGTTTTCGGGTCACTCAGTGCG
Organism: Macrostomum lignano; assembly: GCA_002269645.1. Taxonomy (NCBI): domain Eukaryota; kingdom Metazoa; phylum Platyhelminthes; family Macrostomidae; genus Macrostomum; species Macrostomum lignano. The sequence continues at coordinate 89,013 of NIVC01000987.1, forward strand.
TGCTGTGGCTGCAGACGATGGGTCGCTGCTGTGGACTCTGGGGACTCCGGGCAAGAGCGGCAGCGGAGACGGCAGATTCAGCAGGCCGTTGAGTCTGGCGGTGGTGACGGGAGGTCCGCGCGACCAGCTGCTGGTGGCTGACTGTGACAACAGGAGACTGCAGGTGTTCAGCGCTTAGAGAAGGACTTAAAAACCCTTGAAAATGTAGTCGAGTAAATTAAAATGTATTCCTTTTATATTTTGACTATGGCTTAATAACCCTAAGACTCCTAATGCGTATATGTTATCTACTCAAAGCAGTGGCTACAAATATGAAAATCTGCATGCAATATAATTTTTACTTGTTTAAGTATACTCAGCAGCATTGAAAAGTCGCCACTCTATGCGCCAGTGAGCAATTTCTCATTGACTATTCTGAAATAAAAGATACGCGAAAACTGATGGTGTGGCTTTAATCCGTCCAACCCTTGCACACCGCTCCCCTACTTCGTTCCTCAACTCAAGTCTGCCGCGGCGTAGCCGAGTTGCGCGTCACTCGTAAAGATTGAGAGACTTTGCCTGCACTCTGAAAAGTGGCTACCACAGACGGAATCTTCTGTGATGGCGACTTTTCGATGTTGCTGAGTATATATAAGATCATGACTCAATTGTACAAATTTCACAAAAAGTACTCCTAAAACTAAGAATTGTAAACAGCTTTTGGCGATTAGTTTGTTTTTTAATTTTTTTCCTCGGATACGCGAATAATAGAAAAATTGCGCAGTAAACTGCCATGGCTCATGCTAGTGCCATTTAACTTTAGCTAGAGAGCTTCATGACTTCTCTGACTCACCTCCCCCATCCTAGAGTTCAGGTGACTGGTCGCTCTCACGTTAGCTCTTAGGTCTTAGCTAGTAAACCTGCGACTTTAACTGGTAATCATTTGTACATGTAATATTCTGAAATAAGAAATGTATACAGACAAAACATTATTACGTAAGGCCATCAATGCTTAAGGGTGCAAAGCAGCTACAGGTGACACTGCTTTAAGGTAAATTATTCCTGTGTACAATGTATGTGTCCTCTGTGTTCTCACAAAGAATCCTCTGTGTTACGTTGAGACTTGCGGGATCCAGAGGCGGCGTGTGTGGTTGTGGCTGACTGATGAAGGTCTGTCTGTACGAGATCTGACCAATTTTAGTGGTCATATTCTACATGTATGTACTAGCTTACCTGTCAGTAGCATAATAAACCTGATCTTATTGATGCTTAATTATAGGCTAATTTGTATGAAAAGCATGATTATACGAGTAATTGAGGTTTCCTGGAAACTAGGATGATGTCCACGTGTACAAAGTATTAATTCAATTTTAAATTACATGTACATCTAGGTAGGAAGCGATGCATGTACACTTTCGAGCTACGTGTGATTCGATAGAAGTTGCATCATGACCATATGGCCAGTTGCATTAAGTATGCATAATTTGAACATCGCATATGGATGAATGAGTTTTACCATGACAGACAAATTGGGTGAAGAAAATTCCGATTGGACGCCATGCTTTGTGCCAGCCTGCTGGAGGGGCCGCGGCTTCCCGTTGCCTCCTCACCCACAACCCACAATAATTTTTCGAGCAGAAAAGTGGAAATATTAATTTCTGAAAGCAGCTCGTGGTCTTCGTATATGGCTTTCTATGAAAAACTGTCATTTTACACTAGTTGTGCAGTGAAAGATTCATTTTCGTATTTTTTTGAGCCAAAAGTTGTAACTACTCACAATTGTGACATTGGCTGAAATTTTGTTTTGTTCCTTAATCAAGTATTATTTGTAATAAAAATGTAGGCTGGGGCCTAGCTTAAAAATTGATAGATTTCAATTTAGACCCACAAAGACATGCGGGCCGCAAAGCCTCTCTATCCGGCCCTCCGTCCTTTGAAACTTCACAATAGCAATCCGGCCCGCTCAAGGTTTGAGTCTCTTCTCAGCTATTTCCCTAATCTCCTCTCCCTTTTTATATATCCCCTCTCTCCTCTCTCCTGCCTTCTCATCTCCGGTCTTCTCTCTCTCTCCTACACTCTCCCCTCTCACCTCTCTGCCCTCCTCTCCACTCCTCTCTTCCCTCTCTCTTCTCTCTCCTCTATCTGGCCCTTCAGTTAAAATAGTTCGCCGACTTCTGATTTAGACAATATGAAAAATGATATTCGTAAACATTGTCTACATTCAATTATTCAGACTGGTCTAGGAACTACATGTATACCTATAATAGTGGCGTAAATTTTTATTACTTGAAACAAAAAGTTAATGTATTCGTAATGCCATATAAAATTTCATAGAACAGATATAACACGCTGCGGATGCTAAATTAAAAAATGGTAACCATTCATTTTGTGATGAAGAAAATGATTTTTCTCTAAAAATTGCCAAGACCTTGGATATACAACAGTGGTCCTTAACTGAAGGAAGGCGGTTAAAAGAGAAATGACATCAGATTTATTTGACATCGGTTCTAACAAAGAAACCAATACGTGAGAAAAAATGATAAATTATCAAAAGTCGTTATGCATTTGAATCAAGTAAGCTGCAGTGCACACTGAGGGGGCGATTTGGAGAAAACCGCAGAAGCAAGCGACTGATAAAAATGAATGAGCAGTTAGAGGGTCAAAGCCTGAGTTTGATGAACAGTAGAACTACCAAGGGGGGGATTAACCCCCCCCCCCCCCCCCGACAATTTTTTTGCTGCGCCGGTGTCCGGCATGTCCGGCAGTTGAGGTTTGCTCATTTTTGAAGCTTGATGAGAAAAATCTGATAAGTTGCAATAGTGTGTCCATAGTCGCCTGGTGTCATCTGTTCAAGGCCGTGTCCATACTTGGTGCCACCTGTTAAAGGCCCAGAAGCTCCGTCTGGGTAAAGGCCAGTAACCAAGGAAGTCAGAGCTGATGCAGACACATGTGATCGATGTGCTGATGAAATTTGAAGGCTTGGCAAGGCTGCACTGAGGCGCAGTGCTGATTGGAGCACAGGGGTGTACTGAATACACTGGCGCTTATGGGAAAGAATCGACCTTCTGGCAGAATCGCAGAATCGGTCAGTATCTCGACGGTCCCCCCTCTTGGTAGTTAAAACGGGAGAAAACCGGCTTACTGTTAAGAACAGGGTGATTTGGAACTTTCCAGGAAAAGTTGCACAGACACAAAATGGGATTTTACTGAAACATGAGACATCTAGAAAAAAACCAATAGGAGAGGTGTTGAGGAAAATACAAGTTAAATTTCATTCAATAAATATCAATTCTGAATTTGCTGGACATAATAAAATATTATCAAACAAAAAGAATTAAGTTTTATACAATTTTTGAAAATGTGATGAACTTCTTTGTTTTGATAATATTTTTATTATGCCCATTGCATGTATATTCAGAATTGATATTTATTGAGTTTTTCCGAAAACCCGTCTTCCAATAAATCAATCACTCAAGAAACCCCACATTTCGATAAATATTCGGCCTGTGAAAAATTTTTAGGATGCACTGAATACCTGCAGTCTCATACTGCCACCGTCAGCCACCACCAGCTGCTCGCGCGGACCTCCCGTCACCACCGCCAGACACCATGGACTACTGAATCTGCCGTCTCCTTCTGAGAATGAACCATTCTGTCCTTTTCTTGACTGCCAAGATCTCCGTAATCTTCCCCCTTTTCTTTGATTAAAACCCAGTCACTCCGAACCCCTTTCACTGTGAAACCCAGTCACTCTGAAACCCATTCACTGTGAAACCCAGACACTATGAACCACTTTCACTGTGAAACCCAGATACTATGAACCACTTTCACTGTGAAACCCAGACAATATGAACCCCTTTCACTGTGAAACCAAGACACTATGAACCCCTTTCACTGTGAAACCCAGTCACTACGAACCCCTTTCACTGCGAAACCCAGTCACTATAGAACCCCTTTCACTGTGAACCCAGTTGCTGTCGCGTGTCACGTGTTACCAAAAAAGGATGAGTATTAAATCTACATGAAAATTGACTTTTTGCATGTACACTCAATTGTGCTATCAATTTCAACTGTCCAAAGCACTTATATTTGAACAATTATTTCCCAGCTAAAAGTACCAGTTCCCATGCATAGAAAACACACAGCAGTGACCCATTGAGGAAAATGCAACACAGAAGCGAGCGCTGAGTCTGCAGCTGTGAGTGAAATATTTCAATATCTTGGCGTCAGGGACTCTCACTGCAGTGGCTGTCTGTGATTTCTATTCCGAGTGTCAGAGCCAAAATAGCTGAGGCGGCAACTCAACTGACTTTTCCTGATGATGCAGTCACACGGGTGACTCGCAGTCTGATGTATTTGATGCTGTCACCGCAGTGATGCCGGCTCTTACAACAGAGAGTGCAGTGCAAGGGCAGCCACTCCAAGTCAGGAGTTTCCGAATATTTTTGCTCGCTCTGAGGTTCTGCTGTCAGGGCGACCCAGCAGTTCGATCCGGTGTGTGTGGAGGAGAGGGAGTGCTTTGCTAGGATCAGCTGGGTTAATCTGCTCACTCTGAGTAGTTCGGCTGTCTTCTGAGGCTGCCAGCTCAGGTCGGAGAAAGTTTAGCGCACGTGCGAGGGAGGGAGGGCGGAGATTCCCGATTGGTTTAAGCTGCGGTTTTACAGCATTTTTCAGTCTTTCGCATTGGGAGATTTACATTGCACCTTGCTGCTTCCTATTGGGTGAGACTGGGATCGCATCTTCAGCTTCTGCTTTTTTGAGCAGTTTCATTGGCTGGCAATGCACTCACAGCTGGATAACATTATGAATTCAGGTGAGGCAGTTAGAAGAGAAATGACATCAGATTTGACATCAGTTCTGACACAGAAAAGATGACGCGCAGAGGCTGCATTAATATCAAAGAAAAATTGATACAACATCAAAATTGCTTTGCATAATTGTATCAATTAAGTCTGAGTGCAAGCTAAGGGGGTGGTTTGAAGAAAACCGCAAAAGCGAGCGACTGATAAAAATAAATGAGCAGTTTGAGTGTCAAAAGCTGGAGTTTGACTGAGCACAGGGTGATTGGGAATTTCCAAAAATGATTCACAGGCACAAAATTGGGTTTTTGGGTCTTTGCTGAAATTCAATTCAACAGTCAAGTCCCATTTTCTGGTGCTGAAACTTCTAGAAAAAGAAAAACTATGAGAGAACTGTTGAGGGCCAACGTAAGTTTAATTTAATTACTGAATGCAATAAATATCTATTCTGAAGTTAGTGGACATAATAAACAATTATCAGACAAAGGTCATCGCATGTAAAAATCCTATAATAAGAAAAACTCGACCAAAACCCGGTTTCCATAAATCAGTCACTTATAGAAACCCCACAGTTCGAGTATTATTCGCCCAGTGAATAAAATTAGGGTGCACTGAACACCTGCAGTCTCATGTAACAGTCAGCCACCACCAGCTGCTCGCGCGGACCTCCCGTCACCAACGCGAGACCCAATGGACCAATGAATCTGCCGTCTCCGCTGCCGCTCTCGCCCGGAGTCCCCAGAGTCCACATTGGCGACCCGTCGTCTGCAGCCACCGCTCGCACTGAGGGACCCCATTTTTCACTCATGAACATGCGGCCTCTGCTGTCGACGGCCACATCCATTGGACCAGCAAACTGTTGGAGGCCGGAACGCTGAATCGGGAAGGAGGCGACCAGCTGCTGGGTGTCGATGCGCACTCTGTGCACCTGCTTATGCTCCCTGTCGATCACCAGAATGCAGTTTTCGTGAGTCGCCAGGTTGCCCAGTGCAGCATGAGGAAGCTGAGACAGCGTGATGACCGTCTCCATCTGCCAAGTCGCTTTGCTGAATGCAGCAATTTTGTTTCCACTGGACACAAACACGGAGGCTGCGTTGCCACCGATTCCCCAGATACCACAGAAACCCCGAATTTGTGGGCGGAGTCGACGAACCGCGCAGCCGCTCAGGTCCGTCACTGTCACTGCGTCGCGCTGAGCAATGAACAGCAGCTGACGGTCGCAGTGAAGGCCACGAATGTCCTTCTCCCAGTCGATGTCGCAGTGGCACCGCAGCTTCTGTGAGCCGTCCACAGAAAGCACCAGTAGATTGTCTCTGTGATAGAATGATGCAAGGATGCAGGGCTGAGGCAGAGCCTCGCTGCCGTCTCCCGCTGAATCGGCGGGAACCACACGGCCTGAGCGGTCACAAACGAATCCGCTGGTGTCGCTGCACACAGCCAGCCATTTAACATTGCCATCCAGCTTCACCTCGTGACTGAAGACCATCGGATCGAACAGCAGTCTCTTTCTCTCAGCAGCGGCTATGTCCTCCGATGTCGCGGTCACCGCAGCATCTCTCGACCAGTCGCCCTCTTCACTGCGTCCCGCACAAATGCCGACCAGCCGCTCGAGCTGGCCCAGAAGCCGCAGCTGCAGCTCCTCATTGTCGCTCTGGTCTTTGAGCAGCCGCTCTGACCTCTCAAAGTCGGCCTCCAAGTCTCCAAGCGATTCGTGCATGGACTGGACCAGGCGAAGCAGCTCCGCCATGTCGCCTGCAGCCTCCGCCGTGGCCACCTCCTGCTTGTAGCTGGAGACGTCCTCGAGGTCCCGCTCGCACACACGCACTGCCTCAAGCACACCTGAGAGCTGGCCCGTCACCCTGCTACGAAACGAGTCGATGTGTTGCTGTACCAAATCGAATTTGTGATTGACCTCTTGCAGCTGCTGTTGGATGTCGAGAGCGAGACGACGCAGCGACTCAGCGTCTTGTTTTGGTCGCAGCAGCGCTGCACGGCCAGCTGCACCTGCTGCGCCTTGTGACTCTTGTGAGTCTTGTGACTCTTGTGGCTCTTGTGGCTCTTGTGAGTAGGCACGCAGCAGCTCTTCGACCTCCTCCTTGAGCTTGAATAGATTGGCCACATCGACACTGAGGTGTTGACTGCACATGTGGCAGCGGGAGAACGGAGCCACACCGACTGCAGCTTGGTCGCAGATGATGCAGAGAGGAGTTGGGGTAGCGGGAGGCGCGTCCGAACTCGAGCTGTCGCTGGAGTGTCCAAGGCTCATTGTTGGATAGTCTGTGATGAGCAGAAATGCAGAAGTTAAAACTCAACGCAGTGAGAGAAAGATTAAGAGAAGGGGAAGAGACGGGGAAGAGAGGTTCAAGAGAGGGAGAAGAGAGGGGGAAGAGAGGGGGAAGAGAGGGGGAAGAGAGGGGAAGAGAGGGTGAAGAAAGGTTTAAGAGAGGGGGAAGAGAGGGGGAAGAGAGGGGGAAGAGAGGGGGAAGAGAGGGGGAAGAGAGGGAGACGAGAGGGGGAAGAGAGGGGGAAGAGAGGGGGAAGAGAGGGGGAAGAGAGGGGGAAGAGAGGGGGAAGAGAGGCAGTTCAGTTGAAGCCAAAACTTACTGATTGTGGATTTCCATCTAGAGAGCTGCCCAGCCCAGTGCTGCAGTGCCAGTGACTGACAGGCGGCCCACACGAGCTGCCTTCATAGCACAGGCACTCACTCACTTAAGAGTCAGAGACCTCTAAAAGTGGAGACCTGGTTTGACCTTGCAATGTCCCAGTCAATAAAAGAAAAGGAGCTGAAGACAGGCAGGTCAGAAAAGTTTTGTAAAAATATAAATAACTGGAAATTATTGCGATGAAAATTAGCGGTACGAGCGCTGACTGCATGTTTATTTGTTACTAAGAATTTAATTATGATTATTAAATTAATTCGTAAAGTGCAAAACACAAAAGTACAAAAATAAATTGAATTTAGGTTTAAAATGTTTAAATATTTTGCAAAAATGCCCTTAAAGCAGAAATTGATAATAGAGTAAATTGCAAAAGCAGACAAATGCGGTTACCATAGCAACAACAGTAATTGTAGCACCATATGGTAGCCGGAGTTGCAGAGCGGCTTTAATGGATCAAACAGTTGACAGTGCAAAATAAAACTGGTTGGAAATGCAGTGCAGAGTCAGTTGATTATCATAATTAAATAAGCATAAATTATTGCATGGATAAACAGGAGCATGCAAGACTGCACTACTCAACTGGTTTGAGTAGTAGAGATGAAATGAAACAGCTGAGATTGATTGAGACAGATTGAGAGTGAGATATGGAGTGAGAGTCACACAGATTGAGAGTGAGAGTCACACAAATTGAGAGTGAGATATGGAGTGAGAGTCACACAGATTGAGAGTGAGAGTCACACAGATTGAGAGTGAGAGTCACACAAATTGAGAGTGAGATATGGAGTGAGAGTCACACAGATTGAGAGTGAGAGTCACACAGATTGAGAGTGAGAGTCACACAGATTGAGAGTGAGATATGGAGTGAGAGTCACACAGATTGAGAGCGAGAGTCACACAGATTGAGAGTGAGATATGGAGTGAGAGTCACACAGATTGAGAGTGAGATATGGAGTGAGAGTCACACAGATTGAGAGTGAGATATGGAGTGAGAGTCACACAGATTGAGTGAGATGTGGAGTGAGAGTCACACAGATTGAGTGAGATATATGGAGTGAGAGTCAGTGAAGCAGGCAGCTCAGCCCTAACGACAGCAGACTTCAGCCTGTGGATGCCCAGAGTCCCCCAGAAGTGCCCAGGCCTCAGAAGTCGGCATCGAGCTTGAACTCGCGGTCATTCTGGCCCATGACGCGGCTCATCACTCCGGCCTTCTGGTACTCGCCCACCCGCTTCTCAAAGAAGTTCGTCTTGCCCTCCAGGCTGATGTTCTCCATGAAGTCGAAGGGATTCTCAGAGTTGAAGGCCTTGGGGCAGCTCAGCTCAGTGAGCAGCCTGTCAGCCACGAACTCGATGTAGCGGCACATGGAGGCGCAGTTCATGCCGATGAGGGACACCGGCAAAGCCTCCGTCAGGAAGCTCTGCTCGATGCGCACCGCGTCACGGATGATCTCCTCGATGCGCTGACTGCTTGGCGGCCGCTGAAGGTGGCGGAACATCAGGCAGGCAAAGTCAGTGTGGAGGCCTTCGTCGCGGCTGATGAGCTCGTTGCTGAAGGTCAGGCCTGGCATGAGGCCGCGCTTCTTCAGCCAGAAGACGGCGGCGAAGCTGCCGCTGAAAAAGATGCCCTCAACGGCTGCGAAGGCCACCACGCGCTCGCCGAAGGTGGCCCGCTTGTGGGAGATCCAGTTGAGCGCCCAGTCTGCCTTCTGACGCACCGGCGGCAGCGTCTCGATGGCGTTGAACAGCAGGTCGCGCTGGGCCGGGTCCCGCACGTAGCTGTCAATCAGCAGCGAGTACATCTCCGAGTGGATGTTCTCAATCATGATCTGGAAGCCGTAGAAGCACCTGGCCTCCGGGATCTGCACCTCCTGGGCGAATCGCTCCACCAGGTTCTCGTTCACGATGCCGTCAGAGGCAGCGAAGAAGGCCAGCACGTACGAGACAAAGTGCCTCTCGTTGTCTGTGAGCTGCTTCCAGTCCTCCAGGTCCTTGCTGAGGTCCACCTCCTCCACTGTCCAGAAGCTGGCCACCGCCTTCTTGTACATCTGCCAGATGTCGTGGTACTGGATGGGCATGATCACGAAGCGGTGCGGGTTCTCCTTCAGCAGCGGCTCCGAGGCCTCCGCTGTCTTCAGCTCCTGCTGCTGCAGCTCCGGCTGCTTGGCGTTGAGCTGCTTCAGCGGGCTCAGCAGCTGCTGGGAGGCGTCCTGCGCCTGCGGCGGCTGCGAAGGCGGCACGTTCTCGGTGGCGACTGAGTCCATGGCGACTGGCTGGCGAGGTGCTTGGAGCAGCAATGATGCGCGAGCCAGCTGCTTTGATGCTGGGCTGATTGCTGTGACCCACAACTGGCTTTCAGTGACCCCAACTGGCTTTCAGTGACCAAACAGCAGGCTTTCAGTGACCTACAACAAACTTTCAGTGACACACAACTGGCTTTCAGTGACCCAACTGGCTTTCAGTGACCAAACAACAGGCTTTCAGTGACCCCAACTGGCTTTCAGTGACCCAACTGGCTTTCAGTGACCCAAAACTGGCTTTCAGTGACCCCAATTGGCTTTCAATGACCCCAACTGGCTTTCAGTGACCCACAACTGGCTTTCAATGACCCCAACTGGCTTTCAGTGACCAAACAACAGGCTTTCAGTGACCTACAACAAACTTTCAGTGACACACAACTGGCTTTCAGTGACCCACAACTGGCTTTCAGTGATTCCAACTAACCTTTAGTGACCCGATCGTAAAATAATATTTAAGATTTAAACAGTGGTTAATCAATAATATTGCAAGCACATTATTCGCCTAATAATATTATATTAATGTGTCCTAAGTTCCTTGAAGTAACCATATAAAAGTAGAATAAAACTAAAAATGTTGTCAAGCTTGGTTGTGAATCAAATTTTCATAAAACTATTATACAGTATTACACAATTATTGTAATTAACATAAAATTATAACAATACATGGCAAAGAAAAAGCGTAACTTAACAAAAATTTTATAAAACAGGTAATTATGGAATTATTAGAGGAGACATCAATTATAGCAAGTTATGAAAGCTGATGCACAGGCAGGTGCAAATTGAAGGTGACAGTTCTTGACTGACCTGTCAATCAAAGAGACACATGAAAAGTACAAAGCTACAAGCCGTCAATCAAAGAGACACATGAAAAGTACAAAGCTACAAGCTGTCAATCAAAGAGACACATGAAAAGTACAAAGCTACAAGCCGTCAATCAAAGAGACACATGAAAAGTACAAAGCTACAAGCCGTCAATCAAAGAGACACATGAAAAGTACAAAGCTACAAGCTGTCAATCAAAGAGACACATGAAAAGTACAAAGCTACAAGCTGTCAATCAAAGAGACACATGAAAAGTACAAAGCTACAAGCCGTCAATCAAAGAGACACATGAAAAGTACAAAGCTACAAGCCGTCAATCAAAGAGACACATGAAAAGTACAAAGCTACAAGCCGTCAATCAAAGAGACACATGAAAAGTACAAGGCTGTCAATCAGGCAAAAGCAGAAACGCTCTTTTCCTAAAGCAATCTGCCTCGACAGTCCCTGGCCCGACAGAAGCAGCGCAGAGTTTTCCCTGGCACGCTGCCAACCTGATAATTATAATCCCAGCAGAGCTCTTCGCCAGCTCTCACTCGCTTACAGGTGAAGAAAGCAATCTCGGGAAATCTGGGGTCGTGCGTGTTGACGAATACGTTCTGTACGATGACGTTCGGAGCGCAGGAGTGGTTGAGATAGCGGCCCAGATTCCCGATTCGCTTGGCGTCCATGATGTAGGGCTGCGCCTCGCCTAGCAACGCCCTGAGACAGGCGGCTGGCCCGCCAGCTTCAAGGACGTCGTCGTCTTCGGCTTCGTCCATTTGATCGGCGTTGGCGATGGAGAGAGGCTGGGAGCTGATGGGCGGAGTAGGGGGGTGGTTAGGAAGCTGAGAAGCGAGAAAAGAGATAAGATTTTGAGATTGAAAATAAAATCTGTGAAATTGGAGATGAGATCTGTGAGATTGGGGATGAGATCTGCGAGATAGGAGATGAGAACTGTGAGATAGATAAGAACTGAGATTGGAGATGGGATCTGCGAGATAAGAGATGATAACTGTGAGATAGATAAGAACTGAGATTAGAGATGGGATCTGTGAGATAGGATATGAGAACTGTGAGATAAGAGATAAGAACTGAGATAGATGAGGACTGAGAGTTAAGAGATGCACACTGTGAGTTTGGAGATCAGAACTGTGAGATAGGAGATGAGATCTGTGAGATTGGGGATGAGATCTGTGAGATAGGAGATGAAATCTGTAAAATAAGAGATGAGAACTGTGAGATAGATGAGAACTGAGATAAGAGATGCGAACTGTGAGATAAGAGATGATAACTGTGAGATTGGAGATGAGAACTGAGATTGGGGATGAGATCAGTGAGATAGGAAATGAGAACTGTGAGATAGAAGATGAAAACTGTGAGATTGAACAGAAATTGAAATTCAATATCAAAAGCGCTCTCCAATCTCACCATGGAGACTCAGCCGCAGCGGCGGTAGCAGCGATGGCCCCAGCATCTTCGTCATCATACATTGAGCAATGATCCTGAGCATTCTGTTGACTAAAGCATCCGCTGCCAGCCTTTGGCACTGTGCTGCAGCCGCCAGACTCAGCAGCACCGATTGCCTCATCATCCAATCGGCTTCGCTTCGGGTTGGCGGATGCACCAGCGCTACTACTGTTAGTAGCAGCATTAGCAGTCGTATTAGCCGACTTTTTATTTAATAACCTGCGCTTCCTACGAGAATCGCCGCAATAATCTTCATCGTTTGCGTCGTCGTTGTCAATCTCTTCTTCTTCTTCTGTTGTTTCCGCTTCTTCTGGCTCTTCTGCTTCTGCCGTTGGTTCCTCATCGGCGTCTTCATTGTCTCCATTGTCGTTAGTTAGCGAAGATTGCGATTGCGATTTTCTTAGCCAACTCTTTTGCTTCTGCTGCTGTTGATGGGGCTCGATAGCTTGAGCCTCGTAGCCGAATTTCTCCTGCTCCATGACCTCCAGATGATCCAGGTCCGCTTGGTACTCATCCCCGAACTGGTCGCAGTACTGCACTGCCAGCTCTTCGCTGTACAGCTCCCCGGCGTACACGCAGACAAAAGCGCCTTTTGGCAAATCGTGCAAAGGTCTGAGGCCCCAGCCTTTTCGGCTGGTTTTGAAGATTTGCAGCCGGGAGTGAAGGCCGCGCTGTACCAGACGGTTGCGGCACTGCCACTGGCGACAGCTGCAGCCGGAGTTGCACTCGTACACCCCGCCGATGAGGGCGCGGACGAGGCGCCCGTTCTCGTAGGCTGGACGGCTGTCTGTGCGGCCTGGGGTTGTGGGGGGAATTGGGGATCTTGGAGCTTTAGGGATTTGGAATTTGGAGATCTTGGCATTTTAGGGATTGGGATCTGGGGATCTTGGCATTTTAAGGATTGGGATCTGGGGATTGGGATTTGACGATTGGGATTTGAGGATCGGGATTTGGAGATTGGAATTTAGTAATTGGGATTTGAAGATTCGGATTTGAGAATTGGGATTTGAAGATTGGGATTTGAGAATTGGGATTTGAGAATTGGGATTTGAAGATTGGGATTTGGGGACTGGGATTTGAAGATCGGGATTTGGGGATTGGGATTTGAAGTTTGGGATTTAAAGCTTGGGGATTTAGGAATTGAGATCTGGGGATTGGGAATGGGATTTGACCATTGGTATTTGGGGACTGGGATTTGAAGATTGGGATTTGGGGATTGGGATTTGAAAATTGGGACTTAAATCAGATTGGGACTTCAAGATTGGGATTTGAAGATTGGAATTTCCGGGTTGAGACTTGGGAACCGGAATTTGGGGATCGGAATTTGAGGAAAACTGTTGAACTTCAGAATATTCAATATGATACTATAGACCTCACCAGTAACCGTGGCTGATGCCTCAGCCGTGAGTCTCAAGCAGGCGCACTTGGTTCGGTCCCGACAGCCGTCGGTGCAGTCGCAGCACACCAGGAAGCCTTTATCAGCTTCGTTAGTGCACACATTTAGCAGTGGCATTCTCTGCGGTGTGTAGTCAATAAACGGCGGCTCGTCAGCGTCCAAACAGTTGACAGCGGGCACGGGGATTCTCTCTTTGCCGTAGCTCAGATCGGCCAGCTGGCGGCGTGCGCCCGTGGCTTGGAATTCCGTTGCTACCCGGATTAGCGGATCGAAGCAGAAATTCAGCGGATGCAATCGTGAGCTGGTCTGGCTCAGGATTCGGTCCAGTTCGACTGGATTGCGAATGCGCCTGCCGCACGGGGCTGCGTATTCGATCTGCGGATTGTTATTTAAAAGTACAGAATAAGGTGAACGTGTACTTATAATAAAAATTCACACCGAATTACCATATCTGTTACCGCATCAAAAGTACACCATTGCACTTTTTAAGTACAAGAGTACACTTGTACTTTAAAAGATTCTATTTAATACCGCATCAAAAGTGCAATAGAAAAGTGCAGCTGTGCTATAAAAGTACATTTGCACTTGAAGAAAAAACAATAATGCACTTATAGTAAAAACACTTTGAAAAAAGTACACAACCAGGGAAACTGAAAGTCCATCTTAGCGAGGGACAGGATATAGATTTGAGGACTGGGATCTAGAAATTGAAATTTGAGGATTAGAATTGGAAAACTCTGATTTAACAAATGGGATTTGGGAATCAGGATTTGTTGATCGAGAATCGAAAACTAGGATTCTAGCGCACTATGGACGAGCGTAACTGTTTATTTGCTTTACAGGATCCTATTTATTACCGCATGAAAAGTACGTGTACTAAAAAAGTGAATTTGCACTTCAAGAACATGAGTAATAAAATAAAAGTACAACTGTACTATAAAAGTACATTTGCTCTTAAAAAACATAAACAATAAAATAAACGCACAAATGTACTATAAAAGTACATTTGCTCTTAAAGAACATAAACAAAAAATAAACGTACAAATGTACTATAAAATTACATTTGCTCTTAAAGAACATGAACAATAAAATAAAAGTACAAATGTATTGCAATACTATATACTGCACTTACCAGTTCCCTTCGACGAACTCGTCCAGGCCCACCAAGTTTCACAACAAATCGATGCCAACCCAGCAACAGCGGCACGTCCAAAGGATTCCGATCGACCAGCTCCGTGCTAGCCAGTCGATTCTGCTCGGAGCTGTCGCCACCGACGCTACCGCCGCCGCTGTTCAGACAGTTTACACCGCAGTCCACTCCGTGCTGATGCGGAAACGGTCTCAACTGACCCAGCGACTCAGAGTCAATCGAGGCTACCATAACCCCGGCTCTGGCCTCCTCGTAGCAGGCGTCCTCTTCGGCTGCTGCCGCTGCCGCGGCGGCTGCGTCAGGATCGGCATTTGTCAACGTGGCCGACTGTTTCTGATGCTGCTGATGCTGATGCTTGTGTTGTCGACGAATTCCGCCCATGCTGGACTTTCGAGCAAATGCTTGGCGAATCGGCGTTGGCTGCTGCTGCTGCTGATTCTGATTTTGCTCACTAGCTGACTCTGCCGCCGCAGCTGCCGCTAACTCGGCCGCTCTTTCCCTAGCAACCATGGCTTTGTACAGATCCTCGAGCCGAGTGCTGCCGCGGTAGAGCCACTCCAGGCGGCCGCTGCGAGTGGAAAGCGGACTTGGACAAGACTGGCGTCTACGCGTTCAACGACTGCCGTTAGCCACTCGCCTGCGAGGGGGTGGTGTGGGAGAGACAGCTGGCTTTTGAGATATCTGCCTATCTACCGCACTATATACCTATCAATCGCACTATATACTCGTACCTATCAATCACACTATATACCTATCAATCGCACTATATACCTATCAATCACACTATATACCTATTAATCACACTATCTAACTATCAATCACACTATCTACCTATCAATCACACTATATACCTATCAATCACACTGTATACCTATTAATCACACTATCTACCTATCAATCACACTATCTACCTATCAATCACACTATATACCTATCAATCACACTATATACCTATTAATCACACTATCTACCTATCAATCACACTATATACCTATCTAACACACTATCTACCTATCAATCACACTATATACCTATCAATCACACTATATACCTATCAATCACACTATATACCTATCTATCACACTATATACCTATCTATCACACTATATACCTATCTAACACACTATATCCCTATCAATCACACTATATACCTATCAATCACACTATATACCTATCTAACACACTATATACCTATCAATCACACTATATACCTATCAATCACACTATATACCTATCTATCACACTATATACCTATCTATCACACTATATACCTATCTAACACACTATATACCTATCAATCACACTATATACCTATCAATAACACTATATACCTATCAATCACACTATATACCTATCTAACACACTATATACCTATCAATCACACTATATACCTATCAATCACACTATATACCTATCTAACACACTATATACCTATCAATCACACTATATACCTATCAATCACACTATATACCTATCAATCACACTATATACCTATCTATCACACTATATACCTATCTATCACACTATATACCTATCTAACACACTATATACCTATCAATCACACTATATACCTATCAATCACACTATATACCTATCAATCACACTACATACCTATCAATCACACTATATACCTATCAATCACACTATATACCTATCTAACACACTATATACCTATCTAACACACTATATCCCTATCAATCACACTATATACCTATTAATCACACTATCTACCTATCAATCACACTATATACCTATCTAACACACTATATACCTATCTAACACACTATATCCCTATCAATCACACTATCTACCTGCGTTTCACATAGCAACAACTCACCCCTCAGCTCAACTCGAATAGTGAGCCCAGGCCGCAGCCTCAGCATAGTCCTATTAGGAAACCGATCCAAATAAGCTCGGACAAAATCTTGCGAATCTTCGGCCACCTCGCGCCAATTCTGCGGAGTCTGCTGCAGCACGCGCCTGACATCGCTAGGCGGCACGTACTGCGCGTAGCCGTCGTCAAAGAACAGCAGATAACGGCGAGAGTTTCTCTCGCCCGGCGGCTCGGCTACGATAGCCGAATAATAAAACACTAAGCCGCGATCGTCAGTGTAAGAGGACACAACCCGAGCCCCGACAGGGTACTGCTCTAGCCTAGTCTCGGCAGTCTCGCTCAGAGCAACTTGACTTGGCTTCAATTGTTTAGTTGTTTTAGCGAAGCTAACCCGATAGAGCACCGTGCCGCCTGTGCCAGCAGCCGGCTCCAGTACGTCCGCTATGACAGCTTGGCGCCAGAGCTCTCGGTCGAATAGTGCGAATACTGGCTGGTTCTGCTGGGCCACTCTGACAGAGGGTAGTGAGCATTGGAATGTGATGCATATTTATTTATTTATGTTTATAGATTCTAGCCTGGTTTTGCTTATTAATGAGTCTTAATCACTTCCAGCTAGTGGTCTAGCCTGTTGTTATCGTTGGTACTTCCGGTTCTCTAATTGGCGGGGGCGTAATCTCCAACTTCCGGTCCTCTAATCAGGGTTATAATCTCCCAACTTCCGGTTCTCTAATTGTGGTTATAATCTCCAACTTCCGGTCCTCTAATCGGGGTTATAATCTCCCAACTTCCGGTTCTCTAATTGTGGTTATAATCTCCCAACTTCTGGTACTCAAATCTGGGTTATAGTCCCCCAACTTCCGGTTCTCTAATTGTGGTTATAATCTCCCAACTTCCGGTACTCAAATCTGGGTTATAGTCTCCCAACTTCCGGTTCTCTAATTGTGGTTATAATCTCCCAACTTCCGGTACTCAAATCTGGGTTATAGTCTCCCAACTTCCGGTTCTCTAATTGTGGTTATAATCTCCCAACTTCCGGTACTCAAATCTGGGTTATAGTCTCCCAACTTCCGGTTCTCTAATTGTGGTTATAATCTCCCAACTTCCGGTACTCAAATCTGGGTTATAGTCTCCCAACTTCCGGTTCTCTAATTGTGGTTATAATCTCCCAACTTCCGGTACTCAAATCTGGGTTATAGTCTCCCAACTTCCGGTTCTCTAATTGTGGTTATAATCTCCCAACTTCCGGTACTCAAATCTGGGTTATAGTCTCCCAACTTCCGGTTCTCTAATTGTGGTTATAATCTCCCAACTTCCGGTTCTCTAATTGGGGTTATAATCTCCCAACTTTCGGTCTTTATAATTGGGGTTCCAAATCTAATCTCCAACTTCCGGTCCTCTAATAGGGGGGTTCTCATTTTTTACTTTCGGTTCAGTAATGCTTTTTACTTGCTGCTTGCTTGACAAATTTACAATAAAAATAAATTTACAAAAATTCTTCAATTTACAAAAAGTCTCATCAGGCTCCCATAATAAACAGCACAAACCCAAATACAAATCAAAGCGGCAGTGCAAGAAGTAAGAACCCCAAGAAAATGAGATAAAGCACATCTAGTTAGCTATAAGTGAGCTCCATCAATGATGAATGAAGCTTCACAAACACGCTGTATCAACATGAAATGATTGTCATGAAATCATTTTGAACCACAGAATTTAGTTGCAATAGAAAAACTCCTTTTGCTACTGATCCGGGTGTCAACGCAGATAATAAAGATATGATAAATAAATGAATAAGCAGAAGAAATTTTAATTCTTGTTTTCCTATGCTTGATAAAATGGATTTTTTATAATGTCAAGGCGCATTGCTCAAATGAGTTCTCCCACACAGACCTAAACCCCAGACTAGAAGACAAACTTGCAAATTGCTCTGCTCCAAAAACCCACGGAAATTCCTTCGTATGCTTGGAAAGCTGTAGCAATGAATAGGATAAGTCACAATAGGAACGCTTGGGGGTTGGTGGGGGGGCAGGGAGCAAGGAGTCACTGCAGCTGTCTGAGTCTCTGAGGAAAAAGAGCCTTCATTTACAGTATCGATTTTCTGTCCCCACCCGCTCTACTGTACCCCCACTGTTCAGAAAAATAATTGATTTTTTCCAGTCAACCACACACATACGCGCAGTTAAGCAAGGACCATTGCTTGTTGCTAACTTTAGTCTCACTATATAACTCTTTAATTATCTACAATGTATCTGCTTTATAACTTCAGTACAGTTTTATTGTATATTTTTATTATTCTATTTTTGGTAATATGAGTAATATCAAAAATCTCTAATTCTCTGTCTCTCTAAAGGGGGCTGTGAATCTCTAATTAATCACGGGTGACTAATATCCTACTTCCGGTTCTCTAATTAATAACTGATGCCTAATCTCTAACTTCCGGTTCTCTAATTAATAACTGATGCCTAATCTCTAACTTCCGGTTCTCTAATTAATAACTGATGCCTAATCTCTAACTTCCGGTTCTCTAATTAATAACTGATCCCTAATCTCTAACTTCCGGTTCTCCAATTAATAACTGGTGACTAATATCATACTTCCGGTTCTGTAATTAATAACTGATCCCTAATATCCTACTTCCGGTTCTCTAATTAATAACTGATCCCTAATCTCTAACTTCCGGTTCTCTAATTAATAACTGATACCTAATCTCTAACTTCCGGTTCTCTAATTAATAACTGATCCCTAATCTCTAACTTCCGGTTCTCCAATTAATAACTGATCCCTAATCTCTAACTTCCGGTTCTCCAATTAATAACTGGTGACTAATATCATACTTCCGGTTCTGTAATTAATAACTGATCCCTAATATCCTACTTCCGGTTCTCTAATTAATAACTGGTGACTAATCTCTAACTTCCGGTTCTTTAATTAAGATCTTATAGATAGACTATAAACATTATTATACTCACACGGCCACGCTAACAAGCTCTTCCGGGTGCACCAATCGATATTTGCCAACATTGGCAGCTGCCTGTTGCGAACCAGGCTGCCCAGCGGCCGATGGCAGTACTAGCACAGATGCCGCCTGTTGTTGCTGAGACTGAGGAGGTGCAGTTGCAGCCTCCATTATAAGAGATTTTCTAGCCATTGCCGATGACCCGTCAGCAGCAGCGGCTGTTTGAGTATCGTTACGATTATCGCTCTCATTCGGCTCATCTGCATCCGTGTCTTGACTGCTGCAGGCCAAAGCTGAGGCTGGATAAACAACTCGACCGTACCAGCTGCGGATTAGTGCGAGTTGAGAATGATTTATATAATTTTATTATCAAAATGATACATAATTATATGCATATAAAAGTACATAGGAAAGTACATGCACATACTCAATGAACGAAAAATGTACACATTAACCATATGAATGTACATAATGGCCATACGAATGCACCTAAATTGTACTCGTTATGTGCATAAACGGCCATATACACACTAATAACCATATTAATGTACATAAATGGACCTTACTAATGTACATAAATGGACCTCACTAATGTACATAAATGGACCATACTAATGTACATAAATATAGACCATACTAATGTACATAAGTGGACCACACTAATGTACATAAATGGGCCTTACTAATGTACATAAATATAGACCATACTAATGTACATAAATGGGTCATACTAATGTACATAAATGGGCCTTACTAATGTACATAAATGGGCCATACTAATGTACATAAATGGGCCTTACTAATGTACATAAATATAGACCATACTAATGTACATAAGTGGGCCACACTAATGTACATAAATGGGTCATAATAATGTACATAAATGGGCCTTACTAATGTACATAAATAGACCTTACTAATGTACATAAATTGACCTTACTAATGTACATAAATGGGCCATACTAATGTACATAAATAGGCCTTACTAATGTACATAAATAGACCTTACTAATGTACATAAATTGACCTTACTAATGTACATAAATATAGACCATACTAATGTACATAAGTGGGCCACACTAATGTACATAAATGGGTCATACTATTATTACATAGTCATATTACTGTATAGAAATGGTCCGATTAATGTAAATAAATTTGCCATATTACTTTACGAGTACATAAACGAAAATGTACATGATAAACGAAAGCAATAAAATCGAACTCATTCCACTCACGCTATCTGCTGATCACGCGAGCGCTTCTCCAATCGATCCAAAACTTTCTCCTGATGTCGAACAGTCTCCTCCAGCTTCTGTTTAGTCTTCTCAAGCGAGCCAATTCTGTTAACCACCTCAGACCAGTTTGCGTCGGAGCCCAGAGCATTATGAAATGCGGTCTCAATATTGACAATTTGAAATAGGAATTTGTGCACAAGAACTTCTACTACTTTGCCGTTGATCTCGAATTCTGGCAGAACTGAAAACAGTTTATATGGAATGGCTAAATCGATTGTGGGGTCATTATGGTTCACCAATGACTCCCAGTTAGGCAATGAATAACCCCATGAAGCACCTAATGACCCTATGAAGCACCGAATGACCCCATGAAGCACCGAATGACCCCATGAAGCACCGAATGACCCTATGAAGCACCGAATGACCCATGAAGCACCGAATGACCCCATGAAGCACCGAATGACCCTATTAAGCACCGAATGACCCCATGAAGCACCTAATGACCCCATGAAGCACCTAATGACCCCATGAAGCACCAAATGACCCATGAAGCATCGAATGACCCATGAAGCACTGAATGACCCATGAACCACCTAATGACCCCATGAAGCACCTAATGACTCATGAACCACCTAATGACCCCATGGTGCACTGAATGACCCCATGGAGCACTGAATGACCCATGAAGCACTGAATGACACCATGAAGCACGAATGACCCCATGAATCACCGAATGACCCCATGATGCACTGAATGACCCCATGAAGCACCGATGACCCAGGAAGCGCCGAATGACCATGTAAAGCCCTAAATGACAAAGCA
>NIVC01000988.1:0-97500 GCA_002269645.1 Macrostomum lignano
AGTTAAGAAGCGAGAAAAAGGTAATAATTATATGAGAGCAGTGAAGGCTAGAGATGAGAAACTTGAGAACGGAGACGAGAATGCTGGGAACAAGGAATTAGAACTGTGAGATAAGCAGAAGATGAGATCTGTGAGATTAGAGATGAGAACTGCAGATAAGACAGATGAGATCTGTGAGATGGGAAACGAGAACTGAGAACTGAGATGAGAAATGTGATATCTCAATCTCACCATGGAGACTCAGCCGCAGCGGCGGTAGCAGCGATGGCCCCAGCATCTTCGTCATCATGCATTGAACAATGATCCTGAGCATTCTGTTGGTACAGCATCCGCTGCCAGCCTTTGCACTGTGCTGCTGCCAGACTCAGCAGCCGCCGATTGCCTCATCATCCAATCGGCTTCGCTTCAGGTTGGCGATGCACCAGCGTACTACTGTTAGTAGCAGCACTAGCAGTCGTATTAAGCCGACTTTTTATTTAATAACCTGCGCTTCCTACGAGAATCGCCGCAATAATCTTCATCGTTTGCGTCGTCGTTGTCAATCTCTTCTTCTTCTGTTGTTTCCGCTTCTTCTGGCTCTCCTGCTTCTGCCGTTGGTTCCTCATCGGGGTCTTCATTGTCCCCATTGTCGTTAGTTAGCGAAGATTGCGATTGCGATTTTCTTAGCCAACTCTTCTGCTTCTGCTGCTGTTGATGGGGCTCGATAGCTTGAGCCTCGTAGCCGAATTTCTCCTGCTCCATGACCTCCAGATGATCCAGGTCAGCTTGGTACTCATCTCCGAACTGGTCGCAGTACTGCACTGCCAGCTCTTCGCTGTACAGCTCCCCGGCGTACACGCAGACAAAAGCGCCTTTTGGCAAATCGTGCAAAGGTCTGAGGCCCCAGCCTTTCCGGCTGGTTTTGAAAGATCTGCAGCCGGGAGTGAAGGCCGCGCTGTACCAGACGGTTGCGGCACTGCCACTGGCGGCAGCTGCAGCCTGAGTTGCACTCGTACACCCCGCCGATGAGGGCGCGGACGAGGCGCCCGTTCTCGTAGGCTGGACGGCTGTCTGTGCGGCCTGGGGTTGTGGAGGAATTGGGGATCTTGGAGTTTTAGGGATTTGGGTATTTGGGGATCGTGGCATTTTAGGGATTTGGAATTTGAAGATTGGGATTTGACGATTGGGATTTGAGAATTGGGATTTGAAGATTGGGATTTGGGGACTGGGATTTGAAGATCGGGATTTGGGGATTGGGATTTGAAGTTTGGGATTTGAAGCTTGGGGATTTGGGAATTGAGATCTGGGATTGGGAATGGAATTTGACCATTGGTATTTGGGGACTGGGATTTGAAGATTGGGATTTGGGAATTGGGATTTGAAAATTGGGACTTGAATCAGACTGGGATTGGGATTCAAGATTGGGATTTGAAGATTGGGATTTCCGGGTTTAGACTTGGGAACCGGAATTTGGGATCGGAAATTGAGGAGAACTGTTGAACTTGAGAATATTCAAGACGATACTATAGACCTTACCAGTAACCGTAGCTGACGCCTCAGCCGTGAGTCTCAAGCAGGCGCACTTGGTTCGGTCCCGACAGCCGTCGGTGCAGTCGCAGCACACCAGGAAGCCTTTATCAGCCTCGTTAGTGCACACATTTAGCAGTGGCATTCTCTGCGGTGTGTAGTCAATAAACGGCGGCTCGTCAGCGTCTAAACAGTTGACAGCAGGCACGGGGATTCTCTCTTTGCCGTAGCTCAGGTCGGCCAGCTGACGGCGTGCGCCCGTGGCTTGGAATTCCGTTGCTACCCGGATTAGCGGATCGAAGCAGAAATTCAGCGGATGCAATCGTGAGCTGGTCTGGCTCAGGATTCGGTCCAGTTCGACCGGATTTCGAATGCGCCTGCCGCACGGGCTGCGTATTCGATCTGTGGTTTTCATTTAAAAGTACAGAATAAGGTACACGTGCACTTAAAATAAAAATTCACACCGAATTACCATATCTGTTACCGCATCAAAAGTACACCATTGCACTTTTTAAGTACAAGAGTACACTTGTACTTTAAAAGATCCTATTTAATACCGCATCAAAAGTGCAATAGAAAAGTGCAGCTGTGCTATAAAAGTACATTTGCACTTGAAGAAAAAACAATAATGAAATTATAGTAAAAATACTTCGAAAAAAGTACACAACAGGGAAACTGAAAGTAAGATATAGATAGATAGATATAGAAAGATATAGATTTGAGGACTGGGATCTAGAAATTGAAATTTGAGGATTAGGATTGGAAAACTCTGATTTAACAAATGGGATTTGGGAATCAGGATTTGATGATCGAGAATCGAAAACTAGGATTCTAGCGCACTATGGACGAGCGTAACTGTGTATTTGCTTTACAGGATCCTATTTTTTACCGCATGAAAAGTACGTGTGCTAAAAAAGTTAATTTGCACTTCAAGAACATGAGTAATAAAATAAAAGTACAACTGTACTATAAAAGTACATTTGCACTTAAAGAACATGAACAATAAAATAAGCGTACAAATGTACTATAAAATTACATTTGCTCTTAAAGAACATAAACAAAAAATAAACGTACAAATGTACTATAAAATTACATTTGCTCTTAAAGAACATGAACAATAAAATAAAAGTACAAATGTATTGCAATACTATATACTGCACTTACCAGTTCCCTTCGACGAACTCGTCCAGGCCCACCAAGTTTCACAACAAATCGATGCCAACCCAGCAACAGCGGCACGTCCAAAGGATTCCGATCGACCAGCTCCGTGCTAGCCAGTCGATTCTGCTCGGAGCTGTCGCCACCGACGCTACCGCCGCCGCTGTTCAGACAGTTTACACCGCAGTCCACTCCGTGCTGATGCGGAAACGGTCTCAACTGACCAGCGACTCAGAGTCAATCGAGGCTACCATAACCCCGGCTCTGGCCTCCTCGTAGCAGGCGTCCTCTTCGGCTGCTGCCGCTGCCGCGGCGGCTGCGTCAGGATCGGCATTTGTCAACGTGGCCGACTGTTTCTGATGCTGCTGATGCTGATGCTTGTGTTGTCGACGAATTCCGCCCATGCTGGACTTTCGAGCAAATGCTTGGCGAATCGGCGTTGGCTGCTGCTGCTGCTGATTCTGATTTTGCTCACTAGCTGACTCTGCCGCCGCAGCTGCCGCTAACTCGGCCGCTCTTTCCCTAGCAACCATGGCTTTGTACAGATCCTCGAGCCGAGTGCTGCCGCGGTAGAGCCACTCCAGGCGGCCGCTGCGAGTGGGAAAGCGGACTTGGACAAGACTGGCGTCTACGCGTTCAACGACTGCCGTTAGCCACTCGCCTGCGAGGGGTGGTGTGGGAGAGACAGCTGGCTTTTGAGATATCTGCCTATCTACCGCACTATATACCTATCAATCGCACTATATACTCGTACCTATCAATCACACTATATACCTATCAATCGCACTATATACCTATCAATCACACTATATACCTATTAATCACACTATCTAACTATCAATCACACTATCTACCTATCAATCACACTATATACCTATCAATCACACTGTATACCTATTAATCACACTATCTACCTATCAATCACACTATCTACCTATCAATCACACTATATACCTATCAATCACACTATATACCTATTAATCACACTATCTACCTATCAATCACACTATATACCTATCTAACACACTATCTACCTATCAATCACACTATATACCTATCAATCACACTATATACCTATCAATCACACTATATACCTATCTATCACACTATATACCTATCTATCACACTATATACCTATCTAACACACTATATCCCTATCAATCACACTATATACCTATCAATCACACTATATACCTATCTAACACACTATATACCTATCTAACACACTATATACCTATCTAACACACTATATACCTATCAATCACACTATATACCTATCAATCACACTATATACCTATCTATCACACTATATACCTATCTATCACACTATATACCTATCTAACACACTATATACCTATCAATCACACTATATACCTATCAATAACACTATATACCTATCAATCACACTATATACCTATCTAACACACTATATACCTATCAATCACACTATATACCTATCAATCACACTATATACCTATCTAACACACTATATCCTATCAATCACACTATATACCTATCAATCACACTATATACCTATCTAACACACTATATACCTATCAATCACACTATATACCTATCAATCACACTATATACCTATCAATCACACTATATACCTATCTATCACACTATATACCTATCTATCACACTATATACCTATCTAACACACTATATACCTATCAATCACACTATATACCTATCAATCACACTATATACCTATCAATCACACTATATACCTATCAATCACACTATATACCTATCAATCACACTATATACCTATCTAACACACTATATACCTATCTAACACACTATATCCCTATCAATCACACTATATACCTATTAATCACACTATCTACCTATCAATCACACTATATACCTATCTAACACACTATATACCTATCTAACACACTATATCCCTATCAATCACACTATCTACCTGCGTTTCACATAGCAACAACTCACCCCTCAGCTCAACTCGAATAGTGAGCCCAGGCCGCAGCCTCAGCATAGTCCTATTAGGAAACCGATCCAAATAAGCTCGGACAAAATCTTGCGAATCTTCGGCCACCTCGCGCCAATTCTGCGGAGTCTGCTGCAGCACGCGCCTGACATCGCTAGGCGGCACGTACTGCGCGTAGCCGTCGTCAAAGAACAGCAGATAACGGCGAGAGTTTCTCTCGCCCGGCGGCTCGGCTACGATAGCCGAATAATAAAACACTAAGCCGCGATCGTCAGTGTAAGAGGACACAACCCGAGCCCCGACAGGGTACTGCTCTAGCCTAGTCTCGGCAGTCTCGCTCAGAGCAACTTGACTTGGCTTCAATTGTTTAGTTGTTTTAGCGAAGCTAACCCGATAGAGCACCGTGCCGCCTGTGCCAGCAGCCGGCTCCAGTACGTCCGCTATGACAGCTTGGCGCCAGAGCTCTCGGTCGAATAGTGCGAATACTGGCTGGTTCTGCTGGGCCACTCTGACAGAGGGTAGTGAGCATTGGAATGTGATGCATATTTATTTATTTATGTTTATAGATTCTAGCCTGGTTTTGCTTATTAATGAGTCTTAATCACTTCCAGCTAGTGGTCTAGCCTGTTGTTATCGTTGGTACTTCCGGTTCTCTAATTGGCGGGGGCGTAATCTCCAACTTCCGGTCCTCTAATCAGGGTTATAATCTCCCAACTTCCGGTTCTCTAATTGTGGTTATAATCTCCAACTTCCGGTCCTCTAATCGGGTTATAATCTCCCAACTTCCGGTTCTCTAATTGTGGTTATAATCTCCCAACTTCTGGTACTCAAATCTGGGTTATAGTCCCCCAACTTCCGGTTCTCTAATTGTGGTTATAATCTCCCAACTTCCGGTACTCAAATCTGGGTTATAGTCTCCCAACTTCCGGTTCTCTAATTGTGGTTATAATCTCCCAACTTCCGGTACTCAAATCTGGGTTATAGTCTCCCAACTTCCGGTTCTCTAATTGTGGTTATAATCTCCCAACTTCCGGTACTCAAATCTGGGTTATAGTCTCCCAACTTCCGGTTCTCTAATTGTGGTTATAATCTCCCAACTTCCGGTACTCAAATCTGGGTTATAGTCTCCCAACTTCCGGTTCTCTAATTGTGGTTATAATCTCCCAACTTCCGGTACTCAAATCTGGGTTATAGTCTCCCAACTTCCGGTTCTCTAATTGTGGTTATAATCTCCCAACTTCCGGTACTCAAATCTGGGTTATAGTCTCCCAACTTCCGGTTCTCTAATTGGGGTTATAATCTCCCAACTTTCGGTCTTTATAATTGGGGTTCCAAATCTAATCTCCAACTTCCGGTCCTCTAATAGGGGGGTTCTCATTTTTTACTTTCGGTTCAGTAATGCTTTTTACTTGCTGCTTGCTTGACAAATTTACAATAAAAATAAATTTACAAAAATTCTTCAATTTACAAAAAGTCTCATCAGGCTCCCATAATAAACAGCACAAACCCAAATACAAATCAAAGCGGCAGTGCAAGAAGTAAGAACCCCAAGAAAATGAGATAAAGCACATCTAGTTAGCTATAAGTGAGCTCCATCAATGATGAATGAAGCTTCACAAACACGCTGTATCAACATGAAATGATTGTCATGAAATCATTTTGAACCACAGAATTTAGTTGCAATAGAAAAACTCCTTTTGCTACTGATCCGGGTGTCAACGCAGATAATAAAGATATGATAAATAAATGAATAAGCAGAAGAAATTTTAATTCTTGTTTTCCTATGCTTGATAAAATGGATTTTTTATAATGTCAAGGCGCATTGCTCAAATGAGTTCTCCCACACAGACCTAAACCCCAGACTAGAAGACAAACTTGCAAATTGCTCTGCTCCAAAAACCCACGGAAATTCCTTCGTATGCTTGGAAAGCTGTAGCAATGAATAGGATAAGTCACAATAGGAACGCTTGGGGGTTGGTGGGGGGGCAGGGAGCAAGGAGTCACTGCAGCTGTCTGAGTCTCTGAGGAAAAAGAGCCTTCATTTACAGTATCGATTTTCTGTCCCCACCCGCTCTACTGTACCCCACTGTTCAGAAAAATAATTGATTTTTTCCAGTCAACCACACACATACGCGCAGTTAAGCAAGGACCATTGCTTGTTGCTAACTTTAGTCTCACTATATAACTCTTTAATTATCTACAATGTATCTGCTTTATAACTTCAGTACAGTTTTATTGTATATTTTTATTATTCTATTTTTGGTAATATGAGTAATATCAAAAATCTCTAATTCTCTGTCTCTCTAAAGGGGGCTGTGAATCTCTAATTAATCACGGGTGACTAATATCCTACTTCCGGTTCTCTAATTAATAACTGATGCCTAATCTCTAACTTCCGGTTCTCTAATTAATAACTGATGCCTAATCTCTAACTTCCGGTTCTCTAATTAATAACTGATGCCTAATCTCTAACTTCCGGTTCTCTAATTAATAACTGATGCCTAATCTCTAACTTCCGGTTCTCTAATTAATAACTGATCCCTAATCTCTAACTTCCGGTTCTCCAATTAATAACTGGTGACTAATATCATACTTCCGGTTCTGTAATTAATAACTGATCCCTAATATCCTACTTCCGGTTCTCTAATTAATAACTGATCCCTAATCTCTAACTTCCGGTTCTCTAATTAATAACTGATCCTAATCTCTAACTTCCGGTTCTCTAATTAATAACTGATCCCTAATCTCTAACTTCCGGTTCTCCAATTAATAACTGATCCCTAATCTCTAACTTCCGGTTCTCCAATTAATAACTGGTGACTAATATCATACTTCCGGTTCTGTAATTAATAACTGATCCCTAATATCCTACTTCCGGTTCTCTAATTAATAACTGGTGACTAATCTCTAACTTCCGGTTCTTTAATTAAGATCTTATAGATAGACTATAAACATTATTATACTCACACGGCCACGCTAACAAGCTCTTCCGGGTGCACCAATCGATATTTGCCAACATTGGCAGCTGCCTGTTGCGAACCAGGCTGCCCAGCGGCCGATGGCAGTACTAGCACAGATGCCGCCTGTTGTTGCTGAGACTGAGGAGGTGCAGTTGCAGCCTCCATTATAAGAGATTTTCTAGCCATTGCCGATGACCCGTCAGCAGCAGCGGCTGTTTGAGTATCGTTACGATTATCGCTCTCATTCGGCTCATCTGCATCCGTGTCTTGACTGCTGCAGGCCAAAGCTGAGGCTGGATAAACAACTCGACCGTACCAGCTGCGGATTAGTGCGAGTTGAGAATGATTTATATAATTTTATTATCAAAATGATACATAATTATATGCATATAAAAGTACATAGGAAAGTACATGCACATACTCAATGAACGAAAAATGTACACATTAACCATATGAATGTACATAATGGCCATACGAATGCACCTAAATTGTACTCGTTATGTGCATAAACGGCCATATATACATACACACTAATAACCATATTAATGTACATAAATGGACCTTACTAATGTACATAAATGGACCTCACTAATGTACATAAATGGACCATACTAATGTACATAAATATAGACCATACTAATGTACATAAGTGGACCACACTAATGTACATAAATGGGCCTTACTAATGTACATAAATATAGACCATACTAATGTACATAAATGGGTCATACTAATGTACATAAATGGGCCTTACTAATGTACATAAATGGGCCATACTAATGTACATAAATGGGCCTTACTAATGTACATAAATATAGACCATACTAATGTACATAAGTGGGCCACACTAATGTACATAAATGGGTCATAATAATGTACATAAATGGGCCTTACTAATGTACATAAATAGACCTTACTAATGTACATAAATTGACCTTACTAATGTACATAAATGGGCCATACTAATGTACATAAATAGGCCTTACTAATGTACATAAATAGACCTTACTAATGTACATAAATTGACCTTACTAATGTACATAAATATAGACCATACTAATGTACATAAGTGGGCCACACTAATGTACATAAATGGGTCATACTATTATTACATAGTCATATTACTGTATAGAAATGGTCCGATTAATGTAAATAAATTTGCCATATTACTTTACGAGTACATAAACGAAAATGTACATGATAAACGAAAGCAATAAAATCGAACTCATTCCACTCACGCTATCTGCTGATCACGCGAGCGCTTCTCCAATCGATCCAAAACTTTCTCCTGATGTCGAACAGTCTCCTCCAGCTTCTGTTTAGTCTTCTCAAGCGAGCCAATTCTGTTAACCACCTCAGACCAGTTTGCGTCGGAGCCCAGAGCATTATGAAATGCGGTCTCAATATTGACAATTTGAAATAGGAATTTGTGCACAAGAACTTCTACTACTTTGCCGTTGATCTCGAATTCTGGCAGAACTGAAAACAGTTTATATGGAATGGCTAAATCGATTGTGGGGTCATTATGGTTCACCAATGACTCCCAGTTAGGCAATGAATAACCCCATGAAGCACCTAATGACCCTATGAAGCACCGAATGACCCCATGAAGCACCAAATGACCCCATGAAGCACCGAATGACCCCATGAAGCACCGAATGACCCCATGAAGCACCGAATGACCCCATGAAGCACCGAATGACCCTATTAAGCACCGAATGACCCCATGAAGCACCTAATGACCCCATGAAGCACCTAATGACCCCATGAAGCACCAAATGACCCCATGAAGCATCGAATGACCCATGAAGCACTGAATGACCCCATGAACCACCTAATGACCCCATGAAGCACCTAATGACTCATGAACCACCTAATGACCCCATGGTGCACTGAATGACCCCATGGAGCACTGAATGACCCCATGAAGCACTGAATGACACCATGAAGCACGAATGACCCCATGAATCACCGAATGACCCCATGATGCACTGAATGACCCCATGAAGCACCGAATGACCCCAGGAAGCCCCGAATGACCATGTAAAGCCCTAAATGACAAAGCATCTAATGACCTTATGAATCAACGGGTGACTCCACGAAGCACACGTAGATTAAACCTCAAGCAAATCGATTAGTGAAACCTTCTATGAACAAGAAATGCCTGTATCATCAGCAGTGGATTAACTAACCAGCTCTATAAACCAGGGGTTCAGTTAATCGCAGATACTCCAGAGCAGTTCTCGCCAGCATCTGCCTGGGCACGTATTCCTCTAAAGCGGCCATATGCATATCCCATAGCCGTCTGGTGCCCAGTCGGCCAGTAACAGAATGATTAGCTCGCAGAATCTCCGCCAGACAGGAGACGAGAACGCTGACTGACAGGCGTCTAATTGCATCGATGCGCGACTCCCAGCCGGGAGGCATTGCTGGAAGCGTCTTCCAGGCGTGCATTTGGCTGCTGAAATGCGTGGAATGTGCATGCATTGTGGACATGGACAAATGAGGTGGCTTTCCGTGTGTAGAAATCTAGACTCTAGCCTGTGTACATTTGGGGTAGAAATCTAGCCTATGTACATTCGTGGGGGTAGAATTCTAGCCTATGTACATTGGGGGGGTAGAAGTCTAGCCTATGTACATTGGTGGGGGAAGAAAGCTAGACTAAGTACATTGAAGGGGAATATGTACATTAGGGGGTAGAAATCTAGCCTATGTACATTTGGGGGTAGAAATCTAGCCTATGTACATTTGGGGGTAGAAATCTAGCCTATGTACATTTGGGGGATAGAATTCAAACTTATGTACAGTTAAGGGGTGGTAAACAAAAGCCTAGACAGCCAGATAAAGTACATTAGAAATCGAACGTAGTTACTGCAGAGGTTATAAATAATAATAATTGCAGGAGGGCCTTCGGCGACATCGTCCGACAAACCAGCCCTGAGGAAATTCTGCCCATCCCACTTGCCTTCGGAGTTGGCTCTCATGGGTGTGAATCGCATAAACCTCTCGCTTCTTGGGCCAATTCTCGTGCACAAAAGTCCCCAAAATGAACGTGGTACACAATCAAAGAACGAAAAATTCGATAAAAATGATAAAAAGCCTGTGTATTTAAACCGACGCGGTGACCTATAGCAAGAATTTATAAATTATAACTATACATTAAAAAAACTAATAAAATTATATAAGAGTTGAGCTGTACACGTAGATATAGAAACTTGTCTTAACAGTAGACAGAGCTCGTAGATAAACAGAAAGTTTTGCGACCTTACAAAAACATTCCCCTATAATTTCCGATTGTGCGATAGAATGGTGTCTTTTTCTCAAAATTCGAGTATATCACAGATTATAATAACACAAAAAGAAGTTAACAAGAAAAGTGACCTATAAAAACGATTTTTACAAGATCCAATCGGTAATAAACAAAGTTTACTAATCTAATGAATCTACATAGAAACAGAATTGATAAACATTTTGTTTAAGGAAAATAGTTAAAGTTTACGTATAAAAAATAAGTTGTCAATAATGAGATATCATAAATCAAGTGACAATGGGGCTTGATGAAGAGCCGGCGCCGCCAGCGGCCCCAGCTGAGCTATCGAATGCGGTGTACTTGCTGCCGTAATAGTCTGCCACGGCTAGGAAACGAGCAAAAATGAAGCCTATAATGATGCCGGCAAGCTGAAAAGAAGAGATTTGTTATCGTTTTATTTGTTTTATAAGTGAAAACATTAACGATAGGACAGGTTTAATTTACAGCCTAAATGAAATTCCCGAGGGATTTCGTCATTTCTTGGAATGTGTGATTCTGTAGATTTTCACGTTTCATGGAATATGGAATTCCCGAGGGATTTCGACATTTCTTGGAATGTGTGATTTAATTTTTTACGTTTCTTGGAATGTGGAATTCTGTGGATTTTTACGTTTCTTGGAATGTGAAATTCTGTGAATTTTTACGTTTCTTGGAATGTGAAATTCTGTGGATTTTTACGTTTCTTGGAATGTGAAATTCTGTGGATTTTTACGTTTCTTGGAATGTGAAATTCTGTGGATTTTTTACGTTTCTTGGAATGTGATTCTTAGGTTTTTTTTACGTTTCTTGGAATGTGTGACTCTGCTGATTTTCACGTTTCATGGAAAATGAAATTCCCGAGGGATTTCGACATTTCTTGGAATGTGTGATTTAATTTTTTACGTTTCTTGGAATGTGGAATTCTGTGGATTTTTACGTTTCTTGGAATGTGAAATTCTGTGGATTTTTACGTTTCTTGGAATGTGATTCTGTTTTTTTGTTTCATGGAATGTGTGATTGTGGATATTTTACGTTTTTGGGACGTGATTCTGTGGATTTTTACATTTCTTGGAATGTGGAATTCTGTGGATTTTCAAATTTCTTGAAATGTGTGACTGTTGATTTTACATTTCTCGTGGAATGTGTGATTCTGTGGATTTTTACGTTTCTTGGAATGTGGAATTCTTAGGATTTTTCGGTGCTTCTTGGAACTTGGGATCCTGTGAAGTTTGGCATTTCTTAGAAAAAGATTCTGAGGAGTTTAGCGTTTTTTGGAATGTGGAATTATGGAAATATGGATACAATGATCTTCTCAATTTAAGATATGGATTTTTAGGGATATCAGCTACGTCATCTGGGATTCAACTAGGTCTTCCATATAGCTCACCATAAGCACAACATAGCTAATACCAACAGCCCCAGCCACCAGAATCCTGGCCGACACAAAACTCTGCATCGCGTCAAAGCAGCCTTCAATAAACAGAGCGGCATTGCTGCCTGTCAATGGCGGAGGATTCGCCGGCGGAGCGTTGGTGACATTCACGTTGCCAAGGCATCGCGGCTGGTCTTGCACGCTGGAGTCTGCCCGACGTTTGCAGCAGCTCAATGGTACAAATGGAGCCTTGTTGCCTTCTAGTACTGTGGTGGCCTGGTACCAAGCGCTGGCGTTCTGGTACAGATACCAGGAGCGAGTGGAGTTCACGCCGCCGTAGGCGCCGCAGCAGGAGAACTGGGCGAGGCAGATGGGATGGATAATCGGGGGGTGATGAGGATCTGGGAAGCTGGCCCAGCAACTGAGGATCTGGGAAGCTGGCCCAGCAACTGAGGATCTGGGAAGCTGGCCCAGCAACTGAGGATCTGGGAGGCTGGCCCAGCAACTGAGGATCTGGGAAGCTGGCCCAGCAACTGAGGATCTGGGAGGCTGGTCCAGAAACTGAGGATCTGGGACGCTGGCCCAGCAACTGAGGATCTGGGAGACTGGCCCAGCAACTGAGGATCTGGGAAGCTGGCCCAGCAACTGAGGATCTGGGAAGCTGTTCCAGCAACGGAGGATCTGGGAAGCTGGCCCAGCAACTGAGGATCTGGGAGGCTGGCCCAGCAACTGAGGATCTGGGAGGCTGGCACAGCAACTGAGGAACTGGGAGGCTGGTCCAGCAACTGAGGATCTGGGAGGCTGGCCAAAAAGGATCTGGGAGGATTGTGACCCAGCAACCAAGGGTCTGATAGGCTTGCTGAGAGGGCATGAGGACAGAACTAAAACTTTATAAAGAATTGATCAAAAGGCCGGAACTTACATATCGCTGCACAGCATCAGTAGCTGTAGTAATCTCTGTATTTCTATCTGCATCCAAATTAATGCCATAATACTTGGCTATTGACGTCTCTAAGGTGGATTTCACAGCATCCTGCAACTCTGTGTAGAATGCAAAGCCTATAGCCCCAACAACCAGGAATGTGACGAATAAGCAGATGACGACAATCAGATACTGAAAGTAAGTTAAGGATTTGAAACGATATAAATACTTACTTGGATATAATATACTTGTTTAGCAACACCTCACTCAGATCTTCATTAAGCTATCTCTACCCACCTCACTCAGATCTTCACTAAGCTATCTCTACCCACCTCACTCAGATCTTCATTAAGCTATCTCTACCCACCTCACTCAGATCTTCACTAAGCTATCTCTACCCACCTCACTCAGATCTTCATTAAGCTAGCTCTACCTACCTCACTCAGATCTTCATAAAGCTATCTCTACCCACCTCACTCAGATCTTCATTAAGCTAGCTCTACCTCACTCAGATCTTCATTAAGCTATCTCTACCTCACCCAGATCTTAATTAAGCTAGCTCTACCTCACTCAGATCTTCATTAAGCTTAGCTCTACCTCACTTAAATATTCACTAAGCTAGCTCTACCTCACTCAGATCTTTATTAAGCTAGCTCTACCTCACTCAGATCTTCATTAAGCCAGCTCCACCTCACTCAGATATTCATTAAGCTAGCTCTACCTCGCTCAGAGCTTCATTAAGCTAGCTCTACCTCACTCAGATCTTTATTAAGCTAGCTCTACCTCACTCAGATCTTCATTAAGCTAGCTCTACCTCACTCAGATCTTTATTAAGCTAGCTCTACCTCACTCAGATCTTCATTAAGCTAGCTCTACCTCACTCAGATCTTTATTAAGCTAGCTCTACCTCACTCAGATCTTCATTAAGCTAGCTCTACCTCACTCAGATCTTCATTAAGCTAGCTCTACCTCACTCAGATCTTCATTAAGCTAGCTCTACCTCACTCAGATCTTCATTAAGCTAGCTCTACCTCACTCAGATCTTCATTAAGCTAGCTCTACCTCACTCAGATCTTCATTAAGCTACCTCTACCTCACTCAGATCTTCATTAAGCTAGCTCTACCTCACTCAGATCTTTATTAAGCTTAGCTCTACCTCACTCAGATCTTCATTAAGCTAGCTCTACCTCACTCAGATCTTCATTAAGCTTAGCTCTACCTCACTCAGATCTTCATTAAGCTTAGCTCTACCTCACTTAAATATTTACTAAGCTAGCTCTACCTCACTCAGATCTTCATTAAGCTAGCTCTACCTCACTCAGATCTTCATTAAGCTTAGCTCTACCTCACTCAGATCTTTATTAAGCTAGCTCTACCTCACTCAGATCTTCATTAAGCTAGCTCTACCTCACTCAGATCTTCATTAAGCTAGCTCTACCTCACTCAGATCTTCATTAAGCTAGCTCTACCTCACTCAGATCTTCATTAAGCTAGCTCTACCTCACTCAGATCTTCATTAAGCTAGCTCTACCTCACTCAGATCTTCATTAAGCTACCTCTACCTCACTCAGATCTTCATTAAGCTAGCTCTACCTCACTCAGATCTTTATTAAGCTTAGCTCTACCTCACTCAGATCTTCATTAAGCTAGCTCTACCTCACTCAGATATTCATTAAGCTTAGCTCTACCTCACTCAGATCTTCATTAAGCTTAGCTCTACCTCACTTAAATATTTACTAAGCTAGCTCTACCTCACTCAGATCTTCATTAAGCTAGCTCTACCTCACTCAGATCTTCATTAAGCTTAGCTCTACCTCACTCAGATCTTCATTAAGCTTAGCTCTACCTCACTCAAATCTTCACTAAGCTAGCTCTACCTCACTCAGATCTTCATTAAGCTTAGCTGTACCTCACTCAGATCTTCATTAAGCTAGCTCTACCTCACTCAGATCTTCATTAAGCTAGCTGTACCTCACTCAGATCTTCATTAAGCTAGCTCTATCTCACTCAGATCCTTATCAACCTGTACTACTTTAATTGAATATTGACAATCACAAGAAGCAATAGCTAAAAGTACACAACAGAAATGAACTCACAAACAGATGCAGACAGGTGTTATTCTTAACAGTGCCAATCAAGCCAAATATTGATGCAACAAGCATTACTGAGCCAGTTATGATCAGTAAGGAGTAAGTAGCCACATGATAATAGACGCCAAGCATATCGCATACAGAATTGATAATAGTAGTCTGAGTTGCAGTGTAGGCCCCAATGCCCAATACTACAATGCCAGCAATGAGCATTAGAAATACTTCGTGTACAAGCATCATGTATTTCACTGCTTTCTCTCGCGGACTGGTCAATGGTGGATATTGAGAATAGTAGCTTTGAGCTCCTGTTGATGTTGTGGCATTTTTCCCACTTACATCAACTGCAGGCTGTTGTTGCATTGTTTTTATTGCTTAATATTAATTATTAATATTGATAAAAAACTTGTTGTTAAAGTTACGGAGTTGCTCATGCAGGAAATATATTGTAATTAGTAATTGTGTATGTCATAAATCAATTTAAACTAACTTTTTTGCAAATATTGATATATTATATTTTATAAGAACTGATTTAAAAAATACAAAATTTCTACTAATTCTAGTTCACCCTATAAAATATTGATATTATCATTCTTAATTATTATAGCAAAAAGTGTTAAGTATCTATAGGCATACTTTTCATTCATGAAACATTTTAGTAAACAAATTATCACTTTTAACTTGAACATAATAATTTTGAAAAATATTAAAAAGCATATATGCAACCTCATGGATACTATGAATACTAGTACAATAGTCTGTTTTCAAAAATGTAACCTAAATTATATATTAGAAAAGCCATTTTGCAACATAACTTTTCTTTGCATATGATTTAAAACTTTTTATCTGCTTCCTAAAGTACTTAAAAAAAATTTCTCATTTTTATTTATTTGTTTTTAAAACATTAGTAGAGAATATTATTTTCTTTTAGTTTTCTTTCTATGTCTTCTAGGATTTTAATAGAGCCTATTTATAATTTAAAAATGATAAAATGGCCTGCAAAAGACAAGAATTTTTATAGTTTATGCTAGTCAGTCTTTCAGCTAACAATTTGGACCTAAAATACTTGTCAATCTGACAATAGATAAAGCTATTATAATAATACAATGGTTAGAGAAGTAAAGGGTGCTAATGCTGATTTACTGATTCCTAGGTGCTATGCTAAAGAAAAAAGTCTATAGACAATGAAAAAGCTTGCTATATATAAAGATAGCATCTTTGACTAATGTAAAATCTATTATAGTAAAACCTATCACTATTAGGCCTACTATATCCTATAGCCACAACCACATACATGCCCAACCTAAAAATTTCACCCATCTGCTGTGACTTAGTTTTGTCCAGATTTGTAACTTCGTTCCTCCCAATTGCAGTTGCAACTTAGATCCCCCAATCGTGACTTAATTTTCACTTTATATATGATTTTTCTTGCCTTTTTCTCTTTTTCTCTTTTTCCTCCTCTTTCCCCTCTCTCTCTTTTTACTTCTTTCTTTTCCTTTCCTCTTCCTCTCCCTTTTTCCTTTAATTTTTCATTATTTTGTGTTTCCAATTTTGCAACTTACCTTGGCTAGCAGCCATTTCACCCGTCCAGTTTTGATGGGTTGGACAGGTGTTGGGCATGTATGCTCAACCATTACCAATTTTAATCCTTTCTAGATTAGTCAAAGCCAATGTATAAATAGGCTTAATCTTTACTATTGCAAAGTCAACTGGCTAGTGGCTATTTTATAGCAACAATGCTTAAGAGCTCTGCTCTAAATTTGCTAGAAAAGTTTAACTTTTTCATTTAGTATAAAAAATAAAAAAGTTAAAGCCTACTAAAAGATAGAAAAAAATACTTTTTTTTTCTATAACACTAAATTATTGGTTGAATTTTGATTATGAAATAGATTGCATCACACTAGGCTAGGCCTATTAGTATTTATTTATTCATTCTACTCTAAGTACATGATCAATAGTTAAAAACAAAAATATTTTGATACTAGATATGTGCCACCCCTTTGACTTACACTAGCCATGCCTATGCAACTTACTTTTTGACCAAAAAATG
The DNA here is from genome assembly GCA_002269645.1 of Macrostomum lignano. Taxonomy (NCBI): domain Eukaryota; kingdom Metazoa; phylum Platyhelminthes; family Macrostomidae; genus Macrostomum; species Macrostomum lignano. The sequence goes on from NIVC01000988.1 coordinate 17,302, forward strand.
CAACTTATCTATAAAAAAACCCTAAAGCAAAACTCATAAATTTTTGGGTAAATAGCAAGAATAACTAGGGGCCTATGACTGTCTTATTAAGGCTCAATGTCTCATAATCTAATTATGAGTAATACAATATATTCTTTTAGGCAGATATTTTTGCAACTTATCCTTGGTCTACCACAATTTATAGTGGCCAGATTAGCTAGGTCAGCCAGCAGTTGCACATGTATTATTGATGCGATATGCATCATTTAGAAAAAAATGAACAAAAACTAAACAATAAGATTGTTTGTTCAAATACAAAAACCAAACATTAGCCTTAGATTTCTTATTTGGTCAAAATATACCTTTAGAATCATTATTTGTTTTTTATAACAAGTGTGCAAGCACTTAACGCTACTAATAGTAATAATAATAGCTTTTGTAAATAAATTTGTCAATAATAATTTCGAGTTTAATCACTCAAGAATAATATTCACATAATATTTGTTTTAATCTTCCAACATTTAATAATAATATTCATGTAAAATTTGTATGTATTTTTAAACTGACAACTAATTTAGCCCTATTTGTTTTAATACTGCATATATCAAAATTAATATTGATCAAGTGTTAAAATAGTATAAATAGACGGGATCAGGCCAGAGAGCCACCAACTTGGCTGATTGCCTGTTCCTAAATTAGTCTCAAGTCTCGCTACTTGTTGAGCTTTAAACTGTTACTTAGAAATCTTTTCAAGACTTAGTAAATTTTTCAATTCGAAGAGTGAAGTGGAAGTAAATCATACCACAGATACTACTGATATGCAGAATACCAAGGAGATCGAAGTGAAACAAAGTAGATCTCGGGAATACATATACAGTATTGAGAAGGCTGTGACCCTCTAATCTCGGTAACGCCCAAGGACTTGCAAAGTACATGAAATACATATACCAGTAAGCCAAAATACCGCTCAGGCCATTATTAAGTAGAACGCTACCAGTATAATAGAACACTAGGGCCTACTAGAATAATCAGAAGAGTAAAATCTTTCAGGGTTAATAGTTTTTCTAAGAATAATACTTAGACTAATACTCAGACTAATACTCAGACTAAATACTCAGACTAAATACCTAGACTAAATACTCAGACCTATTCTAAGAAACATTTCTCAGATTATTCTAATATTGATAAACTCATAATTTATTAATAGAATAATCTTGGTGGCAGCTACCAACTTAACAAAAACAATTAAAGATTAGTGTAGGAAGTTAGCCCTGTAACAACTTTGGTGTCAGCAGTAGAGATTTAAATAGAGAGAACAATAACCACTGTTACAACTTGGTGGCAATTAGTGGGATAGCTAAAGAGGGAAGTAAAACCCCTGTCACACAAGTTATCATTCATCAACAACTATAGTCTAGATAATGTAGAATATATCAATCATACTTCATATTGTGTATTACTATCTATTGTCATATATGATAGGTTATACCAAAAGTATACTTTAAAGTATCCTAAAATGGCAAGTACTATGTTACTTTCCAAACAATGGGAGTACACTACACACCTAAAATTCCATGAACCAAATTTAGCCTAACAAATTAAATGCATGCCAATAATAATCAGATATAGGTCTACACCACACCACTAGGCCTATAAAAATAGAAACAATATTTTGGAAATGTTTATTACTAAAACCTAAGTTTTGAGTAAAAATGATTATTGACATTGTACCCACGGCCAGGGGTCCAGATGGGCGACGCCGACGCCACGCGGGCCAGACATAATATAACACGTCTATGGATAATGGTAGGCCTAGGGTACCCTGGCTGCTGTCTGCAGTTAAAAAGGTAGCAGACAAAATATGATAAGAAAAAACCGTCTTCAAACTCCGTTACCCGTGATGATACGTTGAGTCGTTGAGACAGAGAGAGAGATCTCTCAAGGGCTCCGCTCATGCCGTCCGTCCGTCGTAACATGGAAGAATAGAGTGATTTTAAACTAGGAATATGGCTTCCATTTTCTATGCCGGTATAATACCAAACTTCACAGGGTCAGGGTCGGCTCTGAATGTGTAGTTTGAATTTTTGGTGTTTGTTATGTTCTATTAAAAGACTTGCTACACTTATTTACAACATGCATACGCTGTGAATCAACCTAGCGATTAAAAAAACTCTTTTTATTAGGCTAATTTTAGTCTTACATCTAACTTAAACTACATATATTATTTCTAGGTTTCAGCGCGAGTTTGATTTTTGTAATTTTACCGCCCAGTTTCAAACTACAAAATTTTCCCTTCGCCTTGAAAATCAATGTACACATAAGCACTACTATTGAAAATACTACAATGCCATATCTGCCAACCTGTATTGGTTACGCAAGTTCTCTTTGCTTTGTTTACTAGCATGTACATTAATAATAGGCTCTAATGTAATGTGCGCGTTGCTCTGCTATATAGGCAATAGGCCTATGGCTATGTCTATAGACGTATTATTATTCATGAAACTCAAAAGACTAAAGGTCAGGTTTTTTGTGAATATCAGGCATTTCTGACCAAGACTCCAAAGTGTAAAAATTGCGTGTCTCCACCCTTCTGTAGTCTGTAGAGTGAAAATTAGGGTCCATGCTCCATGACTAAAACAAATCTTGCAGCTGCTGTCTTGCAACTCTGCTTGATCAGCTCTACTTGTGACTTTCTTTCTGAGTGAGCATAGAAGCACTATGCAGTGTATATTTCTATGGCTAAGGGTATGCAACCAAATTCATGCTGCTTACAGTAGGCCTAGGAAGCACTTATAAAAATTGGACTTTTGTGCAGGGGCATAGCCAGGAATTTCCTAGGGGGGGGGGGCAGGGGGGAAACACCAAGGTGAATTTTCTATAGGGGGATATACCAAGGTAAAAGTGCTATGTCAAAGTCACATGGTAGCATGTATAGCAACAAAGGGCAACAAAAAAGTTTTGGTCAGGCTCAGGATATATCCCCCCTATCTCCCTCCTTATACTTATACCCTTGCTTTTATGGCATGAAAGCTAAAATAGCCTAAGCTGCTAACTTGTAAGGCATATAATTTTTTAACACACATTGATACTTGTGGAAGCAAGCAAAAGTGACGCTAGCCTACTTCTAGGACACCCCTTGTATAGGGACTATTGTATGTTTTAATTAATGTAGAATAAAACAAAAACTTTTTGGGAACCCCAGTCAAGCCTAATCACTCTAACCCTAAAGTAGGCCTATACTAGCAATCTAGTGCAGCCCCCCTTTGGGGTACCCAATAAGCAAGGAGCAAAAATAGTTCATGGAAAACAATTAAAAAAGCACCTTTTCTTAAGAACTAATTCCTTCTTCACTTTTAAAAATCACCTTATTCATATAAAATTGTCACGGACAAAGATGTAAGTTATAAGTCACTTTTTCTCTAAAATTAACAAATAGACAACAAAATATATCACTTCCTCTAAATAGAAAATATTCCCAAGACAGCAAGCATCCCCCAGATAGCAAGCACCCCCTTCCAAAAGTAAGCAACCACAGATAGCAAGCATTCCCTAATGCTCATAGCAAGCATCACCCCAGATAGCAAGCATCTGCAGATAGCAAGCATCTGCAGATAGCAAGCATCCCCTAGATAGCAAGCATCACTTTAGATAGCAAGCATCAACCCAGATAGCAAGCATCTGTAGACAGCAAGCATCCCCCAGATAGAAGCATCTATCCAGATTGCAAGCATCCTGCAGATAGCAAGCATCCCCCAAATATTGTAAAAGTATCCACCCAGATAGCAAGCATCCTGCAGATAGCAAGCATCCCCCAAATATTGTAGAAGTATCCACCCAGATAGCAAGCATTTTTTTATAGAAGCATCCTGCAGATAGCAAGCACCCCCAGATATTGTTGAAGCATCCACCTAAATAGCAAGCATCTACCCAGATAGCAAGCATCCACCTAGATAGCAAGCATCCTGCAGATAGCAAGCATGAAATATTGTAGAAGTATCCACCTAGATAGCAAGCATCCTGTAGATAGCAAGCATCCCCAAATATTGTAGAAGTATCCACTAGTGTTCCGCCGTAATTACGGCTATATGGCAAATTACGGCTACGACACTTTGAAGCCGTATTTTCATTACGGATTACAGTTATGGACCTTACGGCACGTCAGTCATAGATTCATATTGTAGCAAAACAAAACAGAATCACGAATTTTGTAAATGTAACGAAAACACGAAAACTGAAAAAGCAGCACCAAGCGCACAATTTCATATTGTAGCATCACACACAATGAAAAAGGCTATAGAATACTTAGATAAAGATAATAAGATATTATATTTACAAAAAAATAAATGAATATTAATGCATGAACAAACAACAAGTAGGTTTTATTGCTATCCTTTTATCCTTTTTATCTGTCCTTTTCTGTCTGCCCTACTTTTCATGCAAAAATATCAATTTTTGTTATACATTACGGCTACGGTTATGGCAAATTATGGTTACGGACTTTTTTAGCCCGTAATGACGGCAAAATTTGGCTACGGAAGTTGCTTCTTTCTTACGGCTACGGTTACGGTTACGGAGGTCAAAACTCGCGGCAGCGGAACACTAGTATCCACCTAGATAGCAAGCATCCCCCAGATATTATAGAAGCATCCTGCAGATAGCAAGCATCTTCTAGATATTATAGAAACACCACCCAGGTAGCAAACATCTTGCAAATAGCAAGCATCCCCCCCCCAGATATTATAGAAGCATCCTGCAAATAGCAAATACCCCCAGATATTATAGAAGCATCCACCCAGATAGCAAGCATCCCTGGATAAAAAGAATCCCATATGTATAGCCAGTACCCCCCCCCCTCCTTAAGAGCAAACATCTTCCAGATAGCAAGCATCTACGAGACAGCAAGTAGCTATTGCAAATTTTCTTTCCACTAATGCAATAAATGCTTTCTCAGGTTGTGCAACAATCCACGTCTTAGCAAGCGCAAAAATCTCTTATTTAGACAGTGCAATAATTAGCTTCTCAGCTAGTGCAATAATCCTTTACTCATCAAGTCCAAAAATCGATGTCTGGGCTAGGCAAAAGCCTTTTCTAATCTAGTGCAATAATCCTTGGCTTATCAAGTACAATATTCTTTACTATCAAGTGCAATAATCCATGGCTTATCAAGCACAGTAATCCTTGGTTTATCAAGTGCAATAATCTTTGGTTTATTAAGTGCAGTAATCCTTGGCTTATCAAGTGCAGTAATCCTTGGTTTATCAAGTGCAATAATCCTTGGCTTATCAAGTGTAATAATCCTTGGTTCATCAAGCATAGTAATCCTTGCTTTAGCAAGCGCCATAATCCAGGTCTTTTTAATTAGTCCTTTAATAAAAGCTTTTAATAAAAATTTATGCTACTTTTTTATATACTACTAAGATTCAAACCCAGGTTGCTGCATTAGCAGTCCAGTATGTTCACATTTAGGCTAGCTCTCATTGAATTTATGAATGAATTTGTAGCACTTATAATTCAACACTCACACCAAGTCAATTGAGTAAAAGTCACATGAAGCAGTTATGACATAATCAATTTCTTAGGCAAGTCAGTACCAGTCTCTATTAAAGTTAGCGATATGGTTATGTAATATTAGTCAGGTATGTGCCATGCTTCCATACTGTGTCACCCAATTCAATTCAGTATCAAAATTCAGCCAATATACACAGACGATAAATAAAAAGCCTATTGTGATGCAATCTATTTCAGAATCAGAATTCAGTCATTTTTTTCTCTAGCATTCTTATAATGTATTTTAAGTCAAAAGTTCTGCTTGACTTTTGCAAAAAGCATGTTTTTCGAATATTTAATGCCTTTAGCATTGAGCAATTTCTTAGCCAAGTGCATTACCATGATGGTACTAGTTGCATGTACCATCACGGTAAAATTTCTGATCAAACAGTACAAGTTAAAAAAAATTGGTTAGCCATTTCTTCTCTAATTGATCACACAGGTACCTACTAAAAAACTTATTTTACATGGAGCCAATTGACACACACACACACATAGTTTTGATTTTTAGTATATTGGATGACTAGCAATCAGCGTCCCCCATTGGGGAGCCAAAAAAAGGCAGTACAAGTTTTTTTTAAAAACTACATGTAGCATCTCTTTGCATTATACCTCAGCAGTCCCTTGTAAGCCTTGACATATCAGCAGTTCCCCCACAAGCCTTAACATATAAACTCTTCCCCTTGACATCTCAGCAATGCTTCCAAAAGCCTTGAAATCTTAAAAAAAATTTTCAACCTTCTAACCCTAACCCTAGCCCTAACCCTAACCCTAATGTTTTTCGAATTTAATGCCTTTTTAATGCCTTTAGCATCGAGCAATTTCTTAGCCACATTGCATGTACCGTCATGGAAAAATTTCTGATCGAACAGTGCAAGTTCAAAGAAAATCAGTTGAGCCATTTCTTCCCTAATCGATCACATAGGTACCTACCGACAACTCATTTTTAGTATATAGGAGAATACACTCCAGCCAAGCCCTATCCCTCTAACCCCAATGTACATATATACCAGCCAACCCCTATCCCTCTAACCCCAATGTACACATACACCAGCCAACTCCTATCCCTCTAACCCCAATGTACATATATACCAGCCAAGCCCTATCCCTCTAACCCTAATGTACACTTAACTATTAAATATTTACTAGTTCTATTCAATACTAGCATTTTTGGTAGGTTCTATGTACTTTGCATAGAATCCATAGATAAACAAAAGTTTAAGTAAGCAAGTTTAAATTAAGTTTTGCTTAAAAGTTCATGTAATTCATTATCACAACAAAGTAATTTGACAGGCTCTCCACTTGATGAAGCTCCAAGTATCCAATAAGCCATTTCCTCATTCAAGAAAAAAACTTAGCAAGCCATGAGCACTATGGATAAACGGCATCCGTCCAACAGATCCGCATCGAGTACTTCCAATGGCAACTGTGCTTCGCCATTCTCCTTGAACTTTAGTGCGTCTAGCGGTCAGGCTGTGGCGCCAAGTCCCAGCGGTTTTGCCTCAGTGGTGACAGCATCCGATGTTGTAGACGAGATGCAGTCTCTGCCGTTGGACCAAGTCCCAGCTGCCGTTAAACTACTACGTCGAGCCTTTCGTCAGCCTCAGCTAAAACTGATTGAAGATCCAAGTACATTGCGTCAGCTGATCCGACTGGTCCATTGTCAGCCAGTGGTTAGCCTGAATGCTATGGAGGATGTGGCTAGGCTCACTGCTCAGGTTAATCCTTTGAATTATCAATTAAAAAAGATCAACATATAGTCCTTTAACAGACACAAATGCCATTAAGAATCGCCACAGACACAATGCCATTAAGAATCACCACAGACAATGCCATTAAGAATCGCCACAGACACAATGCCATTAAGAATCACCACAGACAATGCCATTAAGAATCGCCACAGACACAATGCCATTAAGAATCACCACAGACAATGCCATTAAGAATCGCCACAGACACAATGCCATTAAGAATCACCACAGACAATGCCATTAAGAATCGCCACAGACACAATGCCATTAAGAATCACCACAGACAATGCCATTGAGAATCGCCACAGACACAATGCCATTGAGAATCGCCACAGACACAATGCCATTAAGAATCGCAACAGACACAATGCCATTAAGAATCGCCACAGACACAATGCCATTAAGAATCGCCACAGACACAATGCCATTAAGAATCGCCACAGACACAATGTCATTAAGAATCGCCACAGACACAATGCCATTAAGAATAACCACAGACACAATGCCATTAAGAATAACCACAGACAATGCCATTGAGAATCGCCACAGACACAATGCCATTGAGAATCGCCACAGACACAATGCTATTAAGAATCACCACAGACACAATGCCATTAAGAATCGCCACAGACACAATGCCATTAAGAATCGCCACAGACACAATGCCATTAAGAATCGCCACAGACACAATGCCATTAAGAATCGCCACAGACACAATGCCATTAAGAATCGCCACAGACACAATGCCATTAAGAATCGCCACAGACACAATGCCATTAAGAATCGCCACAGACACAATGCCATTAAGAATCGCCACAGACACAATGCCATTAAGAATCGCCACAGACACAATGCCATTAAGAATCGCTACAGACACAATGCCATTAAGAATCGCCACAGACACAATGCCATTAAGAATCGCCACAGACACAATGCCATTAAGAATTGCTACAGACACAATGCCATTAAGAATCGCCTCCCCCTTCATCGCCCGCAGGAGGCCCGCAACCGGCTGCTGCTCAACCTGGCCCGTCAGCCCCTCGTCAACTACAAGCGCAGCACGGACTTCCTGGACCTGATGTGCTGCGAGTACAGAGGCTTATGCGAAATGGCCGTAAGCCAGGCGCCAGTGGCTTCAAAGTTAGAATCCGAGCACCTGTCAGCAATGGGATTAACCTGGCGATTAGTGTGCGAGCACAGCTACGAGTGCATAATCTATTCGCATGAGAACATCAGATCGCTGCAGAAGATTCTGTTAGACAAGCTCCGACCGCCCCCAGACAGGCCGGATACGGAAATCGAACCTCTACGCTGCCTGCTCATTCTTGATGGCGAAATGCGCCGAGTTCGCTGCAAGTGGGAGGAGGCCCAGCCGGCTCTGGCCAGGTGGCGCGAGGCCAACAAGCCATCCAGCGAGATTCCCTGGCCGCCAGACTCTTGCGTGACCACGCCAGAAGATCTGGCTCTAGGCAGCGCGTCTGGTCCGTTTGTCACCTGCGAACGGTGCAGTCAGACTGTGTGCACCTGTCCAAACTGTACAATGTCTCACTACATCACCTGCGGCGTGTTGGCGCCGAGGCCTACACTAGATGGCAGCAGCACCAGTCTGCCTTATAACGATGACGATGAAGAATTTGAAGAGAAGTTCATGGCCATAGCCGATGGCGGAGCCAAAGAAAAATCGCCAGCTTCCAAGTGCGAGCACTGCGGCCACCACCGGGGCAATAAATCTCAGCATCAGCATCATCATGCTTCTCAAGCTGCTCAAACTTGTACTCAAACTGCTCCAGCTAACACTGGCGGCGGTGGCGCCTCTTCATCCGCTGTAGCCGCCACGGCTCCAGTCTCCGCTGGTTACCATGCCAACCGGGACCGGCTACGACAGAAACTGAAAGAGAAACGCAAACAGCAACAGCCGAAACAACAATCGCAACAGCACCAGCAGCAGCAGCAATCATCTTCGAATGATATCGACGAACTTGTGCGGTTCATTGAAGGTCAAGCAGCAGCCGCGGCAGCTAATAACGGCGCCAATTCCAATTGCAACGGCCAACAAGCGAAGGGCAAGCGACAGTCGCCAGCGGCCGCAGCAGGAGCTGCTGGCAGCAATAAAACCTCGCCATCCAGGAGTACTAAGTGCAAGCCAGAGTCAGCCGCAGCTTCCGGTGCCGGCGTTTCAACTCGCGTTGCTGGCGTTGATAGAGGCGAGTGGTTTCGAAATCGTGTATTTCTAAGAAATAGAATATCTGCATTTTTGTTTTTGACTTGAAAAAAAGATGCGTTGCTAAGAAATGAGTGGCAACGGTGAAATGTTTCTAAGAAATCAATGTGATCATCCAAGTCTTTTTAAACAACCAAGTTGACCAGCTAAATGTTTCTAAGAAACTAAATTGACCAGCTAAATGTTTCTAAGAAACCAATTCGACTAGCTAAATGTTTCTAAGAAACCAATTCGACTAGCTAAATGTTTCTAAGAAATCAATTTGACACGCTAAATGTTTCTAAGAAATCAATGTGACCGTTCAAATCTTTCTAAGAAACCAATTTGACCAGCTAAATGTTTCTAAGAATTAAAATTGACCAGCTAAAGGTTTCTAAGAAACCAGTTTGACCAGCTAAAGGTTTCTAAGAAATAAAATTGACCAGCTAAAGGTTTTGTAAGAAACCAATTTGATCATCTAAATGTTTCTAAGAAACCAATTTGATCATCTAAATGTTTCTAAGAAACCAATTTGATCATCTAAATGTTTCTAAGAAACCAATTTGACCAGCTAAATATTTCTAAGAAACCAATTTGACCAGCTAAATGTTTCTAAAAAACCAATTTGACCAGCTAAATGTTTCTAAGAAACCAATTTGACCAGCTAAATGTTTGTAAGAAACCAATTTGACCAGCTAAATGTTTCTAAGAAACCAATTTGACCAGCTAAATGTTTCTAAGAAACCAATTTGACCAGCTAAATTTTTCTAAGAAACCAATTTGACAGGCTAAATGTTTCTAAGAAACCAATATGACCGTCCAAATCTTTCTAAGAAACCGATTTGACCAGCTAAATGTTTCTAAGAAATAAAATTGACCAGCTAAAGGTTTCTAAGAAGCCAGTTTGACCAGTTAAAGGTTTCTAAGAAATAAAATTGACCAGCTAAAAGTTTTGTAAGAAACCAATTTGATAATCTAAATGTTTCTGAGAAGCTTTTATAATCTAAATGTTTCTAAGAAACCAATTTGATAATCTAAATGTTTCTAAGAAACCAATTTGACCAGCTAAATGTTTCTAAGAAACCAATTTGACCAGCCAATGTTTTTAAAAGACCAATTTGACCGACAAAATGTTTCTAAGAGACCTATTTTATTCTAACAAACGCCAACATATCCTAACTTTCAAAAATATGCCTGAATTATTTTTCTCTTTCACACTGCAATTTTAGTTTTCCTTCCCAGAAGCGCTATTGCTGGTGACGCTCAAAGGCAGAAATCTGCTTTTAACGGCAGCAGCAACGGAGCCACCGGTGCATCCGATGACTCTGACGTTGTGTCGGACGATTTTAGCAGCGACAGAGAGTTCGATCATGATGACAACGAGCTGGACCCCGTTGTCGAACAGTTCAAGAGGTCAGTAAACACTTTTGCTAATAAACTTAATGCAAAACAGAAATATTTCTTTAATCTTTAGTCACCTTTCCTAGACACCTAAAAATCATAATCACTGATAGAATGGTTTTCTAAGAAATGAAACTCACCGATGGAATGGTTTTCTAAGAAATCAAACTCACCGATGGAATGGTTTTCTAAGAAATCAAACTCACCGATAGAATGGTTTTCTAAGAAATCAAACTCACCGATGGAATGGTTTTCTAAGAAATCAAACTCACCGATGGAATGGTTTTCTAAGAAATCAAACTCACCGATAGAATGGTTTTCTAAGAAATCAGTTTAAACTGTTAAGATATGCATACATATTCGACCTCTATTTGTCCCCCGCACAGTTTCGTCCTGAACTCTCCAGCGCCGACCGGCCAGCGGCAGCGAGTGTCCTGCCTAGACATGCAGTCCCTGGTGCAGCAGATGGCTTCATCACGTGGCAATTATCAGCTCAGTGGACAGCAGGATGGATAGCTAATTAAATTAATGCCCTAATTGCATCCAATACTTACAGGTGCTATGCAAAAAGTTAATTTTTGTGTACTGACATTTTTTACCAATTCCTTTTTTCGGTAGATTTTTTTGTTAAATATGGGAACTAATAATGTTCTATATATGACTACTGTAAGTAGACAACTGGCTGTATCTCAACCATTTTTATGTTTGTTTTTAAACAAAATTTTATTGAAACTTGTTTGTTGTGCGTGCCACTTGACTGAATTTTCAAAAATGACTGAACCCCAAAACATTTTCAATGGTTTCCAGTGTCTTCCACTAGTTGTTTAATATATTCAGAAATAGTTTGTACTTTTTCTATTGTACAATATGAACTTTGGGTTCGTCTAAAGTTCATCATTAGTACGGGTAATCCTGTACATCGCTTCCTGAATATTGGTTTGTAATTCATACTACACAAGCTGTAGTGCCCCCTGTCCCCAAGTGTTTCCATTAACAATCATTTTTTGTTTGTATTTTATTTTTTAATTAGATCATTTTTGTTGGTTATTTAGTTAATTTTGGGTGTAGTTTTTCTTAACTACGTTGTGGGATAAAAAAATAGGATACAGAAAAATCGATAGGTTTGTGCTTAGTTAGGCTTCTTTAAATAGAAGCCCATTTACTATCTAAATTTGATAGTTTCCTGTTAAAAATGCCTTCTGAAAAATCGCCCCCCTTAAGAATCGCCCATCTATCGAAAAATCCCCACCTATCGAAAAATCGCCCCCCGTTAAGAATCGCCCATCTATCGAAAAATCCCCACCTATCGAAAAATCGCCCCCCTTAAGAATCGCCCACCTATCAAAAAATCCCCCCCTTAAGAATCGCCCACCTATCGAAAAATCGCCCCCCTTAAGAATCGCTCATCTATCGAAAAATCGCCCCCCGTTAAGAATCGCCCATCTATCGAAAAATCCCCACCTATCGAAAAATCGCCCCCCCCCCCTTAAGAATCGCCCATCTATCGAAAAATCGCCCACCTATCGAAAAATTGCCCCCCTTAAGAATCGCCCCTCTTAAGAATCGCCCACCTATCAAAAAATCCCCCCTTAAGAATCGCCCATCTATCGAAAAATCCCCACCTATCGAAAAATCGCCCACCTATCGAAAAATTGCCCCCCTTAAGAATCGCCCCTCTTAAGAATCGCCCACCTATCAAAAAATCCCCCCTTAAGAATCGCCCATCTATCGAAAAATCCCCACCTATCGAAAAATCGCCCCCCCTTAAGAATCGCCTATCTATCGAAAAATCGCCCACCTTAAGAATCGCCCACCTATCGAAAAATCGCCACCCCCTAAGAGTCGCCCACCTACCGGAAAATCGCCCCCCCATAAGAATCGCCCACCTATCGAAAAATCGCCCCCCCCCATAAAAATCGCCCACCTATCGAAAAATCACCCACCTATCGAAAAATCGCCCCCTTTAAGAACCACTTTCCCACCCTCATAGTTAGAACAATAGCTCCACAAACAATGCCATTTTTCAAAAAGTACATGATGTTCCTACATGAAAAAAACATTTAAAAGTTAATCCGTCCTTATTCAAAAGCGCTGTGACATTCGCATGTGCTCAATTGAGCACATGAAATTGGAGACAGAGAAAAAAACACCACATACTATAAAATTGCCAGCTGAGAATTTCGCACGTATGCAACCCGTGCGTTGCTTCATTTTTCGTCTAATTAGCCAGTTTTTATTGCAGAAAAATGGTGATTATATTGTATCTGTATGATTTATTTTCTGGCGTATAACATACATGTAATTCTGTAATTGTTCCATTAAGTGTACATATTATTATTATAGATCTCTGATAACTGTTTGTTTTAGCACAGATATTATCTCTGCGATAGTAGAACCTTTCAAACGCTGGTTATGCTTCTCTTTGCAAGCTCAAATCTGTTTGTTTTTATATTTGTTTGAAATTATTTAAAAAGCAACAAAACAAAAATGTAAAACAATTAAATATTTTTAGCTCACAATGTGCCACTTTGATGCGCACTATTGCAACATTGTTTCGATTTGTAGACAGTTTTAAAATCAAATTGTTTTGTAATATTTTATTGCTTATTTTTCATTTGATTTATCCCGGATACAGTGGTTGTATATTGCGTATCTGGGAGATGCCTGGGGTAGATGCGAATCTAGAGATCTAGAGGGAAAGGTCTAAAGGGTTATATGGTTGAATTCCCCCTATTATAATCTGGTTGAATTCCCTCTATGACAGTCTGTGGTTGAATTTCCTCTAAGAGAATCGGCAGTTGAATTCCCCCTTTGAGAATCGGCAGTTGAATTCCCCCTACGAGAATCTCTGTTTGAATCCCCCCTATGAGGATCGGCAGTTGAATTCCCCCTTTGAGAATCGGCAGTTGAATTCCCCCTTTGAGAATCGGCAGTTGAATTCCCCCTTTGAGAATCGGCAGTTGAATTCCCCCTTTGAGAATCGACAGTTGAATTCCCCCTTTGAGAATCGACAGTTGAATTCCCCCTTTGAGAATCTCTGTTTGAATCCCCCCTTTGAGAATCGGCAGTTGAATTCCCCCTTTGAGAATCGGCAGTTGAATTCTCCCTTTGAGAATCGGCAGTTGAATTCCCCCTTTGAGAATCGGCAGTTGAATTCCCCCTTTGAGAATCGACAGTTGAATTCCCCCTTTGAGAATCGGCAGTTGAATTCCCCCTTTGAGAATCGGCAGTTGAATTCCCCCTTTGAGAATCGGCAGTTGAATTCCCCCTTTGAGAATCGGCAGTTGAATTCCCCCTTTGAGAATCGGCAGTTGAATTCCCCCTTTGAGAATCGACAGTTGAATTCCCCCTACGAGAATCTCTGTTTGAATCCCCCCTATGAGGATCGGCAGTTGAATTCCCCTATGTGGATCAGCAGTTGAATTCTCCCTGAGAATTGGCAGTTGAATTCCCCCTATGAGAATCGGCAGTTGAATTCCTCCTTTGTGGATCAGCAGTTGAATTCCCCCTACGAGAATCTCTGTTTGAATCCCCCCTATGAGGATCGGCAGTTGAATTCCCCTGTGTGGATCAGCAGTTGAATTCTCCCTGAGAATCGGCAGTTGAATTCCTCCTTTGTGGATCAGCAGTTGAATTCCCCCTATGAGAATCGGCAGTTGAATTCCCCCTATGAGGATCGGCAGTTGAATTCCCCCTATGAGAATCGGCAGTTGAATTCCCCCTATGAGGATCGGCAGTTGAATTCCCCCTATGAGAATCGGCAGTTGAATTCCCCCTATGAGGATCAGCAGTTGAATTCCCCGTATGAGAATCGGCAGTTGAATTCCCCTATGTTGATCAGCAGTTGAATTCCCCCTATGAGGATCGGCGGTTGAATTCCCCCTATGAGAATCTGCGGCTGAATTCCCCCTGTGAGAATCTGCGGCTAAATTCCCCCTATAAGGATCGGCAGTTGAATTCTCCCTATGAGAATCGGCAGTTGAATTCCTCCTATGTGGATGAGCAGTTGAATTCCCCTCAGAGAATTAGGAGTTGAAATCCCCTCAGAGAACCTCATGGTCATTCCGGTCGCTATACACGGTACGCTCGTTTCTTCTTGTCTTGTTTCCCGCGGTCGCAGATGCAGCAACTTGATTGGCTTTTAGAAGCAGCAGCAGTCCACATTGGCAGTTTCATGATTCGATGCATCTCCTCTGTCAGCCTTACAGTGTGCTTGACAAGATCTCGGCCATCGATGAGCAGTGCTCGAACGTCGGACAGTATTTCAATCTGCTGTTGAATTCGGTCATCTTGACAATCGAAATGTTGATGCTGTTGCTGGATTTTTTGCAGAGCTTGTTCAGGATTTAAGTTCTCAGGCGATGACATGGCTTCAGTGTGAATCTTGTGCTGAGAGGAACTGCTTCTCAAGATTTCCTATATATATCAGAGAAGGTGACTATTGTAGCGTGTTACTATGCTCAACGTACATTACTCACACTTCAAATCATTCGGTCGGTTAAATATTAATGCATGCCGTCAGTGTATGAATGATTAATTAATCATATCTTCCCAAAAGTAAGTGTGTTAGCTTAGTTCTTTACTCTGGGTTACCTTGGAAACGCCTTCTTCCTATCCGAGATGCCTTCTGATTAATTTCGTCTGAGCAAGCCACAAAAATCCTTTATCAACACAGGGAATCGCCTATAGCAGTTGCATTCCCACCACCCATGGGATTCTGTGGTTGAATCCCCCCTATGAGAATCTGTGGTTGCATTTTCCCTATGAGAATCTGTGGTTGCATTTTCCCTATGAGAATCTGTGGTTGCATTTTCCCTATGAGAATCTGTGGTTGCATTTTCCCTATAAGAATCTGTGGTTGAATTTCCCCCTATGAGAATCTGATTGCATTTTCCCTGTGAGAATCTGTGGTTGAATTCCCCCTATGAGAATCTGGTTGCATTTTCCCCATGAGAATCTGTGGTTGAATTCCCCCATGAGATTCTGTGGCTGAATTAATTCCCCCTATGAGAATCTGTGGTTGCATTCCCCCTATGAGAATCTGGTAGCATTTTCCCTATGAGAATATGTGGTTGAATTCCCCCATGAGATTCTGTGGTTGAATTAATTCCCCCTATGAGAATCTGTGGTTGCATTCCCCCTATGAGAATCTGGTTGCATTTTCTCTATGAGAATATGTGATTGAATTCCCTCTATGAGATTCTGTGTTTGAATTCTCCCCATGAGATTCTGTGGTTGAATTCCCCCCATGACATTCTGTGGTTGAATTCCCCCCATGACATTCTGTGGTTGAATTCCCCCATGACATTCTGTGGTTGAATTCCCCATGAGAACCTGTGGTTGAATTCCGTTTATGAGAACCTGTGGTTGAATTCCCCCTATGAGAATCGGCAGTTGAATTCCCCCTATGAGAATCGGCAGTTGAATTCCCCTATGAGAATCGGCAGTTGAATTCCCCTATGAGAATCGGCAGTTGAATTCCCCTATGAGAATCGGCAGTTGAATTCCGCCAACCCATTATACTCGGCAGTTGAATTCCCCTCACCATGAGAACCGACAGTTGAATTCCAATCGCCATGAAAATCGGCAGTTGAATTCCCCTCACCATGAGAATCGGCAGTTGAATTCCCCTCATCATGAGAATCGGCAGTTGAATTCCCCTCACCATGAGAATTGGCAGTTGAATTCCTCCCAGAGTCGCTAGTTACAGTAGGTCATGCTCGTGTACTTTATCAAACTTACGACCAACTAATCAGCAATTAACTAATCATTTCGGAATGCGTGTTACACAATCGCATTCCCATCAAGTGTTAATCCCCCCAAGCAGAGAGATTAGCGGTCTTTGCCTTTTGGCCAAACAAAATTTTGTAGGGCATTCTGTTTAAACAAATTGTGGGCTTAATATATTTGTTACTTAGCTTTGTGTGTACATAGATTATCATGCACTGTATTGGGCCCTTGTTCGGTTGTTAGGGTCACATGAATCCATTGCTATATTAAAGGACCTCACTTATGCGCTCGTAGTTTGTAAAGGTCAATTATTCGGTTGCTAAGGACGCTAGAATCCGTTTGTCAAGGTCGCAAATTTGGTTTTTGAGGTTCCTAGAGCGACAAAATCCGAGATACTTATTAAAAGTAGTCCCTTAATCGATTGCTATAACAACAGATTCTATCATCAAGGCTATCATCTCTGTTGCCAACGGCGCCATAATCTGTTATCAAGGTTAACGGTTTGGTTGCTAAGTTGCGCAAGAATGCGTTGTTAATGTTGCCAAAACTGTTGCTAAGGGTCGCTAGAATCCCAAATCCCAAACCACAGAATTCGAATGAAGAATTAATTTTTGCACTTTCGCTGTCCCGACATTGGCAAATAGAAGCAGCACTGTCTATCAACAAAATAGATTTCCTGGGCTAAACTATAAGAGTCACATCTGCTCCCAAAATGATGAATGAGTGTGAACACGTGCTTAGATGATGGCCTAATCTTTATTTAGTAGAGCAGATGCTCGGGAGTCCATTATTGAGCGTCCAACAAAAACCAGCATGTTTAATTCGTACATTCCAGCGTACATTCGCTCATCCAACAGCTGAGACAGTTGGCTAGTCAAAGAAATCTTTCAATCGCTAAAACCATCACCGAGGATTCGCGTTTTCGGGGCTGACAACAGCTGTCTTCGAGTTTTTAAGCTGGGGAAATTTTTCATAAAGTTTTTGGCTAAGCCTAAGATTTCTGCCCGTCTCCCCTGTCTCTCCTGTCTATGCCTGAATCCCCCTGTCTCCCTGTCTCTCCCTGTCTCTCCCTGTCTCCCCTTGTCTCTCCCCTGTCTCCCCTGTCTCCCCCTGTCTCCCCTGTCTCCCCCTGTCTCCCCTTGTCTCCCCTTGTCTCTCCCTGTCTCCCCTTGTCTCTCCCCTGTCTCCTCTGTCTCCCTGTCTCCCCTGTCTCCCCTTGTCTCTCTCCTGTGTCCCCTGTCTCCCCCTGTCTCCCCCTGTCTCCCTGTCTCCCACTGTCTCCCCTTGTCTCTCCCCTGTCTCCCCTTGTCTCTCTCCTGTGTCCCCTGTCTCCCCCTGTCTCCCCCTGTCTCCCTGTCTCCCACTGTCTCCCCTTGTCTCTCCCCTGTCTCCCCCTGTCTCCCCCTGTCTCCCCTTGTCTCTCTCCTGTGTCCCGTCTCCCCCTGTCTCCCCCTGTCTCCCCCTGTCTCCCCCTGTCTCCCCCTGTTTCCCATTCATCAGATCCTTATTCTCCCTGTGTCTCCCCCCACACAGATCCCATTCCCAGATCCCTGTGCTCAGATCTCCTACTCCAGCTTAAAACATTTTGTAGGCAGCCAGCTTCCAATCTACATCAAAGCCCTGTAAGATTTGCACTTTTTTCCGTCACCTCTGCAAAGATTTGCATTCACTTTTGCACACGCATTTCAGAAGATTCTAGCGCCACATGATAGTTTCAACTTTCCGAAGCACTTATATTTTAACAATAAGTTCCCAGCTAAAAATACCTGTGCCCAGGCATATAAAACACAAAGCAGTGACCCATGGAGGAAAATGCAACACAGAAGCGAGCGCTGAGTCTGCAGCGAGTGAGGGGAATTTAAGCAAACTGCATGCCATTTTTGCTGAAATTCAATTCAACAGTCAAGTCCAATTTCTGGTGCTGAAACTTCTAGAAAAATAAAAGCAATGAGAGAAGTGCTGAGGGCCAACGAAAGATAAATTTTATTAATATTTAATTAATTTATTAATAAATAACATTAATAAATATCAGTTCTGCGTATACCAGACATAATAAACGATTATTAGACAAAGAAGGTCATCAGTGTTAAAAATTCCATGATTAGAAAAACTCGACCGAAAACTACGAGCGTAGGCCTCAAATAAATCAATCACTCAAGAAACCCCACAGCTCTGTGAATAAAATTAGGATGCATTGAACACCTGCAGTCTGCCGATGTCCCAGTCAGCCACCACCAGCTGCTCGCACGGACCTCCCGTCACCACCGCCAGACCCCATGGATGCCAGGATATGCCGTCTTCGCTGTCGCTCTCGCCCGGAGTCCCCAGGTCCACATTGGCGACCCGTCGTCTGCAGCCACCGCTCGCACTGAGTGACCCCAATATTCACTCACGAACAGGCGGCCTCTGCTGTCGACGGCCACATTTATTGGATGAGCAAACTGTTGGAGACCGGAACGCTGAGTCGGGAAGGAGGCGACCAGTTGCTGGGTGTCAATGCGCACTCTGTGCACCTGCCACTTATTCCAGTCGGTCACCAGAATGCAGTTGTCGTGAGTTGCCAGGCTGCGCAGATCAGCATCAGGAAGCTGAGACAGCGTGATGACCGTCTCCATCTGCCAAGTCGCTTTGCTGAATGCAGCAATTTTGTTTCCGCTGGACACAAACACGGAGGCTGCGCTGCCGCCGATTCCACGGATGTCACCGAAGCCCTCGATGTGTGGGCGGACTCGATGCACGCGCGACCGCTCAGGTCCGTCACTGTCACTGCGTCAGGCTGAGCGATGAACAGCAGCTGACGGTCGCAGTGAAGGCCCCAGATTATATTCTTCCAGTCGATATCGCAGTGGCACCGAAGCTTCTGTGAGCCGTCCACAGAGAGCACCAGTAAGTGGTCCCTGTTCGCAAGGAATGATGCCAGGATGCAGGGCTGAGGCAGAGCCCTGCTGCCGTCTCCCGCTGAGTCGGCGGAAACCACTCGGCCTGAGCGGTCACCAACGAATCCGCTGGTGTCGCTGCACACAGCTAGACATGAAACACGGTCATCCAGCTTCACGTCGTGACTAAAGAACATCGGATCGAACAGCAGTTTTTCTTTTTCAGCAGCTATATCTCTGTCTATCTCCTCGGATGTCGCGGTCACCGCAGCGTCTCTCGACCAGTCGCCCTCTTCACTGCGTCCCGCACAAATGCCGACCAGCCGCTCGAGCTGGCCCACAAGCCGCAGCTGCAGCTCCTCATTGTCGCTCTGGTCTCTGAGCAGGCGCTCTGACCTCTCAAAGTCGGCCTCCAAGTCTCCAAGCGATTCGTGCATGGACTGGACCAGGCGAAGCAGCTCCGCCATGTCGCCTGCAGCCTCCGCCGTGGCCACCTCCTGCTTGTAGCTGGAGACGTCCTCGAGGTCCCGCTCGCACACACGCACTGCCTCAAGCACACCTGAGAGCTGGCCCGTCACCCTGCTACGAAACGAGTCGATGTGTTGCTGTACCAAATCGAATTTGTGATTGACCTCTTGCAGCTGCTGTTGGATGTCGAGAGCGAGACGACGCAGCGACTCA
The DNA here is from genome assembly GCA_002269645.1 of Macrostomum lignano. Taxonomy (NCBI): domain Eukaryota; kingdom Metazoa; phylum Platyhelminthes; family Macrostomidae; genus Macrostomum; species Macrostomum lignano. The sequence goes on from NIVC01000988.1 coordinate 37,467, forward strand.
GCGTCTTGTCTTGGTCGCAGCAGCGCTGCACGGCCAGCTGCACCTGCTGCGCCTTGTGATTCTTGTGACTCTTGTGACACTTGTGAGTAGGCACGCAGCAGCTCTTCGACCTCATATTTGAGCTTGAATAGATTGGCCACATCGACACTGAGGTGTTGACTGCACATGTGGCAGCGGGAGAACGGAGCCACACCGACTGCAGCTTGGTCGCAGATGATGCAGAGAGGAGTTGGGGTAGCGGGAGGCGCGTCCGAACTCGAGCTGTCGCTGGAGCCTTTGTGGCTCATTGTTGAATTTTTGAGGGAAGCTGAAATGCAGATGAAGTTAAAATGAACACAGTGAAAGATAAAGAAGAGAGTGAGAACAGAGGGAGAACAGAGAGAGAAGAGGGAGAACAGAGAGAGCAGAAGGCAGAAGTGCTCAATGCACAGTGGGATCAGCAAACCAGATTTCAAGGCATTTCCAGCCTCATTCCAAATCGACTCACCTGTCAAATGCAAAATGCAGTCAGATTTTGAGTCAGGGAGTTCAGTGCTGGTCAAGGAATTCTTGGCTGAATATCCTCTGCTGCCAGTGCAAGGCTGCTGAGCTCTGCAAAAGCCGGTGTGCCACACACTTTGAATCGGTGCCAGTATCGCAGGTCACAGAACTGCATCTCTGCAGCTGCAAGAGTGCTCAGTCTGAGAAATTACTGAGCACACACTGGTACCTGTTTTGGGTGAGTTTTCTATTGCAGATAATTATTAATTTAACTTTGTTTGTCTGTGCAGCGGTGCGAAATTCGAATTTCTCGCTATTCGATGTTGGAAATGTGCATCGGAGACCGAGTTGGTCTGGCTGGCAACTCCTGCTGCACTCAGCTGAGCTCTGCAGTCTCTGCGCCTCTCATTCCGTTTCTGTGTGTGCAGCCTGCGGTCTGGTGTACTTTGCCAGCAGCTGTGCGATGAAGCTCGCGTGTGCAGAGCGGCCTGCAGTAACAATGGAGACTGCTGGCTGAGAAATGAGTGGGGAGAGAGAAGGTGCGATGAGGGCTGAGTGATGTGCCACAGTTCCCTCGTCACTGTTTGTAAATTCTCGCATCATAGCAAAGCAATGCACGAGTACTTCTTTCCCCCAACTCGTGCTCCCCAGCAACTGCAATAATTGCTCGATTCCTTCATTTTGTCTTGGCCAATCATCTATGCAATCAATCCGAAATATCTTAATACTTCTGCACTACTGTAGTTCAGTTGTTCAGAAACATTTTCAGTACAGAAAATTATTCATCAATAACATTTTTTCTGTATCATAACTGCATGTAATACTTGCTAGCTGATATAATAATCTTAAATCTCTACAGAGATATTGCTGTCTAGTCTGGATTTTTCATTAGAAACATGTGGCGCAGACAGAAATTTTAATCTAGGCGGGATGCGAAGGTTGTTCAAGAGTCATTGTAACATCATCAACACAATCAAGTGCAGTGGAGTCAGTGAACAGAATATTTTAGCGCCACAGGATAGATTCTAGCGCTACAGGATAGATTCTAACGCCACAGGATAGATTCTAGCGCCACAGGATAGATTCTAGCGCCACAGGATAGATTCTAGCGCCACAGGATAGATTCTAGCGCCACAGGATAGATTCTAGCGCCACAGGATAGATTCTAGCGCCACAGGATAGATTCTAGCGCCACAGGATAGATTCTAACGCCACAGGATAGATTCTAGCGCCACAGGATAGATTCTAGCGCCACAGGATAGATTCTAGCGCCACAGGATAGATTCTAGCGCCACAGGATAGATTCTAGCGCCACAGGATAGATTCTAGCGCCACAGGATAGATTCTAGCGCCACAGGATAGATTCTAGCGCCACAGGATAGATTCTAGCGCTACAGGATAGATTCTAGCGCCACAGGATAGATTCTAGCGCCAAATGATAGATTCTAGCGCCATTTTAAAGGTTCATATTGTCTCATATCTACTGTCTCATCTCTCTCATAGCTACTGTCTCATCTCTCATATCTACTGTCTCATCTCTCTCATATCTACTTTCCCATCTCTCATATCTACTGTCCCATCTCACTCATATCTACTATCTCCTATCTACTATTTCATCTGTTTCTCTTATCTCTTGTCACATTTCTCATATCTACTGTCTCATCTCTCTCATATCTACCGTCTCATCTATCCTACCCTTTATCATGCCCTTCAGATACTTACGATTATTTAGCAAGCCTAGTATCACATTCTCTCGCACTCTTCTGCAGCTTGTCATTGCGCATTCCCAACGGAGCCACGAGAGAGTCTAGCTCAGCCTCACGTGAGCTCAGTCGCTCAGTTATAAGAACGGAAATTACAAGCCTCTGCATGGATCAACAGGTATGTTTGCCCTGCGTCAGGTCTGTGCAGAGCGAAAACGAAAAAAAAGCACTTCCTGCTGATCTGTGCATGTCAAGATGTACAAGCTGGTTACATCTGGCTGAGAGAGGAATTTATAATTAAGTAAGGCGAGTGAGGTAATTGGAAACCTGCTTTGAAATACTGCCTTTATACAGACGCATGGATATCAATATTGCAGTTTTCTGTAGCCGTAATATTTAGCCGTAAGAAAACAGGGTGCGATGGGAGACAGGGTGAGATGGGAGACAGGGTGCGATGGGAGACAGGGTGCGATGGGAGACAGGGTGAGATGGGAGACAGGGGAGATGGGAGACAGACAGAGAGAAGGAAGATAGGAGGTGAGAGGGAGTCAGGGAGAGACAGGAAGAGAGAGGGAAGAAGAACAGAGAAAAGAGGGTCAGGGGTGGAGGGGAGACAGGGGCAGGCAGGGGGAGACAGGGGCAGACAGGGGGAGGCAGGGGCAGACAGGGGAGACAGGGGCAGACAGGGGGAGACAGGGGCAGACAGGGGGAGACAGGGGCAGACAGGGGGAGACAGGGGCAGACAGGGGGAGACAGGGGCAGACAGGGGGAGGCAGGGGCAGACAGGGGGAGACAGGGGCAGAAAGGGGGAGATAGCGGGGACAGGGGGAGACAGAGAGAGACAGGGGGAGGCAGGGGCAGACAGGGGGAGATAGGGAGACAGGGGGAGACAAGGGCAGACAGGGGCAGACAGGGGCAGACAGGGGGAGACAGGGGCAGACAGGGGCAGACAGGGGGAGACAGCGGGGACAGGGGGGAGACAGAGAGAGACAGGGGAGAAAAGCAGAGTAAGGGAGAGGGGGTCGGGGGAGAGGGAGAGAGGCATATGGGGAAGGTATGAGGCTGGATGGAGACAAAGAAGAAGGCAAATGGCTACATATTTAGCGTATGTGCCTTTTACGGTGCCGCACAGACTCAGTTCACAGATGAGCAAGTTCGAAAATTCTATTTATAAACCCTTCAAGGCAGTCCAGCTCGAATCCAAGAATCAGGCGTCCGTGCTCTGCTCAGGCACCGTTTGAGCAGAAAGAAGTAGCTGAATGCCGAATAGCCAGTAATCACGGCACCCGCGCGACACCCTCCTCTCTACCCTACCCTCATCGCGCTGATTGGCTGAGCTGCACCTCAGGCCTTCACCCCTTCCCTCTCCCCTCTCTCCTCGCTAACTTGTGTGTGCGCGCTCTGTTTCATGCTCAATCTGACGTCTAATTAACAGACCGAGGGGAGCGAGGAAGAGCAAGAGAAAAAGAGACAGAAAGCCAGGAAAACGGGATAAAAGCCGCGATAAAATTAGCTACATTTTGGGACAACAAATCAAAGAGGCTCTCAAAGAATCAGCCGTAGAATCTGCTGATCATGTCATCGCCAACAGGGCCAAGCTTCGAAGTCCCAGACGGACTACAGTCGCTGCTTCAAGACTTCACAGTGTCGGTGCTCCGCCGCCGACCAACCAATCTGGTCCACTTTGCTGCCGCTTACTTTCGACGGCTCGACCTGGTTAACAGTGCCGTCGAAGGCGACGCTGCTGCCGTTCTGACGGTGCCAGCCAGAGAGGACTCTGGCGCCGAGACGGATGATGACCTCGATATCGCTGCCGCTGCCGCTGCCGCCGCCGCCGAGGCCGGCAAAGTACCTCCATGGCGAGCCAATCGACGCCCAAGCGTCGCCGCTCCGTCCTTCGACCCGGAGAAAAGCGAGGCCACCTACCAGCGCAAGATTGTGCCGAAAAGCGACGAGCAGAGACGGCGCCTGACGGAAACGGTGAAGCACATTCTTCTATTCCGGAGTCTGGACCGGGTCAGTCTGAGTCACGTGATCGACGCCATGCAGGAACTCAGCGTCAAAGCTGGTGACATGATCATCGAGCAGGATCAGGAGGGCGATAATTTCTACGTGATCGAACGGGGCATCTTTGAGGCGTACGTGACTGACTCGGTGAGCGGCGAGCGTCGTCTTGGTGTCACCTACAATCACAGCGGCTCGTTTGGCGAGCTCGCCCTAATGTACTATTGCCCCAGGGCGGCCACCGTGATTGCTAAAACTGACGGTGTACTTTGGTCGCTGGACTTGGACACCTTCCAGCAGAAGGTGCTGATGTCGGCGTTTAAAAATCGGAAGAAATACGAAGCCTTCCTGGCTGCCGTGTCGTTGCTGTCGGAGCTCACGCACTACGAGAGGCAGAATGTGGCCGACGCTCTTAAGGAGAGGGAATACGATGATGGTGAGCGGAGTACTCGCTGATAGGGCGGATTGTGAATGGGGCGGATTGTGAATAGAGGCGGATTGTGAATGGGGCGGATTGTGAATAGGGGCGGATTGTGAATGTGGCGGATTGTGAATGGGGCGGATTGTGAATGGGGCGGATTGTGAATAGAAGCGGATTGTGGATGGGGCGGATTGTGAATAGGGGCGGATTGTGAATAGGGGCGGATTGTGAATAGTGGCGGATTGTGAATAGGGGCAGATTGTGAATAGAGGCTGATTGTGAATAGGGGCGGATTGTGAAAAGGGGCGGATTGTGAATAGGGGCGGATTGTGAATAAGGGCGGATTGTGAATAGGGGCGGATTGTGAATAGGGGCGGATTGTGAATAGGGGCGGATTGTGAATAAGGGCAGTTTGTGAATAGGGGCGGATTGTGAGTGGGGCGGATTGTGAATTAGGGCGGATTGTGAATAGGGGCGGATTGTGAATGGGGCTGATTGTGAATGGGGCGAATTGTGAATGGGGCGGATTTTGAATGGGCGGGTTGTGAATAGGGGCGGATTTTGGATCGAACATATTGTTAATGACTCGGATTATGAATGGGGTGGATTGTGAATGAGGTTGCTTGTGAATAGGACCGATTGTGAATAGAGGCGGATTGTGAATTAGAGCAGATTGTGAATAGGGGCGAATTGTGAATAGGGGCGGATTGTGAATAGGGGCGGATTGTGAATAGGGGCGGATTGTGAATAGGGGCGGATTGTGAATAGGGGCAGATTGTGAATAGGGGCGGATTGTGAATGGGGCGGATTGTCAATGGGCGGATTGTGAATGGGGCGGATTGTGAATGAGGCGGATTTTGAAAGGTGCGGATTGTGAGTGGGGCGGATCGTGAATTAGGGCGGATTGTGAATAGGGGCGAATTGTGAATGGGGCTGATTGTGAGTGGGGCGAATTGTGAGTGGGGCGAATTGTGAATGGGGTGAATTGTGAATGGGGCGAATTGTGAATGGGGCGAATTGTGAATGGGGCGAATTGTGAATGGGGCGAATTGTGAATGGGGCGAATTGTGAATGGGGTGGATTGTGAATGGGGCGAATTGTGAATGGGGCGAATTGTGAATGGGGTGGATTGTGAATGGGGCGAATTGTGAATGGGGCGATTTTGAATAGGGCGGATTGTGAATAGGGGGCGAATTGTGAATGGGGCGATTTTGGATAGGGGCGGATTGTGAATAGGGGCAGATTGTGAATAGGGGCGGATTGTGAATGGGGCGGATTGTCAATGGGCGGATTGTGAATGGGGCGGATTGTGAATGGGCGGATCGTGAATGGGGCGGATTGTGAATGGGGCTGATTTTGAAAGGTGCGGATTGTGAGTGGGGCGGATCGTGAATTAGGGCGGATTGTGAATAGGGGCGGATTGTGAATGGGGCTGATTGTGAGTGGGGCGAATTGTGAGTGGGGCGAATTGTGAATGGGGTGGATTGTGAATGGGGCGAATTGTGAATGGGGCGAATTGTGAATGGGGCGATTTTGAATAGGGCGGATTTTGAATAGGGGGCGAATTGTGAATGGGGCGATTTTGAATAGGGCGGATTTCGAATAGGGGCGGATTGTGAATAGGGGCGGATTGTGAATAGGGGGCGAATTGTGAATGGGGTGGATTGTGAATGGGGCGAATTGTGAATGGGGCGAATTGTGAATGGGGTGAATTGTGAATGGGGCGAATTGTGAATGGGGCGAATTGTGAATCGGGTGGATTGTGAATGGGGCGAATTGTGAATGGGGCTGATTGTGAGTGGGGCGAATTGTGAGTGGGGCGAATTGTGAATGGGGTGGATTGTGAATGGGGCGAATTGTGAAAGGGGCGAATTGTGAATGGGGCGATTTTGAATAGGGCGGATTTTGAATAGGGGGCGAATTGTTAATGGGGCGATTTTGAATAGGGGCGGATTGTGAATAGGGGCGGATTGTGAATAGGGGCAGATTGTGAATAGGGGCGGATTGTGAATGGGGCGGATTGTCAATGGGCGGATTGTGAATTAGGGCGGATTGTGAATGGGCGGATCGTGAATGGGGCGGATTGTGAATGGGGCTGATTTTGAAAGGTGCGGATTGTGAGTGGGGCGGATTGTGAATTAGGGCGGATTGTGAATAGGGGCGGATTGTGAATGGGGCTGATTGTGAGTGGGGCGAATTGTGAGTGGGGCGAATTGTGAATGGGGTGGATTGTGAATGGGGCGAATTGTGAATGGGGCGATTTTGAATAAGGCGGATTTTGAATAGGGGGCGAATTGTGAATGGGGCGATTTTGAATAGGGCGGATTTCGAATAGGGGCGGATTGTGAATAGGGGCGGATTGTGAATAGGGGCGGATTGTGAATAGGGGGCGAATTGTGAATGGGGAGATTTTGAATAGGGCGGATTTCGAATAGGGGCGGATTGTGAATAGGGGCGGATTGTGAATAGGGGCGGATTGTGAATAGGGGGCGAATTGTGAATGGGGAGATTTTGAATAGGGCGGATTTCGAATAGGGGCGGATTGTGAATAGGGGCGGATTGTGAATAGGGGGCGAATTGTGAATGGGGAGATTTTGAATAGGGCGGATTTCGAATAGGGGCGGATTGTGAATAGGGGCGGATTGTGAATAGGGGGCGAATTGTGAATGGGGAGATTTTGAATAGGGCGGATTTCGAATAGGGCTGATTGTGAATAGGGGCGGATTGTGAATCGAGACACTTCATTCGAAGCCCCCCGATCTCCATTCCCAGGCGAGCCCATACTCTTCCAGGGCGACCCCGGCAACGAAATGTTCTTCGTCGAGGAGGGCAGCGTGAAGGTGATGCGCCGGCACTCGGACAATGGCCTGGAGACTCAGGTGAACCACCTGGAGAAGGGCGCCTATTTTGGCGAACTGTCGCTCATCACAAAGCAGCCCAGAGCGGCCAGTTGCTACTCGGTCGGTCGCACCCGAGTCTGCGTGCTCCACGTGTCGGACTTCGAGCGTCTGCTCGGCCCCTGTCTGGAGGTGATGCGTCGCAACATCGACAGCTACAGGAGCCAGCTAAGGGAGATCTTCGGCGACGCCACCAGCGCGGCTGCTGCACCTCTTCGCGTTGAAGCGTCCGTTTAAATGTGCTAATCAGACGGAGGCTAAGTTTGCAAATTGATTGATTTTCACAGAAAACATTCATTCGCCTAGAAAGAAAGAAAGAGAGAAAGAGATCATACTTTCTCGATTTGTCAATGCGGAAGTTATTTAATTTAGTTATACGAGTACGCTCGTAGCTAGGAAAACTGATAATTGATAACTATTTAATCACATTTGAACTAAGAAATAACTGTTTAAAGAGATAACACATAATTTCGATTTTTGTCTTTTGCTGCGATTGCGACCCCTTGTTTTAGTCCTACGAGCGTATTCTACTGATGCGTACATGTTATAATCTCTTTTCAATGTGACGCGATAAATCCCAATATTCTAACTTGGTTGACCTTTTCATAGGCTCGTAATTATTGAGGAAAAGGAAGTTAAGCGAAACTGACTAGATGTACTTTTTAGATTTCCGCTATACAGTAGAATTTAATCTGTGGAAAATATTGATTTTAGCGCTTAGTGGAAAGAATGGCCGAGGTTCTAGTGTGGGCTTGTTTAGGGGTAGAAAAAATCGATTTATTCTCTTGCAGTGGTGTACATTTTCGGGCACAAGTTTAAGCGGAGGGAAGACAGTTAAACGTATGTACATAGGGGAATGTACAATATTGATCTAAAAATAGCTCTCGAGGAAATGGGGTGGGTGGCTTGGGGAAAGGAGACGGGGTAGAAAATCATTTTCGCTATCTTAGTACAAATGTAAATCTATTAGGGATGTACATTTACGGCTGTTTTAAAGTCCGGAGGATAATTAGTAAAAAAGTTAAACTCATTTGAATTTTAATAGCCTGCGACGCAGCAGCTAATCCATTGATAAAGTTCTGTCAATATGTAAGGAAGGCTCAATATAAAAGGTTCGTATCATATACCCTGTAATTAAGGCTCGTACTCTTTTTGTGTGCTTAGAAAATATCCTTACACTTACACGTCTACATTGCAAGTATGCTATAAAATGCTTTTCAAAGTCTCTCCTCTCTCCTAACAAAGAAGATTTCCTATACAATAACTAAAATATTACAGTTAATCGTAAATTGTGTATGTCAAATTGGGTTGGAAAGCGACTTAATAAAAGCAGGATGCTGGATCGCTTTTATATTTTTCCTATTTTATAATTTTTTCCTTCTATAAGCTACTGTTGTGCGCTATTATTTATAAATTATAACACCTAGTCTAGTGTCGTACCGTGAGTGCGGGTTGCCCCAACAATTTTTGTCCTGCCTATAGACAGAACGACTTTATGCCCTGCTTGTTAGTTGTTACTCGCTTCTAATTAACTAATTTAGGCTAATCCTGACACCCTCTTCTCTCTCTTTTTGGCTAATCGTGACACCCCTTTTTGGCTAATCCTGACACCCCTTTTTGGTTAATCCTGACACCCCTTTTTGGCTGATCCTGACACCCCTTTTTGGCTAATCCTAACACCCTTTTTGGCTAATCCTGACACCCCTTTTGGGCTAATCCTGACACCCCTTTTTTGCAATAGCGTGTATAATTCTTAATTTCAATTTGTTATAATTTAACATTATTTGGTCCCTTTTTTGTAGCTTGTATGAACGAGAGTTGTTGTTTTGCAGTGTTATATCGTAAATTTAATAAATGAATATTAATGATAAATTTGGAATTAGATCGCATTTTCAATGTTAGTCGAAATGATTCGTGCATGGCTAAGAATGGTAGAAAAGTCACGAACTTGCGCGAAGCGCGCTCTCCACCAGTCGCGTTGTTTCCCATGCTTCCGTGTTCCCAATATATCCAATCAATCCACGCTACTCTCATTCGTGCTCAATAACTCTAAAATTCGAATTTCATTGACTTTGTGAGCACCTGCAGTGTACTTTTAGGTCGGTTTGCCTACTGTCTACTTGTCTACTGTCGACCTGCCTTCTGTCTACCTGTCGTCTGTCTACCTGTCGACCTGCCTTCTGTCTACATGTCGTCTGTTTACCTGTTTACCTATATTCTGTCTACCTGTCTTCTGTCTACCTGTCTTCTGTCTACCTGTCTTTTGTCTACCTGTCTTCTGTCTACCTGTCTACCTTTCTTCCGTCTGCCTGTATTCTGTCTACCTGTCTTCTGTCTACCTGTCTACCTGTCTTCTATCTACCTGTCTTCTGTCTACCTGTCTTCTGTCTACCTGTCTTCTGTCTACCTGTTTACCTGTCTTCTGTCTACCTGTCTTCTGTCTACCTGTTTACCTGTCTTCTGTCTGCCTGTCTTCTGTTTACCTGCCTACCTGTCTTCTGTCTACCTGTCTTCTGTCTACCTGTCTACCTTTCTTCCGTCTGCCTGTATTCTGTATACCTGTCTTCTGTCTACCTGTCTACCTTTCTTCCGTCTGCCTGTATTCTGTCTACCTGTCTTCTGTCTACTTGTCTAGACAGACAAGATCAAGACAAGACAGATCAAGACAGACAACTGCTTACTGTCTACCTGTCAATTTGTGTTCTGTCTACCTGTCTACATATCTCTTATTATCTATACCTGTCATAGCTATTGATTCATGTCTATTAAGACGCCATATAGTGAATTTGTTTTAAAAAATTCATGTAGGTACATGTAATATTCTAATTGAGATACCTCATACCTGCTATTTGCTCCTTTAGTAATGTTAATTACAGTACAGTCAATACGTGGTCTACTAGCTCGTGCTCGTAGCCTATACAATTGCAGATGGAATTTGAGCCTCGCTTGAGTCACAACTCTAGGCTCATGTCGTGTTTCAGCCTCACTAATTGCTCACTATAGAGCCTATCCAAAATCCAAAATCTTAACATATGCGCTCTCAAACTTCGCCTCTGAAATCAACCTGCTTACAATTTTTTAAACCTGCAAAAGCCTCCCTGCTTCTCGCTTTAAGTAGGACGTCTCAAAAAAATCGATACGAATTCTCTCTACCCCGTAACCTCACGCTCTGGGGGGCTTTTGAGAAAAATTTATACACTTACAAGCTTAGACATTTAGGACTCCCAATGAAATCGATGACATCCACTTTAGCCAACTGCAGAATGCCTAGATACTACGCATGCACCTTCCTTGCTTACTGTACATTTATACTCTTAGTTCTCTTTTCTCATAGTGGCACACTGCGGGCAATGACTTAATAGTTAACTGCTACAATTATGATCAGCTGGCATATCCGCCTGATAAAATAGGCGTACGTACTGTACACGCAATGCTAAAGCGACCAAGACAGCACCCCCCAATTTAAGACAGCGACCCTATCAAGCCAACGCCCCAATTTAAGACAGCGACCCGATCAAGCCAACACCCCAATTTAAGACAGCGACCCTATCAAGCCAACACCCCAATTTAAGACAGCGACCCGATCAAGCCAACACCCCAATTTAAGACAGCGACCCTATCAAGCCAACACCCCAATTTAAGACAGCGACCCTATCAAGCCAACACCCCAATTTAAGACAGCGACCCTATCAAGCCAACACCCCAATTTAAGACAGCGACCCTATCAACAAGTTCCAACACCCCAATTCAAAACAGCGACCCGATCAAAGACAACACCCTAATTCAAAACAGCGATCCGATCAAAGACAGCTAGCACCCCCATGAATAGAGACAGCTTACCATAAAGACAGCACCTCAAATTATATAACGTGCAATGGAAATGCGACGCACGTTAGCAGACGGTAATTACATGTACTGCACGTACATGCAGTAGATATACATGTACGTATATACATGTAGTGTATGTAGTTGCCAACTTGCCAATGAATGGTACAATGCCCCACTAGCTCTGCACAGGTAATTAAGCATGCAGGAAGCAGGAAGCTAAAATAATTTTCTGACTCAAATCTTTTCATCCGCGCGGGAATTCATATAAAATAATTCTTCACTAATTTTTCCGCGCTAATACACTGAAAATCTTGAACAGTTTTATGCGATGGCGAGATGAGATTTTAAAACGCGTCAAATGGCTCTGAGAGAATTGGGACGTCCTAATCTTAAATAATTCGGTTTGGCCAAGGTTGGAAAAGGGAATTAATGAGAGGCAAGAAATTGGGAAGAAATTATAAACGGTTGATGGCAGATGCAAAACTCAGCACTGCGCACGAAAGGTAAAAATCTGAAAATTCCGTTTCTCGCCCCAAGCGACGGGAAGAAGATTGCAATACTTAATTCGGCGCCGCCAAGCCGCGTGCGCCAGGTGTGCACGCAACGAAAAATAAGCTGGTAGCTCGTAGACTTTCAGGAGTAGACAATTTTTTTAAATAGAACAAAAAACTGTCAACTGCATCGTGTACATGCAGTTCAAAGTGTGCATCGCAAGGAAAAGCATTTCAAAGCATTCGGTTATCAAAAGCTGTTAAAGAATTGTAATTTATACCAGATTTATTAGCATTATATTCCATTTAATAATACCGTATAAAAGAAAATAGAACTTCGGCAGTTTAGCTAATAGTTGTGTCGTAATAAATAATAGTAGCTAACAAAAATGTAGCAATTCTAGACAAACTTTTTGTTGTTACTGTTTTTCTGGTTATAGTGCTAGATTATATTAGCTAAAATTATCCTTTGATAAAAAAAGTTTAGCTTATACTGTGTTTTACTTTTAAATAGTTACCATAACAATGTTTTTAGTGCGATTTTAACAGTTACTTAGCATGTAGCTTTTAAACATTAATTTTTTTAACTTCTGGTCGGTCTAGAAACTACATAGGGTCATATTCTTCTGTTGTTACAAAATCCGAAAAAACATGTCACGAAACGAGCAATGTATCTGTAAATTGTGCAACTGTGGGTAAGTACATTCTACGAGCGTACTAGCAGGGATGCGCTCATACTTCAAATATTGTTGTTCAGTCGATTTTTTGTCTCTACAGTATTTACCGAACAAAATATTGGTGAATTTTTTCGATAGTCAGTATTTTGGACTATGCTTTAATTTTTGCTGCTTGCAAAGTTATATTGTAAATAAATTTTCATTCAAAACAAACTAATCTATGTGTCGAGAATTAAGCATAGGAAACACACGGAATAATCTGATTAAAAATAATAATAAAGTATTTATATCTTTGAAAAAAAGTGATTTAACGGGGATAGATGAATGAACTTTTAATTTCAAATAAAATAGTTGACTTTTCAATGGTTTAATTACATATTTTTCCAAATATGTACTCATATGATCTGAAATAATTATAATATAAATACTTTAGTCTACTAATTTGTAAACCATTTTAACTGGTTGTTTGGAGTCCAAAAGCTCAAAAAATACTGCGAGCGTAGTTTTATTGTTTCCTTTATTATTCTTTGTCTATAATTTTTGTGTTCAGTCTATTCCATACAAAGTTATGTATATCATCGTAAATTAATTGTAAAATGATTGCTAACTAACAAAATATTTTCATTTGTCTAATTAATCAAGTTCCTAATTCTAAAGCATAACGGAATTTTAATTTAAGTGACAATTATAGGCTGTTTTCGCACATATTTTGCAAATAAAACATTTTCAATATTACTGATGTTAAATATTAAAGCAACATAAAATTGTAAGCCATAGAACAAATCCTAACACGAAACAAAACCTCCCCAAAAAAATAACCAGCCGACACAAATGCAAGCTTCATCCGAATCGTCCAGCCTCCAATCGCACCGGCGGACCCTGCGGCTATACTGAGTACGCGCAAAAGTACGCGCCCCATCCGCCGCAGCCGATGCAGACCAGCTGCAAGCCGGCCAATCAGCCAATTCGCAATGGCAACGACCCGATGACTGACGAGACAACCAATCGCGTGGACTTTGTGCCGCATCCGTTGGAACGGCCGCGGCTGCATCAGCACGAGCCCTACCGCCCGGCATCCGGCACTATCGATGCCACGACCGTCTATCAGCGAGAGTACACGGAGAAACGCGGCGAGCGAGCTGCGGCCGTTAAACGCGAGCCAAGACGGGCCAATGCTGGTGAGCTGATGCTCTCCGGTAGATAAAGAAATCGAAGTGACTCTACAGCACCACATTCATTCGGAGCTTGTCGTACGATTCACTAGTTCTAGTCATTCTGTCTTCTAGTCACTCTGTCTTCTAGTCACTCTGTCTTCTAGTCACTCTGTCTTCTAGTCACTCTGTCTTCTAGTCACTCTGTCTTCTAGTCACTCTGTCTTCTAGTCACTCTGTCTTCTAGTCACTCTGTCTTCTAGTCACTCTGTCTTCTAGTCACTCTGTCTTCTAGTCACTCTGTCTTCTAGTCACTCTGTCTTCTAGTCACTCTGTCTTCTAGTCACTCTGTCTTCTAGTCACTCTGTCTTCTAGTCACTCTGTCTTGTAGTCACTCTGTATCTTGTCAACATTCCTCAAGGCCAACTTTAAGAGACAGAGAATGTACATGCCTGTTGATTAGAAGGTCAGGGTGGCTGTACACCCTGTGTGAGCATGTACATAATTGCGTGCCCGCGTACAGTATTGGCTCGCTTGTGTGTGCGCAGGAGTCTGCAAAATGGGCAGAACTGCTTCAGCGCTGGTTGTGGAACTATGTCGCCGAATGAGTTGCGCTATAATGCCACATAACCTTCCTGACACTATTATTACCGTATATTAAGATTACTTATTACAGACCTGGAAACTTCAAGTGTAAGCATGAGGTATCCAGAGGCTCAGCCTTTGTTTTTTTATCGGAGGATGCAGCGTCTTGGGGAGCGCCATCTCCAAGGGCAAAGCCACAATTTGCTCGCAGTTTTTAACTTGGAAACAGGGACATAATCATTTTCGCCACCCTTTGGGCCGTGGACCCTTCATACTACGCTGGCTACGACCCTAGAGAGGTCTCTGTTCAACGTCAGATAAGACAGTGTAGCGAAGATTTTTTCACAATTGACCTCCCTCCTGGCCTATTATTAGATCAAATCTTAGCTACTTTTGGACAAACAGTTAGAAGCTCACAAGCTAGAGATCCCTGATAGTATGGGTTATATCTAGCTTGTTGTAGCCAAGTGGTTTAGAGCATCGGACTCACGACTGAAAGGTCGGGTGTTCGATTCTCGACCCACCCCACTCGGAACAATTTGTGTCCTTGAGCAAGACACTTAACTCTCTGTATTGCTTCAGTTCACCCAGCTGTAAAATGGGTGCCAGCATTAGCTGGGGTAATTGAGGGTGTGTGTGGCGACCCCCCCCCCAGTCCTTGGACTGAACAGCCGTACGCAGCCTTCAGATGCGCCGCGCAATAGCTGTGGTTATCGAGCTGTCGGGTGCATATCGAGCTGTCAGGAGTCGCGCCTCTGTTTCTCGGACCGATGAATGTCACGTCCAAGAGAGGGCAAAGTTGAGCTCCTGTCATTCTTCGAGCTTCTTTCATTTGGTTTTTGGAGGGTCGCAACTTTCACACGATGACGCAGTACCACACTAAACGCAGCATTGCAACACCGCCTCAAGGCGAGTTCCAAGGCGAGCCAACCTACGCGCGAGACTACCGCAAGTGGGAACTGCCCGAGCGAGTCTCCGGCCAGGGCCGTCCGAGCCAATGGGAGCCGTCGCGCGAGTCCTTCGGCGGAGTGCCGACCTACCAGACTGATTTTGTCGCTCACTCGGACGCCCGACCGCCAGCGAGCTGCAAACCGGCCGAAGCGGCCAAGACGTCGCAATCTCCACTAGACGATGTCACCGACTATCGACAGTCGTACGTGCCGCACCAGCTGGAACGTCGACGAGCCAAAGAGATTCAAGACTGGCAGAAGCCGGCCGTACCATTCGAAGGAGTGACAACATTCGCTAGAGACTATACTCCGAAAGCTGGCGGCTCGAGAACTCTTGTGAAGCCGAGCGCCCAGGCCTACGCTTCCAATGCTCCGTTCGAGGAGGACACAACGCACAAGCTCGACTACAAGGCCTGGGAACTGTCCAGGCCTTTCGTGCACAAGAACGAGCCCTACGCCCCTCCGGAGGGAGCCATCGAAGGGACCACAAGCTACGTCAGGGATTATCCCGCTCACCCGGCTAGGGAGAAGGTGGGCTACCTGACACGCGAGCCGAGGGGAAGGCCGAGCGGACCGTTTGAGGGTTCAACGGTCTATAAGTGAGTTGGACTGATCAATGTCTGTCACTCTCTGTAAGAGTACTGTCACTCTCTGTAGGAATGCTGTCACTCTCTGTAGGAATACTGTCACTCTCTAGTAGTAATATTGTCACTCTCTGTAGGAATACTGTAACTCTCTAGTAGGAATGCTGTCACTCTATAGTAGTACAGTAAATGTCACTCTCTAGTTGGAATATTGTCACTCGATAGGAATTCTGTCACTTTCTGTATGAATTTTGTCACACTCTGTATGAATTCTGTCACACTCAGCAGCAATACTGTCATTCATTTTCAACCTCTTTCCTCCGCAGGGAGAATTACCGCCAGTGGGAGCTGTCAGGCCGGGTTCAAGCCGGCCCCGATCGCCAATACCAGCCCAACCAGGCTCCGTTCGAGGGCCAGAGCACCACGGCTGCTCATTTTGTGCCGCACCAACTGGAGGCGAAAAGGAATTTTAAGCCAGCCTCGGGTGCGGCTAAGAATGACGAGCCGTTCGATGGGACAACGCTGTACAGGTGAGAATGGCTTCAAATTAATAGGGTGCACGTCCGTGTATTGCTACTAGTGTCAGTAGTCTGTAGTAGCGTTTTACGCATATGATTTCGTTAAATTTTTATCTGATGTTTACGAATGTTGCGCTTTCAATGACAGAAATATTAGTTTTCTTCTCCATGAGTTTTGAAAATGAGAAATCTCTCAAACTTGAATTCCTGCTCTTCTGACGACTCTGACAACCTGTGGGTGTAGTAGAGTATGACGAATCTGACAACCTGTGAGTGTAGTAGAGTTCACTCTTCTGACAAATCTGACAACCTGTACGTGTAGTAGAATTCACTCTCCTGACAAATCTGACAACCTGTGCGTGTAGTAGAGTTCACTCTCCTGACAAATCTGACAACCTGTAAGTGTAGTAGAGTTCACTCTCCTGACGACTCTGACAACCTGTGGGTGTAGAAGAGTTCACTCTCCTGACGACACTGACAACCTGTGAGTGTAGAAGAGTTCACTCTCCTGACGACTCTGACAACCTGTGGGTGTAGAAGAGTTCACTCTCCTGACGAATCTGACAACCTGTGAGTGTAGAAGAGTTCACTCTTCTGACAAATCTGACAACCTGTGAGTGTAGAAGAGTTCACTCTCCTGACGAATCTGACAACCTGTGAGTGTAGAAGAGTTCACTCTTCTGACAAATCTGACAACCTGTGAGTGTAGAAGAGTTCACTCTTCTGACAAATCTGACAACCTGTGAGTGTAGAAGAGTTCACTCTTCTGACAAATCTGACAACCTGTGAGTGCAGTAGAGTTCACTCTTCTGACAAATCTGACAACCTGTGAGTGCAGTAGAGTTCACTCTTCTGACGAATGACAACCTGTGAGTGTAGAAAAGTTCACTCTTCTGACATGTGAAAAACCCCTAGATTGTTGTAAATAGCTCCCTCTGCACTCAGACGAGTTCTCACAAATCTAATAAAATTGTTAACGCAGTGTAAAAACTTAGAAATATAGTATGTGTCAGTAATTTATATATTTAGCTGGACTACATACTGAGTGCGTATGTAAAAATAGCCACATCTTACGCAGGCACAGGTGTTAGAGCCAACTGCAAGAGCATTTATTCCAAAATACTTATTGTCGCGAGTCACGTTGCTCTCGCAAAGCGCACACACACAAGCACACACACACACACACACAAGCAAGCGTCAAATTCAAAAGCATGCCGCTAAAGTCTGCAAAATAATCATGGGCATCGCATGCAATAAAAGATATTTTATTCAGTTTTCAGAACTATTGCATGCAGCATTCGATTTGTCTAAAAAATTTTAGCAGCTCTGTGACTTGAATCCTTCATTAATTCTAAGCAGTATCTCCCTTGTCTATCTTAAACCTCCCCTTTTATCTGCATGCGTCCTCCCGTTAGATCTGCAGTTGCCGTTTCAGGCAGGCACAACTGATCGCAATACAGAGGCTCGCAACTAGAGTAGATGGCGAGAGACCAGAGACAGCGGCAGCAACGAATCCCGATTTTTTTTATCTATTCCTCTTCCTGACATCTCGCCGACGGATATTTTCCAATCCTGTGCCCGTTTGAGCAGCCAGCATGGTTTCCAGCGAATATAATTCCTCACATCCTCTCTCTCCTCTCATCCCCTCCTCTTACTTCCGGGACCCAAGTCCAACCTCCCCATTTTCTCCGATCCATCGCTTTCCCGGATAATCATGATACAGCTACAGCCTATAGCAGAGGCCCGTGATCGCAGCACGACAAGCTAGCTCTGAAATCTCATTTTCCTCCCTTCCCGTTTGAGCAACCGTCTTGAGAGAGGAATCTGTTTACCTCAACGCCAACGTTATTTTGCTCCGCATGTTATTTTTTTCTCGCGGGCAGTTGCCATGGTAACTGCAAAGAAAATGTTTGAAAAGTAAAGTTCAAACTTGCCGCGTTTTTGTCATGCTTGAAGTTAAACGTTAGGACACGGACATCCAAAGTTGAAGTCCTGCTGGATAAATGAAAGGTTAAGCCAAGAACGAACAAGGTGACTGAGAAACTCCACTGAGAGGCAGACAAGCAGAGTTTAGTCAAGGACTGGCAGCCAAGATACAGAGAACCTTCAACTAACTGCAGACCTGCAGCACTGCATAGTGATAATCAATTTGTTTTAAACACATCCTCCTCTGTTGATGAGTCAAGGCCCGGAATCAGGCAAGTTTGATGCCGCGCGATTTCGCACAAACAAACGCATAAAAGTGAGAAAAGTGATGAACTTCAGCCAGGATTGACAGAAGTGCACGATTTTTCTAGCTCGCCTCGAATTAACAAACAATCATTTTCAAACCAGAAAGATGCATTATGAAAGTACATATCAGAGAAGCAAGTTGAAATCCCTTCAAGCAAAACATTGTTTCATTCTTTAGCCCCTTGTCCGGCTTCAAAAACAGTCAAACTCGAACTGTTTTATAAGCTGACAGTGAGGCTTCTTCCCTTTCGATAGGGTCCGTAAATATAAAACCAGATCAACCTGGAATTAGTTAGTTAGTTAGTTAGTTAGTTAGTTAGTTAGTTAGTTAGTTAGTTAGTTAGTTAGTTAGTTAGTTAGTTAGTTAGTTAGTTAGTTAGTTAGTTAGTTAGTTAGTTAGTTAGTTAGTTAATTAGTTAGTTAGTTAGCTAGCTAGTTAGTTAGTTAGTTAGTTAGTTAGTTAGTTAGTTAATTAGTTAGTTAGTTAGCTAGTTAGTTAGTTAGTTAGCTAGCTAGTTAGTTAGTTATTTAGTTAGTTAGTTAATTAGTTAGTTAGTTAGTTAGTTAGTTAGTTAGTTAGTTAATTAGTTAGTTTGTTTGTTAGTTAGTTAGTTAGTTAATTAGTTAGTTAGTTAGTTAGTTAGTTAGTTAGTTAGTTAGTTAATTAGTTAGTTAGTTAGCTAGTTAGTTAGTTAGTTAGTTAGCTAGCTAGTTAGTTAGTTAGTTAGTTAGTTAGTTAGTTAGTTAGTTAGTTAATTAGTTAGTTAGTTAGCTATTTAGTTAGTTAGTTAGCTAGCTAGTTAGTTAGTTAGTTAGTTGGTTAGTTAATTAGTTAGTTAGTTAGTTAGTTAGTTAGTTAGTTAGTTAATTAGTTAGTTAGTTAGCTAGTTACTTAGTTAGTTAGCTAGCTAGTTATTTAGTTAGTTAGTTAGTTAGTTAGTTAGTTAGTTAGTTAGTTAGTTAGTTAGTTAGTTAGTTAGTTAGTTAGTTAGTAAGTTAGTTAGTTAGTTAGTTAGTTAGCTAGCTAGTTAGTTAGTTAGCTAGCTAGATAGTTAGTTAGCTAGCTAGTTAGTTAGTTAGTTAGTTAGTTAGTTAGTGAGTTAGTTAGTTATAGTTAGTTACCTAGTTAGTTAGTTAGTTAGTTAGTTAGTTAGTTAGTTAGTTATTTAGTTAGTTAGTTAGTTAGTTAGTTATAGTTAGTTAGTTAGTTAGCTAGCTAGTTAGTTAGTTAGCTAGCTAGTTAGTTAGTTAGTTAGTTAGTTAGTTAGTTAGTTAGTTAGTTAGTTATAGTTAGTTACCTAGTTAGTTAGTTAGTTAGTTAGTTAGTTAGTTAGTTAGTTAGTTAGTCAGTTATAGTTAGTGAGTAAGTTAGTTAGTTAGCTAGCTAGTTAGTTAGTTAGTTAGTTAGTTAGTTATTTAGTTAGTTAGTTAGTTAGTTAGCTAGCTAGCTAGTTAGTTAGTTAGTTAGTTAGCTAGCTAGTTAGTTAGCTAGTTAGTTAGTTAGTTAGCTAGCTAGTTAGTTAGTTAGTTAGTTAGTTAGTTTGTTTGTTAGTTAGTTAGTTAGTTAGTTAGTTAGTTAGTTAGTTAGTTAGTTAGTTAGTTATAGTTAGTTAGTAAGTTAGTTAGTTAGCTAGCTAGTTAGTTAGTAAGTAAGTTAGTTAGTTAGTTAGCTAGCTAGTTACTTAGCTAGTTAGCTAGTTAGTTAGTTAGTTAGTTAGTTAGTTAGTTAGTTAGTTATTTAGTTAGTTAGTTAGTTAGTTAGTTAGTTAGTTAGTTAGTTAGTTAGTTAGTTAGTTAGTTAGTTAGTTAGTTAGTTAGTTATAGTTAGTTACTTACTTTGCTCAGATTTTACTGCGATTTTTTGGGGTCCCTGTCTGTCTGACTGCAATTTTGAAATGATTAATTTTGCCTCCAAAAACTCAGTTGAATCGACAATATGTTCTGCTTATGCCTACCCGCAATGCAGAACGGAATTCGTGCCTAGGCACCCGGAGCCGTGTCCCGCTATGCAGCTGCTTGCTGGCGAATCAACTGCCGGGTACAAATTCCAAGGTCACGACGAGAAAGGCCACCAGATCTACGCGCCCAGAGGCGCCTCTGCCGCTGGCGCAGACGCCACAACGACTGTGAAGGACTTGAAGAGCGGTCAGTTGGTGTCTGTTAAATAGCGTTCTTGGCGATTGGCTTCAGTTGAAGATGAATAACCGCCAACTTTACCGTTGTTTGGGTCGCTTTTTGTTTATTTGTTTTATTTATCTATCACCGGTTTGTTAAACTGCACTTTTTCAACTCGACTGTCCTGAAATTCACCGTTTTTTCAACTCTTCACAGTCACTCAGTTGTTCCTTTGCAATATTTTTTTATTAAGTTTTCCCCATCCGGACATAAGTCGCTTTTTCAAGTCACTTTATCATCGATTCACAGGCTATTTTTTCGAATTTTATGTAGGGATCGAGTGCACTATAGCATCTACATAGCAAGTGCAATCGAAGGTTTCTGTGTGTGTGTGTGTGTGTGTGTGTGTGTGTGTGTGTGTGTGTGTGTGTGTGTGTCTTTTTCACGACGTTTCATGCACCTTTTTGATTTTTGGACCAAAAGTCACGTTTTGCACGTTTTGTATTCGCGTATACGTGTACTGTCGAGAGCTTATTGTCAAGGTCGGACGGTTTAGTAAATTAGTTTCCATTTGCAAGAGACGGTTCTCTACTGATCCATAGCATAGGTTGTTTTTGACGGGAACTGGACTTTTAAGTTAAATAAGTTTGTTGGAATCAAGGAGAGAGATGATGAAAGAAAAGATGAAATACTCGCATCTAAGGTCCCGAGGGCAGGTTAGAGAATCAGGTTGCAGACTGGAGTTTGCCAACCCTGTCTTGCATTAAATACACACTTTTAGCTTCATTTGTAATTCTAAATGAAGAGGGAACTTAATCAGTTTAACAGTGATGAACCATCATGCTTCACGTACGCTTTATGCCTGATGCTTTGGCTGCGTGTTTGCCCGGACTTAAAAATAATCAAAATTGATTAACGCTTTTATTAATTCACTCATTTCAATATTTAGATAGCTGCGAAATTCACTTTACAATGCCAAACAAATTATATTTCTAGAATTCACTTTTGAGTATAGCTATAAGCAGCTTTTTATTTCTTTATATTGACGGATTTTTCTATTTCAGTTGTAAAATTTTCAACGATTATTTTCAAAAAAATGATTGATTTTTACGGTCGTATAAATATACTGTTGTTTATAAGAAGAATTTAAAATCCATTGTTGTAGCGGAACTAAATATTCTATGAAACACGATGAACTATGAAACACTCTCAATGAGATTCAACCATGTTTTATCGAATATCAACTAACTTGTCTATCAATATTGAAACAAACGTTAGGGCCGCTGTACACTCCTGTGTGAGTGTGCGCCTGCGTACGTATCCGCGCGCTTGTGTGCCTGCTTAGGGGAGTCGGCAGAATGGGCAGTAATGCCTCTCGCCGGTTGCGTGCCAATGTCGCTTAAAGTGCACCAGGGTGCACACAACCCCTGCCTCTAAAAAAACACTCTGATAGCCTTGGGGGTTGGCCTTCATAGGTCATCGCGCGACAACACCGACTATTCGTCCTTTCCTTCTACTGCAGTTTCTCATGAATGAAGCAAAGCATGATTGAGTTGTCGGCCGCTCCTCGTCATTCAATTCTCGATCTGCAGTTGCCAGTCGGGGAGAATCGAAAATGACAAGACAGACTGTCGAATCTAAAAAAAGGACACTCGTCGACCACGGTCTGCTTTGCGCTTGAATTGGCCACCAAAGGAAGACCGAATAGTTGCGTTCTTAGCTTTTTTTATTTCCTTAACTCTAATACTCGTTTGTCTTTCCAGTTGCCCACCACATCAACAGGGGTAGAATTTGCGCGCGTGTGTTTTCCGCTTCAAGCTTCACCCAGCCACCCAAGTGCGCACAACTTGCAATCCCATTAGTAAACGTCATGCAAGCTTAGTCGAAGGCGAAGAAATCTCTCCGCAGCCATGCAAAACTATTCCAATGCTAAGCAGGCCCCCAGTTTTCCTTGTAACTGTTGCACTTTTTAACGAATCTGCTTTTTGGCGAAAACAAAAGTTGTTTTATGACTCTGTGTGGCGACGCAAGCGACTGGATTGAACGCAGTTTTAAGGGAGTGGAGTCCACAAAGCACTGGATCGAGTTGAAAAGAGCCGAAAGTAAGTTTTCAACGGAGCAAAATGGGTGCAGGTTAACCAACTAGTGAGCGTAAAATGCATTCACTGGAATTTATTGATGGTTGTGCAGTAGATCAGGGGTGCTACATGCGCTACAGGGGTAACAGATGCAATACAGGGGTAACAGATGCAATACAGGGGTAACAGATGCAATACAGGGGTAACAGATGCAATACAGGGGTGCTAGATGCAATACAGGGGTAACAGATGCAATACAGGGGTAACAGATGCAATACAGGGGTGCTAGATGCAATACAGGGGTAACAGATGCAATACAGGGGTAACAGATGCAATACAGGGGTAACAGATGCAATACAGGGGTAACAGATGCAATACAGGGGTAACAGATGCAATACAGGGGTAACAGATGCAATACAGGGGTAACAGATGCAATACAGGGGTAACAGATGCAATACAGGGGTAACAGATGCAATACAGGGGTAACAGATGCAATACAGGGGTAACAGATGCAATACAGGGGTAACAGATGCAATACAGGGGTGCTAGATGCAATACAGGGGTGCTAGATGCAATACAGGGGTACCAGATGCAATACAGGGGTAACAGATGCAATACAGGGTGCTAGATTCAATACAGGGGTGCTAGATGCAATACAGGGGTAACAGATGCAATACAGGGGTAACAGATGCAATACAGGGGTGCTACA
Organism: Macrostomum lignano; assembly: GCA_002269645.1. Taxonomy (NCBI): domain Eukaryota; kingdom Metazoa; phylum Platyhelminthes; family Macrostomidae; genus Macrostomum; species Macrostomum lignano. The sequence continues at coordinate 60,890 of NIVC01000988.1, forward strand.
TGCGCGCTACAGGGGTGCTAGATGCAATACAGGGGTAACAGATGCAATACAGGGGTAACAGATGCAATACAGGAGTGCTACATGCGCGCTACAGGGGTGCTAGATGCAATACAGGGGTAACAGATGCAATACAGGGTGCTAGATTCAATACAGGGGTGCTAGATGCAATACAGGGTGCTAGATGCAATACAGGGGTAACAGATGCACTACAGGGGTAACAGATGCAATACAGGGGTAACAGATGCAATACAGGGGTGCTAGATGCAATACAGGGGTAACAGATGCAATACAGGGGTAACAGATGCAATACAGGGGTAACAGATGCAATACAGGGTTGCTAGATGCAATACAGGGTGCTAGATGCAATACAGGGGTAACAGATGCAATACAGGGTGCTAGATGCAATACAGGGGTAACAGATGCAATACAGGGTGCTAGATGCAATACAGGGTGCTAGATGCAATACAGGGGTAACAGATGCAATACAGGGTGCTAGATGCAATACAGGGTGCTAGATGCAATACAGGGGTAACAGATGCACTACAGGGGTGCTAGATGCAATACAGGGGTAACAGATGCACTACAGGGGTGCTAGATGCAATACAGTGGTAACAGATGCACTACAGGGGTGCTAGATGCAATACAGGGGTGCTAGATGCAATACAGGGGTGCTAGATGCAATACAGGGAACAGGGGTGCTAGATGCAATACAGGGAACAGGGTTGCTAGATGCAATACAGGGTTGCTAGATGCAATACAGGGGTGCTAGATGCAATACAGGGAACAGGGATGCTAGATGCAATACAGGGAACAGGGGTGCTAGATGCAGTACAGGGAACAGGGGTGCTAGATGCAATACAGGGAACAGGGTTGCTAGATGCAATACAGGGAACAGGGGTGCTAGATGCAATACAGGGAACAGGGGTGCTAGATGCAATACAGGGAACAGGGGTGCTAGATAATCAATAAATGTGCAATCAATCGGCATGGCTAGAATATCGAAAAATCGCCAAGACACAGACAAATAGTAATTAGTTCGCCCCACGTCACGTGACACATGCCAGCTGTACTCGGGCCTATTCCGACACCTAAGAAAGTTCTTAATCGACTGCAGATTTCTTCTCCTGTTTCTCCCTTTGCGTAGGGAGGATCAAAAACTTTTTTATCCTTTTAACTAGGTCTCCCGCACATGACTGCAGTGAGATCAGCTTACAACCCGCTCAACTAGGAAGTTGGCAACTGCGTACTCGTCTTTACAATCTTGCTGTTAGTATGTTAGCTAAAAAATCGCACAAAACATAAGCCCTCCTAACGCGTGCGCCTTCATGTGTATCTAACAAAAAATGACTGGAAAAAATTGATCAACTTGCAGAAGAAGGAACGCAACCCTGACCGGCTGTTGTGTGTGTGTGACAGAGACAAAAAAATGCACTAAAATCGCAACAAGATTCTGTTTTTTTACAAAGGTCCGTTTTTAAGATCCGCAAGCGTCTTGCTTGCGTGACACCTGCTGCTTGAGCCGCTCACATGCACGGCCTTGCAAATCCTGGCCTTATCTTTTAGATAGAGCATTTTGCCGAGCTAATCCAACGACTAAGCTTAAGTCTCTGCCCCGAGTACGGCCCGTAGCTCCACTTCACTGACCGAAATCCACTGAAATGCGTTTTAATGAGCTCTCGTCTCACTGTTTATTATTGTTTTGACAGATTGCGATGGATACTGACATGGTCATACAGTGGGTTACTGACATGGTCATACAGTAAGCTACTGACATGGTCATACAGTGAGCTACTAACATGGTCATGCAGTGAGCTACTGACATGGTCATGCAGTGAGTTACTAACATGGTCATTACAGTGAGCTACTGACATGGTCATGCAGTGAGCTACTAACATGGTCATGCAGTGAGCTACTGACATGGTCATACAGTGGGTTACTGACATGGTCATACAGTAAGCTACTGACATGGTCATACAGTGAGCTACTAACATGGTCATGCAGTGAGCTACTGACATGGTCATGCAGTGAGTTACTAACATGGTCATTACAGTGAGCTACTGACATGGTCATGCAGTGAGCTACTGACATGGTCATGCAGTGAGCTACTGACATGGTCATACAGTGAGTTACTAACATGGTCATTACAGTGAGCTACTGACGGGGTCGACCAGTGCAAGTGAACTGTTTCTGGATTTATCAGTATATTAATTATTTTTAAGTTGAAAATATAACAGAAGCACTTTATCATCCCGCAAATAAATGATTTTGAGTATTGTTTACTGTCTGCCTAATTTTTTAAGTCTCTTACTATGAATTTTGATGAAGGGCATTATTCCTAAAGTCAGCAACCGTCCCACCCACACGAATTCGGTTTTGTTTACTTTACTTCGCATCCTTTCATCGGCTACTCGGGGGGGGGGTGAATCTTCATGGCAGCTCATCAGCTAGCTATCTGCTGCCTATGGATTCCTTTACTTCATCCTCACTGCGTCAAGCTGCTACCGGGGGTGTGGGTGAGAGCTTGAGAGGGGGGAGTCAGCAGAGGGCCGAGGTCGAGCCAGTATAGGGGGTGAATGGGGTTGAAAATAGGCGAAGAGTTTTTTGGGGATAGCGAAGGAATTAGTGCCAGAAAGTAATGCCGACGTATGGAGATTCCGTCGCAGAAGGGTGGCCGTTAGGGGTTTGATTTGAGGCTTGGGATCTAGGCAAGAGCAAGCGAGAGGGGTGCAGAGATTGGGAGGGGGGGAGCAGCCGGGAGGAGACGAGATAGATAGCAGAGTGCGCTTGCGTGTAAAATCCCTGGAACGGGTAGCAGCCGCGTTAAGCGTCAGGAAAGCTCGGGTGCGGAGGTCGGGTTGGTCGCTACGCTGGGTGAGGGTAGCAACGGGAAAGCACGGTCCGCCGGAGGGGAGATAGGAGAAGAGAGACAGAGGATTTCATTGGAATCCAAGATGCCCCAAACAACCTCCTCCCCCAATCCCTGCCCCGCTGTTGCCTATCCAGCCGTTCCTCTATCCTCGGCTGTACCTAAGCTTAGTCTGCCCTCTTCGCCCACAATGCACCATTGGCCGCAGCTGGGGAGTTAGGGGGCGGACTTCTACGCAAGGAAGAGAGGGGGAGAGCGGAGAGTGAACGGTCGTCGATAGTAACGCGTGTCCTCTCTCCGCGGAGGGGAGGCTGTCGACATAAAGGTCCAGGACCTGACCGGGACCCTCTCTCTACGTATCTCTCCTCCTTCCAGGCACACTAAGGCCTATGCTAAATACAAGCTAAAAAGGAGGACGTCCTCCCCACTGATTCGCCCACTTTGGTCGCCCCAGTACAGATTCAGAGTTTGACTCAATTAGATAAAGAACCTCCTTTATTCTCTCTTTCTCTTATCGTTCGCGCCCCCTCGCGTCCCCCCCCCCAATCCTGTCGTCTCTGCCTCTTTTTCGACCTCTCTCTGTCTGTCTCTGTCTCCCTGACTCAGACTTAATTCTCCTTCAAAGCCTGCGAGCTAAAGGGCAGAGCAAATAAAAAAATTTGCGCGCCGCTGATTTCTGTTCCCCTCCGTCTGTCAGCTCCTCCAATTCCTCGGCGAATTGTCTGAGTTGGTTGAATCCTTGACCATACTAAAAACAAATAATGAAAGTTTCCGATCTGATTGCCGAGCTGCTGAATGCGGCCGAGAAATCCGCCGAGATGGCCAGAGCTATCCGTCGAGAGGAGTCGCTGTTCCAACTGCTGATCGAGGAGAAAACGGGCGACGACAAGGGACGTCGGTTTGGTTTCGACTTCAAGACTCTGGCCGATGTCATCATCCAGGAGATGATTCGGCGAGACCTGGAGAAGAAGGTAAGCTCAAAATTTACCATTCACCCATTGCAAAATTCTACGAATCCAACGCTGCACCACTCTATCTACCACTGTAAGATGCAACTTAGATTTACAATTTATTTAGAGTTTATTGATTCGACGTGGAGTCAATTCTGTCAAAGCTGATTTAAAAGATTAAAAGTTGCTTTATCCAACTTGATTCTAAACAAGCTAAAGTCTAACTACTGTGCAGAGATGCTCTTAGTAGGTTCTACAACAATGATCATCGCCCCACCTATTTGCAATCCTGGCTACAGTTCCCCGGCATGGGCAAGCGAGTGACCGGAGAGGAGAATAACAAATTTACTAACACGGTTGGAGAGGCCGTCACCCTGGAGATTAAAGACAACAAAAAGAAGACAACTTCAACGCTAAGTAAGTTTAAACTTTATTGTTTTCTATTTTAACTTCGAATCGATAGACGCACTGATGTCCTCCTAGAAAGCGGGACAATCCCTGTGTTGTTGCTGTCAGTTCGAGCATTGAGGCTAGAGAACCTAGAGAGAGAGACTCTCGGGTGCGGGGGGCAGCGAGGAGCCAGCGAGTTTGATTATTTCCGTGGGCTTCCACAGAAATATTGGCAGAGCCGGATCAGAACTCAACTTATAGCCTTACCGTTCGGCTTCATTCCCTATTTGATGACAGCCAAAGGCATCACGAAGTTATGGGCCTGCGCAGGACTTCACTTACAGCGACTCTGCTTTTCCTCTCCCCTCTTTCTCGCTATCTATCTCCCTCTTGCCCCTGCCTCCTCCCTCAAGGCTCTTTGCCAAATAATGAAGACGGATCATGGTCATTTTATAGTCCGACATGGCTTCGGGTCTAGAGAGAGAGAGAGGGAGAGAGAGAGAGAGTCTTTCAGATTAGTTTTTCTAGCGTGAGTGAGCAGCAGATTGAGGAGAACCTCTATTTTTAAAGAAATATGATTCATGCATCATGTGTGAAAATTTTACTTAGCTATCTATTTGTCTCGTGTCAAGGACTACGGAACATTCATCCTGATGTCTTAACAATTTATGTATCTCAAAAGTGTGCATTGTCCTAAGCAGATATATATTCCCCAAAGAGGTACGTCTTAAGAGTTATCTGTTCAATAGGCATGTCGTCTTATAAGAACATATGTCTTAAGGACGAATGTCTGAAGGACGTATATCTTAAGGAAGTACATCTTAAGGACTTATATCTTATGGACGTATACCTTAGGGACCTTAGATCTTAGGGGCGTATGTCAAGGATGAATGTCTTGAGTTGTATATCTTAAGGACGAATGTCTTAAGGACATATATCTTAGGGACGTATGTCTTATTAGGACACAAGTATTAAAAAATGCATGTACCTCAGAGAATTGGCTGTATTCACTGGAGGATTCGATTTTAGTTTTATTTTATTAGCAATTGTGCTTGCGAAGAGAAGGACTGTTACAATATCTGTTTGCTAAGACAGCGTTAAGCTACCGCAAAAAATATTCACCGAGTTTTGTTTAAACGCAGTGAAAATTCTGGACGGCAACGAGCGAGCAGCCGGGGTTCTGGCCAATCTAGTGCACGAAGAGATGAACCTGCCCAGGCCGGCGGAGCTGCAGGCGTTTGAGCAGTTGCAGCTGGATAAGAAAGCCATCGGAGTTTGGGTCGACCCAATTGGTAAGGAATTTGGTGTGCTAACCTTGAGTCGGCTGACATGCATCATAGCTATTGTCGTTGACAATAAGAATAGCCTGAATTGCATGTCTGAGCAGAGCTTCCGCGACTCACGTGTGCCTCCTTCATTGAGAATGGACCTGGATGCTTTTTTATCCAGGTAGAATGGTTTCCATGCAGTTCTTTTTTGCTGCTTAACAGCGCACGGACGTCAGTGCTAGGACGCGACACGTCAAAATTGTGGAATTTTTTGTTGAAAGAATTGGAAATGCATTAGCGGGCTGGACTTTTTTAGTTTTTTCTGCAATTATTAGACAATTTTAAAATGTTTTGGACTTTTAAAAGCATCCTCTTAGTAGCAAAGCAGTGACGTGCATACTTCCTGTTTGACTTTCAACTCTATCTATATAGAGGTAATGATCTCAACTTAAGATAAGGAATAGGAGCTGGAAGTAAAGCCAGGGTTTCATGCCAACTTATGGCTTATGAATGAAAATCTCAAAGTTCGCACAGGATCTCTCAAGATCTCGTAGGATCTCATAGGATCTCAAAAAATCGCATAGAATCTCATAGGATCTCAAAAAATCGCATAGAATCTCATATAATCTCATAAAATCCCATAGGATCTCATAGGATCTCATAGCATGTCATAGGATCTCATATGATCTCAGAGGATCTCAGAAAATCTCATAAGATCTCATAGGATCTCATAGGCTCTCACAGGATCTCACAGGATCTCACAGGATCTCACAGGATCTCACAAAATCTAATAGGATCTCATAGAATCTCATAGAATTTCATAAGATCTCATAGGATCAAAAAAATTGGATACAATTGCGTGTATCCCCTCTCTCTAGATTTAATCTGAGGATAGCACAGTCTCAGTCCAGGAATTCATTGAGCTACACATAATTCATTGGCTCAATTAAAATTTTTCAATGCTTAAACAGTTTATTATGATATATTATGAGACATAGGTTCACATAAACTCCTGTTGTATCCATTTTTACTCCCTGGACGCCCAAAGCAGGACCAAGAGGCGATCTCTAGATCAGGGTCTTTAGTAGAAGGGTCATCGATTGCAACGATTTAGTCCGGAAATCTAAACCTCTGTTCTGTGGAAAGAACTTGGATTTTACATTACACGCTGGTACAGATTGTCACAAACAGGTCGTGTATTCCATGAAAAAATTTCGATTTTCACTATTTTCTTCGTTTTTTCGACACTCTTTCTTCTCAGACGGCACGGCCGAATACATCACAGGAAACCGCGATACAGAGTTCAAACCTGGCGAAAACATCAGCCAAAATGGGCTGCCTAACGTAACAGTCCTTGTTGGCGTCTACGAAAAGGCCACTGGACAGCCTCTGATCGGCGTTATTAATCAGCCATTTTTTCATACCGCCGATGGAAAGTCGTGAGTGCAAACTTTTTGAACAGAAAATAGTTTGAAAAAATATTATTTTTTTACTCGTAGTTAGTCAGTTAGTTAGTTAGTTAGTTAGTAGTTAGTTAGTTAGTTAGTTAGTTAGTTAGTAGTTAGTTAGTTAGTTAGTTAGATAGCTAGTTAGTTAGTTAGATAGATAGTTAGTTAGATAGTTAGTAGTTAGTTAGTTAGTTAGTTAGTTAGTTAGTTAGTTAGTTAGTTAGTTAGTTAGTTAGTTTGTTAGTTAGTTAGTTAGTTAGTTAGTCAATCAGTTAGTTAGTTAGTTAGTTAGTTAGTTAGTTAGTTCGTTAGTTAGTTCGTTAGTTAGTTAGTTAGTTAGTTAGTTAGTTAGTTAGTTAGTTAGTTAGTTAGTTAGTTAGTTAGTTAGTTAGTTAGTTAGTTAGATAGTTAGTTAGTTAGTTAGTTAGTTAGTTAGTTAGATAGTTAGTTAGTTAGTTAGTTAGTTAGTTAGATAGCTAGTTAGTTAGTTAGATAGATAGTTAGTTAGATAGTTAGTTAGTTAGTCAATCAGTTAGTTAGTTAGTTAGTTAGCTAGTTAGTTAGTTAGTTAGTTAGTTAGTTAGTTAGTTAGTTAGTTAGTTAGTTAGTTATTAGTTAGTTAGTTAGTTAGTTAGTTAGTAGTTAGTTAGTTAGTTAGTTAGTTAGTTAGTTAGTTAGTTAGTTAGTTAGTTAGTTAGTTAGTTAGTTAGTTAGTTAGTTAGTTAGTTAGTTAGTTAGTCAATCAGTTAGTTAGTTAGTTTGTTAGTTAGTCAGTTAGTTAGTTAGTTAGTTAGTTATCTACCTAGTTAGTTAGTTAGTTAGTTAGTTAGTTAGTTAGTTAGTTAGTTAGTTAGTTAGATAGTTAGTTAGTTAGTAGAGACATTAGTAGAGACATTAGTAGAGACAGAGTAGAGACATTATAGTGGACTTGGTTTCTACTTACATTACACACACAAATGCAGAAAATTTTACCCTTGCCTGGCAAAACCATCAGGTGGACAGGCCGCATGGTGTGGGGAGCCTGCATTGGCGACACCAAGGTGACTTGCATCCCGGCGAGTCGTCGCGATGTTCAGATGTCTGAAGGCGGGAAACACGCCGTCTTGACTTCAATGTCAGACTGCAAGAAGCTGGGCACTTACCTGTGCGAGAGCTTCGAGATACTCACGGCACCGGGAGCCGGCTACAAGCTTCTGTGCGTCATCGATCGGCTGTGCTCAGCGTACGTGCTGTCTAAAGACAATACCTACCGCTGGGACACTTGTGCACCCCACGCCATACTCAAAGCTCTCGGCGGCGGTGTAGTGCAGTTCAAAGGCTTACTGGCGTCAGATCTATCGCCAGGTAAGCGGGACCAGAGCCTTCGCGAGCAGCAGATCACCTATCACAAGTCTGAGCCTAAGGCCAACGGTTCAAATGCCTGGTGCAATGCGCAAGGTGTTATTGCCTACTACGACCAGGAAGTCCTTCTAGCCTTGGCCGAACACCTAAGTAGGAAGTGATAACTACAAATGGGTTAGGATAGTGTTTGTCTGCGTGAATCATACTGTTCCATTATTGTTTTTATGTTAAAATGATTTGTAGCCTATGCCCCGTTTTAAAACGCATTGAACTGACGTTGCCATTGCCGTAAAATATTTTCATCATGATAGGTATATCTGAAGTAATATTTAATTCGCATTGGACAATTTCCAAATAAAAATTTCAGCTTCCTAAACCCTAACTCCGCCCTAGCTGATTGCGTTGCGCCAGATTTTTGTTAATTTAGTCAATAACGTTGTAATAAAGCAATAAAACTCAATCTAAAGTCCCATCACCGGATTCACTGAATTCGATCAGAGCACGACAATGGACTGTCAGAAATTCACGATTTAGGTTAAGCTAGGTTTGATTGAGGGTTAGACTTAGGGCTTATATTGGGTTAGAGCTAGGGTTAGGGCTAGGGCTAGGGTTAGAGCTAGGGCTAGGGTTAGGGCTAGGGCTAGGGCTAGGGTTAGGGCTAGGGTTAGGGCTAGGGCTAGGGTTAGGGCTAGGGCTAGGGCTAGGGCTAGAGTAAGGGCTAGGTTCGGCAGACAATTCGAAGCAGCCAGTCGATCAAAATTCGACAGATCAGTGCAAAGATTATTCCGCAATTTCACCTGTAGATATTGAAAGACAAAGGCGTTAGCGTGACAGCGACGAGGAGGGGAAGGAGCCATGGGGCGTTCTAGAGCAGGGCTTAGAGCGGACTTAGTGTAAGATAGACAATAGATTATAGAGCTGCCGAGACCCCCCGACCAAAAAAAGCAAACTGTCTCTCTTGAGATGCAAACCTGTTGTCTTGTTGCAAAGCCAAATCGTGTAAAAAGAGCAAGCTGTTAGTCTTTTTTCGGACAAAACTCCCCGAATAGATCATCTGTTTTCTGCCGGTTGCTAGGCCAAAAACCTGATAGCTAGCAGTCGTGCCGCAAGTTTTTTGTGCTTTGCAAGACATTTTTTTAGCTTCCTGCAGAGCGGTAGCAAGATGAGAAAATCGTCGCTTTGAATGCAGCAAAAATGCATGTCATATATTGTAGCCTGCTTTTTAAATAATACTTTGTCCCTGTTAAAAACGTTCACAATTGTAGTTACAAATACCTGAATTTTTCATTAGCCTCCAACTTTTCAAGCTGTGTTCACGATTGCTGAATGCTTCGAAAACTACGCAAAATTAATTATGTTGGGTAAATTTTGCAATAAATTTGCTGAATATTGCTTTTTTGTCTGTATATTATATTTTTTACACATTCTATCACTGATAAGTATGTTGTCTCAGCTTAGCTAGACATGTCAATTTGTTTAAATTGTCTTGAATAAGATTAAATATAGATCCAAAAGGAAATATAGTACTGCTAGTAGTGAAACAAAATATGACTAACTATGCCTCCAAGCTCTCCTGATCTAGTTTGCAAAATTTCAATATTGCGGGTCTTGGCACCCCTCAATTAAAACGCCTTAAAACAACCTGCGACAACCTTCGTGTTTTTTTATGTAACGTTTTTTTGAATAACGTAATTGCCAGAATACAATAGAAAATTGAAATAAATAATTTGTTCAAATGGCTTGATAAGCGTTTATTTAAGTTTCTCATCTTCGAATTTCATTCAGATTTAACGGTGTTAAATCAATCAAACCAAAGTTGCGTCCAAAAATGAATTAAATCGTATGAAGTCTTCTTTCTGGGAAATCCTACGCGCAATCGTTTCATTCAGCAATATTTCTGAGCTTGACTTTTCCTTTCATTCTGCACGCTCGCCGTTTCCCTAAGAAAAATCCTAAGTCGTCTTTTCCTAATGACGTTTTTAAATGTCTGAGACTAACCCCTGCCAAGCAAGTCCTGCAGTCAAAAAAGAAAACTACTCCAACGACTTGATTCACCTCTTTGAAGTTGCTAATTCAAAAAGATTAATATTTTATTCCTAAGTGAGTATAGATAATGGGAATGTGATTGCAGTTAGTCTTTCGTTTCATTGCTTCTGTGAATTACGATTTACGATTGCAATATTTACAGTATTAGTAAGCTCCTACTAGCTCAAAATAAAAGTTATTCAACTGAGTCAGATCAGCACAAAGAGAGGGGAGAAACGAATTATTAATAAATTATGCAGAGCCTATTAGGCAGTCTTTAACCGTCTGTAATATATCAATATGCAATCAATAAATTTTTGGGAAGGTTTTGGGGCACCATTGCGCAACGAAATTGGCGTCACAATCAGCTCTGACGGTAGTTCTGCCCATTCAGCTGACTTCTGAGCACATGCACGCACTTTGTGCTTCAAACTTGGCCCATACGTGATAGTTTCAGCTCCCTTACAAAACTTTTGCAGCTCACCAACTTCCAGTTTGAGTCCAAGCGTTCGCAACTGTAGAAGATAAATTGTCATCTTGTCTGATGCGAGTAACTGGCTCGTATTGACATTTTACAGTCCTATCACGCAAAGTGTGCATGTGCAATCTGTAAGTTTTGGTCTATTCGATTTTTTGCGAGACACATTCGGGTCTAGTGATTTCTTTGGATTAACTAACAGCGTGTATTGATGGAGAGAAGTTTGCTGTAGTATCACACGACGCTTTCTGTCTGGCGACCTCGGATCAAATCGTAACAAAGCTCCCAGCTAGTCCATCCAATTTCTGCCTCTCTGTGTGTGCGGCCTGCATGGGAACTGTAGCGGTTGTTTACTTGCATCCAGGCCTCGCCTTTTGTGCCCACAGCTGCGCTCTTTGTAGTACTTAACTCTCAAGAAGCAGAAATCTGCATTCCTGTGCAGCACGATTGTCTTTTGCCCTCTAAGACACAACGGAAGAAGGTTTGACTCAGTTCACTCAGGAAATTGGCTAACATAAGCTTCTTGTGGCAGAGTCACTGGGGAATTAAGCACGAAAAGTCTGCGTGTTCCTGCCGGGCATGTGGTCGGCCAATATGGAAACATCATTTTTTAAGACTGGCAAAAAGAGAGCAAATCTAAAAAGCCAGTCCATCGCGATGGGTTAAAGTACAAGTTTCTATCTTGTGCAGTTGCTAACATATGTTGAATTTTTATTGCTTCGAGTCTTAAGATTCAAAATATGCCCATTTGGCTGACTCCTGAGCAGCATACAAGAGCGCCAATAATGTACGCATGGACGCACTCACACACACGCTCATACAGGGTCAAGGCAATTAAATCAAGGCAATCTTAAAAAGTAATCTGACAATGCATAAAGATTTTTTTCGGCAGCAGTTGCATAAGCTGAAGCCGCGTGCCGTCCACTGCATGTGTGTTGCTCCCTTAATTTGTCTATGGTGGGGATAGTGCAATCTGTATTTAGTATTGTTCCCTTTTGTCTATGGTGGGGATAGTGCAATCTGTATTTAGTGTTGCTCCCTTAATTTGTCTATGGTGGGGATAGTGCAATCTGTATTTAGTATTGTTCCCTTTTGTCTATGGTGGGGATAGTGCAATCTGTATTTAGTGTTGTTCCCTTTTGTCTATGGTGGGGATAGTGCAATCTGTATTTAGTGTTGTTCCCTTTTGTCTATGGTGGGGATAGTGCAATCTGTATTTAGTATTGTTCCCTTTTGTCTATGGTGGGGATAGTGCAATCTGTATTTAGTATTGTTCCCTTTTGTCTATGGTGGGGATAGTGCAATCTGTATTTAGTGTTGTTCCCTTTTGTCTATGGTGGGGATAGTGCAATCTGTATTTAGTATTGTTCCCTTTTGTCTATGGTGGGGATAGTGCAATCTGTCTTTATTATTGTTCCCTTTTGTCTATGGTGGTGATAGTGCAATCTGTATTTAGTGTTGTTCCCTTTTGTCTATGGTGGGGATAGTGCAATCTGTATTTAGTATTGTTCCCTTTTGTCTATGGTGGTGATAGTGCAATCTGTATTTATTATTGTTCCCTTTTGTCTATGGTGGGGATAGTGCAATCTGTCTTTATTATTGTTCCCTTTTGTCTATGGTGGTGATAGTGCAATCTGTATTTAGTGTTGTTCCCTTTTGTCTATGGTGGGGATAGTGCAATCTGTATTTAGTGTTGTTCCCTTTTGTCTATGGTGGGGATAGTGCAATCTGTATTTAGTGTTGTTCCCTTTTGTCTATGGTGGGGATAGTGCAATCTGTATTTAGTGTTGTTCCCTTTTGTCTATGGTGGGGATAGTGCAATCTGTATTTATTATTGTTCCCTTTTGTCTATGAAGAAAGTGCTCCGATAAGGAAAGAAAAATGTTCCTCAGCGAATCGGTGCAGCTGTTGATATAACGTGTAGTCGTGTAATAAATTCTTCTTTCTTCGCTTTCATACGCTTTCTGCCTTCAAACTGGGGCAAACGTTTTTATAGACTAAGGCGAGAGACACAACTGAGAAAAACTTTGCCTTCAAATATTTTCAGATGCAAGAAATCTTATAAGAAAATCTTTACAAGAAAATCTGCCGAAAAAAGTAATTTTTTATTCTTACTCGTACCATGCACCCAATTAAAGCACGCTGAGTCGTTTTACAATGCGATGTACATGTAAGTAAGTTGTAACAAATTTTCTCTATCCGCAAAATTAGCAAGTCAAGCAGTGAGGAAAGCTTCCTTTCTAGCCATAATTCTACAGCGTCGACAACAGTCGGGTCATTTTGTCAGACAGTCGAACATCTCGCAATTTGAACGGCAAGCAGGTGAAATCAGCCGCCTCTAACCTCTGCCGACGACAGCCATCGCGCTCGACTCCATCCTGCGGACGCTTGCCAGTCGTCTGACGCTCGACCACGGCGCAGAAAGCGCAGAAGAGCCTGTTGTCCAACTGCTCGGTTTCCTCAGACGCATCTGAGTCAGTCAGACCGCACAAATTTAACAGATGGACAAGTTGATCTCGACTGATGCCACCAACGAGCAGATCGGAGATGCAGCGCTCCATGTCCTGAAGAGAATTATTGGCTTAGGCATACAATTGCTTTTGTGAGAAACACATTATGTGTTTCAAAAGTGAGAAAAAGTCGAGCTTCTGATAGGTCATATAAAAATACCAATTGTCTTCAGTGACATCATAACACAGCCAGCGCTAGCTGACGTACTCCTGCCCTGAGCACATAGAAGCGCACCAATGCAAACACCAGTTTATATTAATGTCTTCAATGAAGTTCATTTGACAATTTCAAGGACCATTAAAAGTACAATTTCATACGACTTCTATTTGTCCCTGATAGATTAATGCAGGTAATCATAATTTTTGCTTTAAAATGCGACAGATCGCACATATACTTCAGCCAGGTTGAAATACCAGAAAAATAATACACGCTACTACTATCCATTCGCATATCAGTAGTATGCTGGAAATTTAATCAGTGCACTTTAACAGATCGCTTTAAGCACGAAAACTTCGCGAAAAGCAGAATTTTTTGCAGAATTTTACTGACTAGCTACGGAAGATATCCAACCTGATAACAATTATTTAATTATATTCTATCACTTCCATTTAACTTCCTGATATGACATTTACGCTTGTAGTGACGTTTAGCGTACCTTGATACCTACTGCATTGGTGCTCGGGTTGCGATACTTCTGGAAAAGCTTTTGGTAGAGAAACTGTCGCCTCGTAGAAATAACAGCAAACTGGCGTATATATTCCTTCGGCTCCATGCCTGCGGGATGGGGGGATTTTTATGACGGGGTACGTAATTCCCTTTTACGACAAATACCTTGGAAATAAAAAAATAATAAATTGGAAATAAACCCATCACAACATTATTAGAAAATGACATGTAAAGTACGTAAGTAGGTTAAGAGATTTAACAGAAAGTAAGTAAGTAAGTAACTAACTAACTAACTAAATAAATAACTAACTAACCAACTAACTAACTAACTAACTAACTAACTAACTAACTAACTAACTAACTAACTAACTAACTAACTAACTAACTAATTAACTAACTAACTAACTAACTAACTAACTAACTAACTTACTAACTAACTAACTAACTAACTAACTAACTAACTAACTAACTAAATAAATAACTAACTAACCAACTAACTAACTAACTAACTAACTAACTAACTAACTAACTAACTAACTAACTAACTAACTAACTAACTAACTAATTAACTAACTAACTAACTAACTAACTAACTAACTAACTAACTAACTAACTAACTAACTAATTAACTAACTAACTAACTAACTAACTAACTAACTAACTAACTAACTAACTAAATAACTAACTAACTAACTAACTAACTAACTAACTAACTAACTAAATAACTAACTAACTAACTAACTAACTAACTAACTAACTAACTAACTAACTAATTAACTAACTAACTAACTAACTAACTAACTAACTAACTAACTAACTAACTAACTAACTAACTAACTAAATAACTAACTAACTAACTAACTAACTAACTAACTAACTAAATAACTAACTAACTAACTAACTAACTAACTAACTAACTAACTAACTAATTAACTAACTAACTAACTAACTAACTAACTAACTAACTAGCTAGCTAACTAACTAACTAACTAACTAACTAACTAACTAACTAACTAACTAACTAACTAACTAACTAGCTAACTAACAAACTAGCTAGCTAACTAATTAACCAACTACTAATTAACCAGCTAACTAACTAACTAACTAACTAACTAAATAACTAACTAAATAACTAACTAAATAACTAACTAACTAACTAAGTAACTAATTAACTAATTAACCAACTAACTAACTAACTAACTAACTAACTAACTAACTAACTAACTAACTAACTAACTAACTAACTAACTAACTAACTAACTAACTAACTAACTAACTAACTAGCTAGCTAACTAATTAACCAACTACTAATTAACCAGCTAACTAACTAACTAACTAACTAACTAAATAACTAACTAAATAACTAACTAAATAACTAACTAACTAACTAAGTAACTAATTAACTAATTAACCAACTAACTAACTAACTAACTAACTAACTAACTAACTAACTAACTAACTAACTAACTAACTAACTAACTAACTAACTAACTAACTAACTAACTAACTAACTAACTAACTAACTAACTAACTAACTAACTAACTAACTAACTAACTAACTAACTAACTAACTAACTAGCTAACTAGCTAACTAACTAACTAAATAATTAACTAACTAACTAACTAACTAACAAACTAGCTAGCTAACTAATTAACCAACTACTAATTAACCAACTAACTAACTAACTAACTAACTAACTAACTAACTAGCTAACTAACTAGCTAACTAGCTAACTAGCTAACTAACTAACTAACTAACTAACTAACTAACTAAATAACTAACTAAATAACTAACTAAATAACTAACTAACTAACTAACTAACTAATTAACTAATTAACCAACTAACTAACTAACTAACTAACTAACTAACTAACTAACTAACTAACTAACTAACTAACTAACTAACTAACTAACTAACTAACTAACTAACTAACTAACTAACTAACTAACTAACTAACTAACTAACTAACTAACTAACTAACTAACTAACTAACTAACTAACTAACTAACTAACTAACTAACCAACTAACTAACTAACTAACTAACAAGCTAACTAGCTAACTCATTAACCAACAAACAAATCAAAGAAATAACTTTCAAGGTTACTACTGAGTATAATTAGGAACTTTTTTTCAGCACAGCGAGTCATTAAATTAATATTAGCCGAAGTGTACTGACTAAACTATGAAATCAAATTTATCATCTCTCATGTGATTTTCCTGTCTCTCCATTGCCAGTTCCTTTATCCCTGGCGTCAATTATTTTAAAAGTTTGCGCAACTTTGGTTACCTTAGACGACTATTGAGTGAATGATTTTTTTCAGATTGAGGACGCTATACGTGTATAGGGCAATAAATTATCATTTTGCTTACTCTCCAGTTCCCGCAGATCAAAGGGCAGCTCGAAGCGTGTCGTCAAGGCTCCCGCATTCGACTTTGCATTGGGTCTCTGCAGATTAGGTTTTTCGACGCGGCCATTCCGTTATTACGAAAGAAATCTTTAAACTTGGGGCTGTAAATTTTCTCATGGAAACGTTCCGACGCTAGCAGTCCCTTGGCCTCTGAGCCTCAAGCATTTATTGAAACCGGGAGGCTCAAAGGGGGGGGGGTTGAACGGAGGGCTGGACACAAAGGTACTCATTGAGCAGTTTCCAATAGGGGAGGTGACTCTCGGGATGAACTTATCGGGATCTTAGCTCCCTTCTCTCAGCCTCTCTCTCCCTGCATCTTCATCGCATTTTTTAAAGCTGATGCATCTGCAAAAGTCCTCTCTGCCTATGGCAGGAAGTTTTCTTGTCAACCATCTTCTAGTTGGTATTGTATATATAGCTAGCTGTGTTTACTGTATATGCTGATATGCTGCAAGCATACCTTAGCGGTCTTGTCCAGCATGTCCGGTGCTTCTGTGAACCAGTTGATTGACGTGTCCCTCTGAAAGCAGGCAGTTGGTTAAAGTCTGAATAATTAATAGCATCTTTAAGACTCGTTAAGCTTTGAAGATTAGTATGTTGCTATTAACAAGCCCAGAATGTTGATGCTAAACCTTTCAATTTAAAAAATTGATCGGTTTCCTGTCAAAGAACAGAATGCTTACCCGTTTTCTCAACACTGGCAACTTCTGTTGACCAGGAAGTTGAAGTTTGTCTCTATTTGGTTCCAATTGCTCCGAATTTATACCTGCAAGTTGCACAAAAGTCAGCTGCTCTTGCTGTGCGGCTTCCGTTGAGAACCTGTACTCTTCATGGTTTATTTCTCCGAGGCCATCTTCGTCAACTCCATTGGCACATTTTGACTCGCTATGATCTGCCAACTTTGATCTGCGATAACGGAACAAAGTTCAAAAGATTTAAAACTTAGTTGCTAGCGAGGTTAATTAGTAAGATTGCATAGGGTGCATACTCACCCATTTGGTAAGACGTGCTTGCTACGTTTCTGTCTTCTGACAAGAATCACAGACGGTTGCGGTTGTTGTTGTTGTTGTTGTTGTTGTTGCTGCTGTTGTTGTTGGCCCAGAAAATCGATAAAAGAGTTGTGAGCTGCTGATGACTCATTTGCATCCGTGTTATCGGACAGTCCTTTTGCTGATCCAAGCTCAACATCACTGCGGCTGCTGGAGCCATTGGCAGCGTTTTGCTTGCTGCTAATGCCGCTTAATTGCTGCTTCTAGTAGTGAAAGTGTCGGATTTTCGGGTTCACTTACTTGCTTTCATGCTCCTGCGTTTCTACTGCACGCTGCTGAACTATACCTAGTCCTTATCTCTCCCTAATTTCTGCCATTGCGAAAGCTGAATCATCTATTATTCACGAAAGCCTAGTAAAAGTGCTGACAGTGCTTTCTAATTTGAGTTCTTTTTTTTAGAAAAGGATACTTTGAATTTCAGTTACTGTACACTTTTAAAAACTCGTGCGGTTGGCAAAAATTAGAGAAGCATGAAATATTGGGAAACAGTTGTGAAAAAATTGTTTGAATCTCTTTTCAGCCTCGTATCCGTCTGAATTGTCTTTTTATTCATCTGCCTGCTCTTGCCATACAGATGAGCCATGAATAGCAGCAGCGTCGGCTATGAAAAGCAATGAAAAAAAACACTATACATTGATTTGTCTCACCGGCCGCTTCGTTTTGTCAGTAGGATTTTTTGTTTGTTTTACTCGGAATGTCGACGTCCTTTGCTGGCTGCGCGATGCCCCTGCTTTTACTGCTTCTCCTGTTAGTGACATTGAATAGAGAATAATTGCGCTAAATAGAATTTTACTCCGACATATTGTTAATTCAAACCTTTCTACCTGTGCTGTTCTACAAGTAATATTTTGTCTTCGTAGAAAAGAAAAACTTTTAACAATTTTTCAAATGCAGGTCATACATCGTAACTACAATGCTATGAGTTACAAAGCTTTTTATCGGCTGGTATTGTTTCCGTTGGCGTACGCTAGGATCTTAATTGGTGGGGGGAGGGCATCATCCTGAGAGGCGCCTGTATGGCTTTTTAGTTAGCGTCCCTGTCTCTTGGTGGCCGTCCCTGTCTCTTGGTGGCCGTCCCTGTCTCTTGGTGGGCACCCCTGTCTCTTGGGTGGGCACCCCTGTCTCTTGGGTGGGCACCCCTGTCTCTTGGGTGGGCACCCCTGTCTCTTGGGTGGGCACCCCTGTCTCTTGGGTAGGCACCCCTGTCTCTTGGTGGGCACCCCTGTCTCTTGGGTGGGCACCCCTGTCTCTTGGTGGGCACCCCTGTCTCTTGGGTGGGCACCCCTGTCTCTTGGGTGGGCACCCCTGTCTCTTGGGTGGGCACCCCTGTCTCTTGGTGGGCACCCCTGTCTCTTGGGTGGGCACCCCTGTCTCTTGGGTGGGCACCCCTGTCTCTTGGTGGGCACCCCTGTCTCTTGGTGCGCACCCTTGTCTCTTGTTGAGCGCCCCTGTCTCTTGGTGGGCACCCCTGTCTCTTGTTGAGCGCCCCTGTCTCTTGGTGGGCACCCCTGTCTCTTGGTGCGCACCCTTGTCTCTTGTTGAGCGCCCCTGTCTCTTGTTGAGCGCCCCTGTCTCTTGGTGGGCACCCCTGTCTCTTGGTGGGCACCCCTGTCTCTTGGTGCGCACCCTTGTCTCTTGTTGAGCGCCCCTGTCTCTTGGTGGGCACCCCTGTCTCTTGTTGAGCGCCCCTGTCTCTTGGTGGGCACCCCTGTCTCTTGGTGCGCACCCTTGTCTCTTGTTGAGCGCCCCTGTCTCTTGTTGAGCGCCCCTGTCTCTTGGTGGGCACCCCTGTCTCTTGGTGGGCACCCCTGTCTCTTGGTGCGCACCCTTGTCTCTTGTTGAGCGCCCCTGTCTCTTGGTGGGCACCCCTGTCTCTTGTTGAGCGCCCCTGTCTGTTGGTGGGCACCCCTGTCTCTTGGTGCGCACCCCTGTCTCTTGTTGAGCGCCCCTGTCTCTTGGGGGCACCCCTGTCTCTTGTTGAGCGCCCTTGTCTCTTGGTGGGCACCCCTGTCTCTTAGGTCGGTGGATGTCCCGTCCAAGAGGTTGGCAAAATGAAGCTGCTATCATTTGTCAATTTGGTTGTCTCTCTCATTTAGGCTTTGGAGAGGCCCCCCCCTGCCAACCTCTGTGTGCTCCACTGGTTGTTTCGCAACTTGCTGCCATTACACAAACCATCAAGTTTTGCGAGTCTATAGTGCAATTGGTTATTTGTTACCTGGTTAAATAAAATTTTGATAATCGTTTCGATTTTGAATCTAATTTGTCATTTGTCATCAATAGATGACACACGCTGAATTGGTTAATTTGATTAACTTCATCCTTTCGTTTTGGCACAGCTACCGCTACTCTGTATAATCAATCGTGACAGAGAGACAAACGATACCGTTCTCAGCATCCGATGCAGCGTCTTCATCCTCTTCCATGACTGGCATCTCCACCAGCGATGCCTGTCGGTAGCCAGTCTGGTGAGCATCCTGAAGAAGCTCCTCGTTGTCAGCGTTGCCAACTAAGTCAGACCCTGAAATTTTCTGCATCGATCGCCAGGAATCGGTGTCGGCTGCGCTGCTGCTTCGGCGACCTTGCCGACCCGTCGAATCTTGTCTGACATCGGCCGGCCTGCCCAGGTATATCGGCAAATTTTTTTCTAGGGACAGTCCTCATGGAGCAGATCCTATTCATACACAAACAGTTTTTCATGCTAAACGCGCCAATTTTATTTTATTTTTGACTTCGCACAGTCAAAGCATTACAGAGCTCTCTCACCTGCTCAGAGAAAATCGCCTCAGCTCTTGCTTCATTTTTAATCGCCTCTGGAAACCCATTTCCAGCTTCTTTCGCCCCAGAAGCATCAGCTGCAGTAGTCAGTGCACGCTGAGGACCACCGATGCTTTCTGATTGAGCCACCGACTGTCTTCGTCTCTTCTGCTGCTGCGTTTGAGGCTGGGAAGTCCAATGCTTTACTGTGGAAGATCTGCGCCGATTGCGCCACATATGCTGCAACGACGCGGCCTGAGGGGCCACAGAACTGCGTCGGCGAGCGTCGGAGTCCCCTCTGGCCGACAGTTCGCCGTCTTTTGCTGCTAACGGGAATGACTGAATGATTAGCTGAGGCTTTTCGTCGTTAGCGTCTAACTCGTCCACTTTGTCCGACGCTTCAACGACTGCGTCAACGTCAGCTTGCGCATTCTCGGCGGCAGGCTCGGAGATGGCGAAGCTGGGCTCAGCCAGCATCATCTGATCGGAGCCGAAACTCACCTGAGTCACTTCGCGTTGCGACTTCAAAGCCGATTGCAGTTTGTCGTCATCGTCCGGGCTACTAAAGTTGCCCACCTCTCTTAGACAGACCGTGGCTTGAGGGTTGTCGAAATTTTCCTCCGCTAGACTGTCTCCATCCCTGCTACTCATCTCCTCCGAATCGCTATAACCTGAGCACCGCCCGGATCAATTTTCTGAGCCTCCTCAGTACGGAGCAAGTTGACTGAGTCTCCAGTTGCACTCTGAATCGTTGGCCGTCCGCTAAGCAGATTACGCAGAGAATCCGATTTCTGCACCTGCTGCGAGTCTGTCTGAACAGATGTTTTCGAGGCTTCGCTCGATGGAGAACTTTTCATCGCGGATACTTGCAAACTCGGAGCTGCTGTTGAGTCGGTTTTAGATTGCGTTTGTTTAGATTTCGACGCTTCTTGACTGCCAAAAGCGAGGTTCATGTCTCCTCTGCTGCCATTGCTGCTTTCAGAGCCCAGTTGTCTTGCAGGTAGAAATGACTCTGGCAAAAAATGACGACAAATTTAAGGATACATCGTTGTCTGTTAATAGTCAATATGACCTCATTTATTTTTTGTGTAGCCTAATTATAATTAACGTACCCGGTGCTGCGACACAGCCATCGAGGTCACCAATTTTTATTCCTGGATGATCCACTATTGACAGAGTATTTGTGTGGTTTGCTTGGTTACCGTTGCTGCACGATTCGCAACCTTCTTCCGGAGATGGAGACAGCGCTTTACTCGACTTGACCCCTGAAGTTTAGTAACATGATGAAATCGGTCTATTTATCAACTATTCGCTCTATTTGCAACGGAAATATAATTTGATGCTTGATTATAGCAAACTGCCGCCGTCAAAAAAGTACGCGAATGTTCTTTTCCAGTTGAAGAGGATGCAGCAAGACGTGCCGCACGGCAGAGATAAGGGTGCACTGAAGCGTGCGATGACCGAACTAGGGAGGCCCAGACGTAGACCACCAAGGTAATTAGGCTTCTGCAATAAGCTAGAGCAAGATGCAAGTCACAAGGCAGCTGAAAATACTGCTGCCAAGATGTGGACAGAATATTTGATCCAGCCCTGAATATCTTGGGTTCCTCTTACAGATAAAATATTCATTTCATCCTGAATTAGAATATGTCTTTAAAAGTACATTGATTCAAAATATGTTTTGGAAATTTGAGAACAAAACAAAATAAGGTCGAGCGTTAAAATATATGACTAGCTCAATTGGTTCCGCTGGAGAAAAATTACATGCGTGTAAAATTCAAGGACATGACAGACAGACAGACAGACAGACAGACAGACAGACAGACAGACAGACAGACAGACAGACAGACAGACAGACAGACAGACAGACAGACAGACAGACGGACAGACAGACGGACAGACAGACAGACAGACAGACAGACACAGACAGACAGACAGACAGACAGACAGACAGACAGACAGACAGACAGACAGACAGACAGACAGACAGACAGACAGACAGACAGACAGACAGACAGACAGACAGACAGACAGACAGACAGACAGACAGACAGACAGACAGACAGACAGACAGACAGACAGACAGACAGACAGACAGACAGACAGACACAGACAGACAGACAGACAGACAGACAGACAGACAGACAGACAGACAGACAGACAGACAGACAGACAGACAGACAGACAGACAGACAGACAGACAGACAGACAGACAGACAGACAGACAGACAGACAGACAGACAGACAGACAGACAGACAGACAGACAGACAGACAGACAGACAGACAGACAGACAGACAGACAGACAGACAGACAGACAGACAGACAGACAGACAGACAGACAGACAGACAGACAGACAGACAGACAGACAGACAGACAGACAGACAGACAGACAGACAGACAGACAGACAGACAGACAGACAGACAGACAGACAGACTGTTGTTTCAGACTTTTCAAATGTCAATAAACTGGCAGTCTACCTTCTTTAATCTTGAAGCTGTCTCGGCTTTCGTAGACTCCTTCATCCAGCTGCAGAGTCACTCGTCGACTTCTGGACTCTTCTCGCGCTGCTTCTTGTCTTTTACTGCGCTCCAGACGATCCGTCAGATGTTGCTGTCGGTCGCACTCTGACAGTTCGGACCTGCAGCTGAGCAGGGTCAGCTGAGACGCACTGGTCAAGCAGGTAGCCGAAGCTTCAGTTCGGAATGTCGTCGGCAGACGCGTCAGATCCGCAGCCGATGACTTCGCTCTCGGTCGACTGTCGAACGACAGGGACAATTGCTTGTTGGAGTCTCCAAGCAGCGACAGCTGGGGAAGCGGCAGAGCCACGCTGGTAGCTGATCTATTGTCTGCAGCGAGTGGCTGAACAAGTTGATGTCCGGCTTGCCCACCCCGTCGTCGGCCGGGGCAGCAGAAGCAGCAGTCCTCGCAGCAGGAATCATCGAGGCTGCAGTTGTCATAGTTGAGATCTTCCTCAGGATAGTGCTGCTGCTGATGACTCTTCTGCTTCCCTGTAGTTTAGCAAATGCATAAAAACATTCTATAACATTTTTATACTCATTCTGAGAGTGAGTTAAACAAGTTGGGACATCAATAAAAACAACTCATGTACAAAAGTTGCGTAAAATTTACGTACTAAGTCGTGTGTGGTCTAAACTGGGCCTCAGTTGATGAGTTCACCTTGCAGCACTTTGTACAATCTAAGACATCAAGTGCATCGTCTGTACAAAGTAAAGCCTACCATACCTCTTCCTGGCTGTTGACTCTGCTTTATAACTCGTCCAGGTGTGCACGGGGGCAGCTCAGACTTCGGCCGGTTAGCCAGCTTCGGTTCGCTCATTTTCGGCTTCTCAAACCGCTGTTGAAGCCATTCGCTCACCCAGGTGCTACCGGCGCCCGGTAGATGCTTCGGACCAGTTCGTCGCAACAGATCAGGCCGTCGGGCGTACAGCGGATGCCGCCTGATGTCCAGATCGACCGTGCGCTCGTGTCGGACAATGTCCACACGGACTGGCGCCCAGATTTTCGACCTGACATAGGAGACATCGAATGCTGGATGCTGCTCGTCAGCGTTCATTGCAGAAATGCAGTCGACGCGCGATACCTGTGGCAACTCAAATAACTCACATTTATATGCCCGCAATGAGTGCCGGGGCGGTGGGAAAGGGTCGGAAGCATCAAAGCATCAAAACATAAAAAGCTTTAAAAAACAATGAACTCAAATGTTTTATTACCCACCCTTGGCATTTAAATGAGAACGCACCGCGATGTGACATCTTGTCTGTCAGCGTTGGCGCTTGAGCCATAGCTTTCTCTCGCTATTCAGCCTCTATCCCGCTGTTGCAAACGAATCAGATATAGCTATTTCAACTTTTACTGCCTCTACACCAAACCCCCTCATGCATGTCAGCTTTTTTCTTCGTCGACCTTTCTGTTAACTATCTATATATTATATATACATACCTCTACAGTTGAAGACAATCGTTGTTTGAATAGCTATAATAATAAATGGACACTAAAAAACAAAATTCACACACGGGGAGAGAGACGGAGAAATACGGACTGGTGGGTGGGTTAGCTAGGTTGTGTCTTACATTTCACTAGTATGCATGCCATTCAGTAGGAGTTTGGGCACAATCAAGTCCACTCTGCTTTGTAGAGCTTCTGTTTAACCTGAATAGTTAGAGGCAGTCTTTCGGCCAATGTAAAAATAGCCTTTTATAAAAATTATGGTCTGATATTTACTACAATAAATAGCCGTTTAAAATACAAGCTGAAAAGTGAGATTAGGTACACAAAAAAACGATTAACAGCCATGAGGACCAACTCTCAAGGCGCAGACAGTATGAATGCCTACACTCTGTAAGAGCGTGTGTATGAGTGCGTGTCTGGATGCATTATCAGGAGTCAGCGGGGCTGAGACGTGGACGCTGACGCGGCTACGCTGGAGCTGTAGCTGGACTCAGGGCTGCTCCGTGCGGCCTTTCGAGCTGACGAGAGCGTCGAGACCGAGGCCCTGTACGATCGGGCGCCCGTCCATCATCCTGCACAGGCGGCGACTTCAACTGGCGGGTCACGTGATGCGGGCCGAGGGCTACTGCCCCCAACCTGTTCAGGTCGTCCTGCTGCTCACCTTTCAGGCCCGTTCAGGCGGGGTCAGGCCCGAACCTGTCGATACGCGGACTGCCTGCTGTGCGACGCTGGGGCGCCCGACACTGCCAACGGACTTCGTCCGCTCTCAAGCCATCTGACGCACCCTGCTCTAACTCTGACTTTGCATGCGGGGCCGCGTCTTTTGTTGTTGTTGTTGTTGTTTTTGGAATAGGTAAAATTGTGGGGGACGATGACGTGCCAGGGTGCCTACAACATTCAGGTAAATATTTATTTTTATATCTTAGATATCTTCTGTCCAGCTTTCTAGGAAAAAACTGCCATTTCGTTAACGGAGCAGATGTCTCTCAGAAAAAGTTGTCAGACTTTCCGAAATTAGATGCAGCATCACAGATTTGCCTGTCTGCATGAAAACTGCACAGCAAATTGATGGCAAGGAGGGCCTGTCTTCGTTTTGCTTAGAAATTTTAACGAGTCGGTGAATCTCGAAAAGAACAAAACTGACTTGTGGCTTTATGTTGTTTTTGTCACTGCGGGATATAAACTCACAGAGCGGGTGAATTAATTAAATTCTAATCTATTTTCATCTGACTCGCTGGATAACATCGAAGTTTTCCACAGCTTCGAACTTGGTTTGTCCTCCCGAATAGCAGCTGCTCAAGATTTATAGTCTGATATTTGCGCCAGAGAGACAGTCAGGGATTTAATAAGTTAATCCAATGGGATTTTTTATGTTTCACTCGCTCAATTCATCTGTTTCTTGTGCCCTGCTAGAAATGCCGCTTCTTCCGTATGATCGGCCAGAACTGTCAGAGCTGGTTGACATGTACATGTGTATTAATAATAATAATTGCAGGACGGCTGCAGTACCTCTGACGCAACGTCTTTGGCGACATCGTCCCACAACCAGAGCTGACGGCCATTCTGCCCATTCCGCTGACTCCTAATTAGCACGCGCACATGCTCACACGCTCACACAGGGTGTACACACTGGGCAGAGGCCAAAGTATACATGCGAATCAGCATAGCTTATCAGTGTACACACTGGGCAGAGGGCAAAGTGTACATGCAAATGAGCGTGAAGTATGAGTATCTGACAGGGAGCAAGGCAAATGAGTAAGTTACTTGATTAAAAGAATAGACAATGTTAAGAAAAATGAAAAAATAGTTGTAGCTGAACGCATTTGAAGGAGTTCTTAACCAACCCGATAATTTTGTGGCAGCCAGCCAAAAGTTATAATTAGGCTAACTGGACCCGACTGCACTGCGAGTGCAATTAGCGGTCTCGTCAGCATGGAAATGATTGGTCAAGTAAAGAATAGTTTCTATTACTTGGCTCCCTCCTGTCTAAAATTTGTGACGATGTCCTCATGCATTCGGAACATGAGCTAGTTATGCTACATTGTAAATCAAGTCTTCGTTTTTAAATATCGTTATCGATCTTCATTTTCCCAGTCATTTGTTCTGTTATGCTACAATCTGAATACGAGAGTAGTGCATCACAAAAATAATGGTATACTTTCCTTTAGGTATTCCTAATTCCCAAACACGTTCACTTCTACTGTGCTTAACCTAATTTACTTAGTGAACTTTTCTTCCAGTGCAGAAACAAATTTCTACTGTCGTGAAGATTTCACGTAGGAAAACTGCAATTCAATTAATCGAATAGATATCGTAAGTAAGTCGAAGAAGAACATTCATCTATCTAGCTATTGCAGATAGATGGATGTCTATCTATCTCTATCTATCTATCTATTTATCTATCTATCTATCTATCTATCTATCTATCTATCTATCTATCTATCTATCTATCTATCTATCTATCTATCTATCTATTTATCTATGTATCAATCTATCTATCTATCTATCTATCTATCTACGAGTATCTATCTATCTATCTATCTATCTATCTATCTATCTATCTATCTATCTATCTATCTATCTATCTATCTATCTATTTATCTATGTATCAATCTATCTATCTATCTATCTATCTATCTACGAGTATCTATCTATCTATCTATCTATCTATCTATCTATCTATCTATCTATCTACGAGTATCTATCTATCTATCTATCTATCTATTTATCTATCTATCTATCTATCTATCTATCTATCTATCTATCTATCTATCTATCTATCTATCTATCTATCTATCTATCTATCTATCTATCTATCTATCTATCTATCTATCTATCTATCTATCTATCTATCTATCTATCTATCTATTTATCTATGTATCTATCAATCTATCTATCTATCTATCTATCTACGAGTATCTATCTATCTATCTATCTATCTATCTATCTATCTATCTATCTATCTATCTACGAGTATCTATCTATCTATCTATCTATCTATTTATCTATCTATCTATCTATCTATCTATCTATCTATCTATCTATCTATCTATCTATCTATCTATCTATCTATTTATCTATGTATCAATCTATCTATCTATCTATCTATCTATCTACGAGTATCTATCTATCTATCTATCTATCTATCTATCTATCTATCTATCTATCTACGAGTATCTATCTATCTATCTATCTATCTATTTATCTATCTATCTATCTATCTATCTATCTATCTATCTATCTATCTATCTATCTATCTATCTATCTATCTATCTATCTATCTATCTATCTATCTATCTATCTATCTATCTATCTATCTATCTATCTATCTATCTATCTATCTATTTATCTATGTATCTATCAATCTATCTATCTATCTATCTATCTACGAGTATCTATCTATCTATCTATCTATCTATCTATCTATCTATCTATCTATCTATCTACGAGTATCTATCTATCTATCTATCTATCTATTTATCTATCTATCTATCTATCTATCTATCTATCTATCTATCTATCTATCTATCTATCTATCTATCTATCTATTTCTTCAAGCATTTGGATTGGCTGCTAGAGTTCGCATTGGCGGCCCAACTAGCTGGATAGGCTTCTGCTCGACCCTCATATTCCCACCTCCTACCCCTTCCTGTCTGGCGCCCTGCCACCCCATTTTTCGACGCTATTTCGACCCGACGCAAGGAGAGCTGCTCAAATTTGGCTAATAATAGAGTAGATCAAGTCTGCAGTAGATTTCAACCTTCAGAAGTCTACAATAAACCCGGCCAAAACGATTCAAGTTAAACTAATATTTGACCAGCTCAAAGTCTCCGTCAATTCGAAACAGGTAAGCAAAACGTTGAAGAGCGTATTATGCAGCACAAATAACTTTTTGAGTATCTGAATATACTCGTAGCTCGTGATTTTGCTCTTGTCACAACTTTGAGGATGACAATTTCTGACGATTCTAGAGCCAAGACGTTTTAATTGGAGGAGCGCCAATTCCTAAGAGGCCCTTGGCGCCCCTGTCTCTTGGGTGGGCGCCCCTGTCTCTTGGGTGGGCGCCCCTGTCTCTTGGGTGGGCGCCCCTGTCTCTTGGGTGGGCGCCCCTGTCTCTTGGGTGGGCGCCCCTGTCTCTTGGGTGGGCGCCCCTGTCTCTTGGGTGGGCGCCCCTGTCTCTTGGGTGGGCGCCCCTGTCTCTTGGGTGGGGGCCCCTGTCTCTTGGGTGGGCGCCCCTGTCTCTTGGGTGGGCGCCCCTGTCTCCTAGGTGGGCGCCCCTGTCTCTTGGGTGGGCGCCCCTGTCTCTTGGGTGGGCGCCACTGTCTCTTGGGTGGGCGCCCCTCTCTCGGTAGGCGCCCCTCTCTCGGTAGGCGCCCCGGTTTTTTTGGTGGGCGCCTCGGTTTTTTTGGTGGGCGCCCCTGTCTCATGGCGGGTTCCCTGCCCCTTCTGTGTATACCACTGCGTTCTGCACATCTGTGTGTATGCGAATTCACACAAATACTCTTTTGTGCACTTCGCAGCGAGAGACTTGTTTTTGCTAAAACTCGTTGCTGAAATATACATATACGACCCAAATGTCTCTCTCCATGCTTTCTTCTTGGGCAGGTGTCCGGCACACTGCTTCATCTGATAATGGTGCTTGTGGGTTTCTCAAAGGAGCGGAATAGATTGTAAATTGCATGCTATTATCTAGGGAACTGTCGAACGGACACAAAGGCACACTCCCCCCACCCGGTAAATTATGAATATCCTACAGATGAAGAATTCTCGGAACAAGACGAAAGATTTGCTTTAATCCCAGCTCTAGATATAGTTTTGCTTTTTGTTTCATTATTAAAAATATGCATCTATCTAACAACTAACATGGCTAACTAGTTAGCGCACTGTTTTGTGTTTATCCAGAATGCTGCACTTCATCAGGGACAGCTGCAAACCGGACGAGATCAACCAGACCTTGGATCTGCACGATCACAGCTACGTTCTGACCGAACGACTCAACTGTTTGGTCATCCTACCAATAGCCCTAATCGCTCTGCTGGCAAATTCGCTCTCCCTGTTCGTCTTCTCGCGGCAGAAGTTCGACAATCGAGCGGTCAGGTTTTCGCTGCTGTCAATTTCTAGCACGGAGATTTGCCTGCAGTGCGCCCTGCTCACCGAGACTGGCATCGTGTTGAGCAACTTTGAGCACTGGCACAGCGCGTTCACCTACGTGTTCACCACCGTCACGCACGTCGCAATCAACGCCCTGGTGTCCATTCGCAATTGGAACGTCCTGCTAATCAGCGCGGCCCGTTGCGAAGTCATCGTCCGACCGTTGGCCTCCAGGAGGTTCCTGTTCTTCAACCGGTTTCGCCTGGCGATCGCCTTCGCGCTGGTGATTTGCACAGCCCTGGCCTTGGCCCTGCTGGCCCACCTGGGTGGTCTGGGCGTGCTCTGCACCAACTCTGACGAGTTGCTGTCGTTTGAGAACGACGCGGCGGTTCTGGCGCCAGATAAGGCCCCAGGCGACGCAGTGATTGTCATGCGGCCCTACCTGCAGATGGACCTGTTGCCCTGGGCGATCTACGTATTCCAGGCTCTGATCCCCACTGTTCTGATCCCATTTCCCACCATCACTATGTGGCTTCGTATTCGCAAGAATCGACTTGAACGAGCCGATACCACTCGGCGAAGCTGCGGCGGCTGCGGCGGCTCTGACAGCGGCCCGTTGTCGTCGTTGCGAGCCAGCCAGATGGTCCTGGGCCTGGCCATCCTGTTCTGCATCTTCGAGATACCGACGTTTATCTCAACAACCATCCTGCAGCACAACCCGGACCTGCCCGAGAAACTGCCAATCCATCCTGACAGCGTCACCAACGTGCTGCTCGTGACGGATTCCCTGCTGAACTTCTTTGTCTATGCCGCTTCGTCCAATAAGTTCCGAGGCGATCTTGCGAACATCTTCTGCCGAATCTGCTGTCCGACACGACTCAAACGGCAGCAGCAGCTGCAGCAGCGTCGGCAGAAACAGCAGCTGCTGTACCGGGACAGACTGTCCTCCAGGAACTGCCTACGACTCGAACGCCTGCCCAAGACCAGCGTCTCTTTGCGCAGTGGTGACGACCGATCACAGAAAGTTGAGCATGAGCAGCTGCAGCTACAGTGCGAGTCGACTGTCTCAGTTCAACTCAACAACGAGAGCTGTCGCGGCTGGACTGGCAGCAGTTTAGAAGAGAGTGCGGAAACCACTGAGATCACCAGCAGGTGTTTCTGATTGAGATTAGTTGAAAGCCCAACACTAAGGCTTCTATGTTCATTTTTTATTCTATACGTGCTTTCCCAGCGCTTAGAAATCATAAAAATTCATGACACAGCTACAGCTCGACTCATTTGTTTTATGAATCTATTTCATCATTTCTGTTACACATATTGTTACACACTCAGCCAAGAATGATAAAATAGATTTCTAAAACTAATGAGCGAAGCCGTGCCATTTTAATGGTTTTCATGCACAAGATATATGCAATTGTACGCGGATTGAAAAATTGACGTAGACTTCTAATTTTCTAGACGAAACGCTTTACGAATGTCAATTATGAATGTCAATAGAGCTATAAGAAAGGCAAAACATATCAAAAGATGAACTTTGGGTCTGCCTCCTATCGAAAGCAATAAAACCTTTGTGCTGAAAATGAAAATTTCCTATGTCCGTAATGTATTTTGTCTTGGGTGGGCCCCCTGTCTCTTGGGTGGGCGCCCCTGTCTCTTGCTGTGCCCCCCTGTCTCTTGGGTGGGCGCCCCAGTCTCTTGGGTGGGCGCCCCTGTCTCTTGCTGTGCCCCCCTGTCTCTTGGGTGGGCGCCCCTGTCTCTTGGGTGGGCGCCCCTGTCTCTTGCTGTGCCCCCCTGTCTCTTGGGTGGGCGCCCCTGTCTCTTGGGTGGGCGCCCCTGTCTCTTGGGTGGGCGCCCCTGTCTCTTGGGTGGGCACCCCTGTCTCTTGGGTGGGCACCCCTGTCTCTTGGGTGGGCGCCCCTGTCTCTTGGGTGGGCGCCCCTGTCTCTTGGGTGGGCGACCCTGTCTCTTGGGTGGGCGCCCCTGTCTCTTGGGTGGGCGCCCCTGTCTCTTGGGTGGGCGCCCCTGTCTCTTGGGTGGGCACCCCTGTCTCTTGGGTGGGCACCCCAGTCTCTTGGGTGGGCGCCCCTGTCTCTTGGGTGGGCGCCCCTGTCTCTTGGGTGGGCGCCCCTGTCTCTTGGGTGGGCACCCCTGTCTCTTGGGTGGGCGCCCCTGTCTCTTGGGTGGGCGCCCCTGTCTCTTGGGTGGGGGCCCCTGTCTCTTGGGTGGGCGCCCCTGTCTCTTGGGTGGGCGCCCCTGTCTCTTGGGTGGGTGCCCCTGTCTCTTGCTGTGCCCCCTGTCTCGTGGGTGGGCGCCCTGTCTCTTGGGTGGGCGCCCCTGTCTCTTGGGTGGGCCCCCTGTCTCTTGGGTGGGCGCCCCTGTCTCTTGGGTGGGCGCCCCTGTCTCTTGGGTGGGCACCCCTGTCTCTTGGGTGGGCGCCCCTGTCTCTTGGGTGGGCACCCCTGTCTCTTGGGTGGGCGCCCCTGTCTCTGCCTCGAAATTTTGTGGAAAAATCTGCCTCATAAAATTTTCGAGGTCTCCCGTCCTACTTGAGTAGCTAGTCTTTGTTACACGCTCGTAGATGTTTTGCAAGTTTTTAATCATAGCGAGTCATGTAATTATAGGAGCTGAGATTATTGTCAGGAAATAACCAAGAGAGACCTTATAGCAACCAGAGAGACAAACGCGTGAACAAGATAAATAAGTTAAGGCAAATCTAGGTACTTAGGATAAAAATTGGCATCCAGAAAATCTCGTGCGTTATAGAAGACTAAAGTTGAATTTTTTGTAATCATAAATGCGAGTGTTCCTTCTCAATTGTCAATATTGTCTGTCCATCAGTTTTCACTAAAAAAACAACCAATAGTTACTTGTTTTGTTTCTGTTGTAGTGATATTTGCTTTCCTTGTCGGTGATTTGTCCATCAAATTTTAATCTACGCTAGTAGCAGTTGTTACATTAAATATTTTGAAAATAATGCACTTTTATATGTAATTGCGATTAAAGGATACAAAAATTGCAATACGTCAAATGTTCATTAGCTAGCTGGTAATATTTTGATGGTTCACAATCTTGTAAAATGTCTTGTAAAGTTGAGGTAATATTTACTCAGAATCATCTAAGCTGTTGTTATTATTATTTCTATCACATGCCTCTTAAAAATATGTTATTGGGGTCCAAATATCGAATTCCGCTCCCACTTCTATTTTTTAGTGTTCAAACTCCTTTTAAAAGAACAATTTACTATGGTTCAATGTTATACATTGACATTATAACTATTTTCATAAGATTCATTTGTGGCTGTCCTCAGAACCGTGTATTCAGGTGGGATTAAAATCAGAAAAAAACTTCGGAACTCTAGCTGAGTGCATTAATAGAGCTTGCCTTTTTCAATTGCGTAAAATTTCTATGCTTACCATGGCGATCAGAAACTTCTGCGATTTCGAACTCACCTCACTCCACACCCACCTCACTCTACACCCACCTCACTCCACACCCACCTAACTCCACACCCACCTCACTCCACACCCACCTCACTCCACACCCACCTCACTCCACACCCACCTCACTCCGCACCCACCTCACTCCACACCCACCTTACTCCTCCTCCACCTCACTTAACACCCACCTCACTCCACATCCACCTCACTTAACACCCACCTCAATCCACACCCACCTCACTCCACACCCACCTCACTCCACACCCACCTCACTCCACACCCACCTCACTCCACACCCACCTCACTCCACACCCACCTCACTCCACACCCACCTCACTCCACACCCACCTCACTCCACACCCACCTCACTCCACACCCACCTCACTCCACACCCACCTCACTCCACACCCACCTCACTCCACACCCACCTCACTCCACACCCACCTCACTCCACACCCACCTCACTCCACACCCACCTCACTCCACACCCACCTCACTCCACACCCACCTCACTCCACACCCACCTTACTCCTCCTCCACCTCACTTAACACCCACCTCACTCCACATCCACCTCACTTAACACCCACCTCAATCCACACCCACCTCACTCCACACCCACCTCACTCCACACCCACCTCACTCCACACCCACCTCACTCCACACCCACCTCACTCCACACCCACCTCACTCCACACCCACCTCACTCCACACCCACCTCACTCCACACCCACCTCACTCCACACCCACCTCACTCCACACCCACCTCACTCCACACCCACCTCACTCCACACCTACCTCACTCCACACCCACCTCACTCCACACCCACCTCACTCCACACCCACCTCACTCCAAACCCACCTCACTCCACACGCACCTCACTCAAACATCCATATTATAGTTTCTGATCACTCCATACTACTCCATACTTACGATAAACATTTTTAATTATAGTGGTTTTATAAGTTTAATATTGAATCATAACAATAATCAATAACATTTATGTGGAATATTATAAACTTTAAAATAGGATTGATTGCGCTAATAATAGTACATTATGTTTTACTGAAGCAATGCCTGAATTCTAAGCATCCAAGCTGTAGGAACTCGATGACAAAGTCTGTAGAGAGTCAACTGTATAACGATATATTGCATTTCATTTCAAGATAATATTTCAGCAGGTCAACGTTAATTAACTTTGTAAGCGTTTTCTAACCATGCAGAATGAAAATGCTTGTTGAATATCAGAAAATATAAAAAAGCCTCCCAATTCGATGAAAAGTCTTGAATAATTAAAACTTCATTTTCGACAGTTATAGTTGTTAGTTTATAGCTCGTAACATGTGAAAGAAAGCTTTCATGTGGATTATTGCGATTTTTAAAAATGATCCTGATAGTTACGAGCATACTGCATATTCAATGGGTTTATGGTTGAGACTTAGAGAACTATGAATACCGAAAATGTGGGACGCTGCACTCGAAATCGGGTTAGCGTCTGTTTAAGTTTTCACTGGGAAATGGCGGTCAGCACACAGATCAGTGGCGTTCGCAGTGGGCGCGCCTGTCTCTTGATGGGAGCCCCTGTCTCTTGATGGGAGACCCTGTCTCTTGGTGGGAGCCCCTGTCTCTTGGTGGGCGCCCCTGTCTCTTAGTGGGCGCCCCCTGTCTCTTGTTGGGCGCCCTTATTTCTTGGTGGACGCCCCTGTCTCTTTTTGAGCGCCCCTGTCTCTTGATGGGTGCTAAAAATTTCTTAAATAATTATTAATGCATTAGTGAAGCACCTTGCAGATAAATATTAAATAGGTGAATTTTTTACGATTCATACGCCAGTGCAGCGGCTGCCGTAGCCAAGAGGGCAGTACAGACTACTCAGACAATATGCCAGGATAGCAAGAAACACAAATTATTACCAGAAAGCAAGCATTGACTACGATACTTGAGATAGTAGATATTCAAACAATGTCCAAGAACAAGCATTGCTTTTAAACTACATACAGGCGAGCAGTTGACGATTGAAGCTCATAAACCATGCTTTTATTGATAATAATAATAATCAAAATTATTGAAATGTGTCAAACGCCAAGTGAATGCGAAAGCTGATAGAAATAACTGATGTAACCGCCCTTGTCGCCTGTCCGCTCCGTTGAGAGACGAACACATGACTAGAGGGGCAATGACCGTAGGCTGCCTATGACCGGGCAATGGCCTGACGGACCTCCAGCACCAGACTGTCCCGCCCACATGATTGATAGCTTTGGTAGCGCTTTGTGACCAGAGGGCCAAGGACCCACATGGACCCCACCTGTAGCCAAGGTGCAATAGTTGGTCACTCGGTCAGAGTTTGACCGAGTGGCTGCCACCACTCTATGTGACCTGGCGCACCTGGATCTTTCTACCAGACCTCTCGAGGCTAGAGCCCCGCCTGGGATGGTTACCAGGAGATTTAGGCTAACAGGGGAGACACATGCAGCCGAGTACAGGGACTCTGCTTGGGGCATGATCGGGAACTCTGGGCTCAATCTGGAGGATTTCTCAGCAGGG
Organism: Macrostomum lignano; assembly: GCA_002269645.1. NCBI lineage: Eukaryota > Metazoa > Platyhelminthes > Macrostomidae > Macrostomum > Macrostomum lignano. The sequence goes on from NIVC01000988.1 coordinate 96,088, forward strand.
GATCCTTTGTGGCTGTGAGCGAGGCTAACTTACGACTTTGATTACTAAGAGTAGTATGAGGCGAACATGTACTGTCTGTAGTTTAGATTGCTCAGGGCGAAGGAACGCGTCAGCATGGGGTTGCAACCTTCCTACTGCCATTCTGTACCAAGACTCGCTAATCCCTCTACTGCACGCACACGCGGCCCTGCAGCACGCACTCACAGGCGGGCTTTGCACGGGGAGAGACCATTAGCTTACCCAAACTTCCTTATGCTTTGCCACCCCGGGAGAAAGGCTTAGCAAGCCATGAGTGAAATGATGGTTAAAGAGTGAATAATGATGGAGTTAGTTAATAGTTAATAATTAGGCCCTTAGGCAAATAATCAGGCAATTAGGCGGCTTCACTACTGAGTAGAATACAGCAATGAGTTACGGTATCACAATTGGCTCAGCTCTCTAATCAGACAATGGAAAAATAGGCAAACCCCGGATAAGCAAGGCGATTAGAGCACAAATTAGTAACAGGAACTTACCGGCAGCTGCACAGAGAGAGAGAGAGGCGGGGTGACCAAGGGCGGCTGTAAGCTGCAGTCAGGCAGACAGTGAAGCGGCGATGCGCTGAAGCGACGAGGCGCTGATGTAGGCACTGATACCGCCCAGATGCTGATGATGCTGGGCGGTATCAGACCGCTGGCCGATAGGCGAGCTCACTTGGGGAGCAAAGGTAACTTGGCGGTATCAGACCGCGGACCGGCAGAGGTTCGTCCTATAGACGAATAGGTCAGATCAAGGTCTGACAGCAAGTCCACAGTAGGACGAGAAGGAACGCGTCTGAGGATTCTCATGCCGAAATCGCTTCCTTTTATAGACCTCACTGCCGCCTCCTCAAGGTCGTTACCATGGCTCCCTCTCTCTGATTGGCTGCCGGCAGAATGACGTCAGAATGAGTCATGATGAGAAGCATGAGACCGGCATAGCAACATGAGAAATAGGGAAATTGCGCAATCCGGAGGTGGGGTGGGGGATAATTGGCGCAGCGGGTGGTCGCGAAAGTGTTGCGCAAGCAAACATTGAGAACAATAGGGCTGGGGTCGAGAACAAAGGAATTGGAAATCGGGGATAATTGGGGAGAACTGAGAACAATGGAAAAGTAAACATTGGAGAAAAGGTGATAATTAGGTGCGAAAACGAGAACAAAAGAAAGAGAAAATCGGAGAAAATGTGATAATTGGTGGGGGTCGAGAGAACAAAAGAATCAAAAACGAGAACAATAGAAGCGGAGGTGGGGTGGGTGTCGCATGAGAAATTTGGGAAGGAGAACAATGGCGTGAGAAAAGGTTGCGCAAGAGAGGGGGATGAGTCATCGATGAGTCCCCGAGGGGGAGAAGGGGTCACACGACTTGCGTCACCGTTTGGGAGTTTGGGAGGGGA
>NIVC01000988.1:102500-177500 GCA_002269645.1 Macrostomum lignano
AGCCACACTTCACCCAAGCCACTCTTCACCCAAGTCACACTTCACCCAAGTCACACTTCACTCAAGTCACACTTCACCCAAGTCACACTTCACCCAAGTCAGCGCCTCTCGTATCTCAGATCTTAATTAGATTAATATTTATCTTTACGCCAAATACTTATCAGTAGTAGTCTCACCTCCTGTGATCCAAATTTGTTTCGCAGCCTCCTGACTGATAGACTGTCCGTACTTGATGATGTCACCCAAACGAAATATCGGACAGTATTTATCAACTGGACTGTCCGGACTGTATTTGCACGTCTTCAAGTATCTGTCAGTCATCGAGGACAGAATGTTGCGACGCTTCACTTTGAATTTGGGAAATTCCACGCTGTTTTTAATTAATACGGTGAAGTTTTTTACTCGGGTCATTAGCACCTGGAAGTTTTTGTTGTGGGCGAAGGCTGCTTTATTCAATAGGGTAATTTGATAAGGTTAGAATTACTCAGTTGAAACGGGTAGAACTCTCAGTAAGAATGGGTAGAACTCTCAGTAAGAATGGAAAGAACTCTCAGTAAGAATGGGTAGAACTCATCAACGAGAATGGGTAGAACTCATCAGTAAGAATGGATAGAACTCTCAGTAAGAACGGGTAGAACTCTCAGTAAGAACGGGTAGAACTCTCAGTAAGAAGGGTAGAACTCATCAGTAAGAATGGGTAGAACTCTCAGTAAGAAGGGTAGAACTCATCAGTAAGAATGGGTAGAACTCTCAGTAAGAACGGGTAGAACTCTCAGTAAGAATGGGTAGAACTCTCAGTAAGAACGGGTAGAACTCTATAGTAAGAACGGGTAGAACTCTCAGTAAGAAGGGTAGAACTCATCAGTAAGAATGGGTAGAACTCATCAGTAAGAACGGGTAGAACTCATCAGAAAGAACGGGTAGAACTCTATAGTAAGAACGGGTAGAACTCTCAGTAAGAAGGGTATAACTCATCAGAAAGAAGGGGTAGATCTCTCAGTAAGAATGGGTAGAACTCTATAGTAAGAACGGGTAGAACTCTCAGTAAGAAGGGTATAACTCATCAGAAAGAAGGGGTAGAACTCTCAGTAAGAAGGGGTAGAATTCATCAGTAAGAAGGGTAGAACTCATCAGTAAGAAGGGGTAGAACTCTCAGTAAGAATGGGTAGAACTCATCAGTAAGAAGGGGTAGAACTCTCAGTAAGAAGGGGTAGAACTCATCAACGAGAATGGGTAGAACTCATCAACGAGAATGGGTAGAACTCTCAGTAAGAAGGGGTAGAACTCATCAGTAAGAAGGGGTAGAACTCTCAGTAAGAAGGGGTAGAACTCTCAGTAAGAAGGGGTAGAACTCTCAGTAAGAAGGGGTAGAACTCATCAGTAAGAAGGGGTAGAACTCTCAGTAAGAAGGGGTAGAACTCATCAGTAAGAAGGGGTAGAACTCTCAGTAAGAATGGGTAGAACTCATCAGTAAGAAGGGGTAGAACTCTCAGTAGGAAGGGGTAGAACTCTCAGTAGGAAGGGGTAGAACTCTCAGTAGGAAGGGGTAGAACTCTCAGTAGGAAGGGGTAGAACTCATCAACGAGAACGGGTAGAACTCTCAGTAAGAAGGGGTAGAACTCTCAGTAAGAAGGGGTAGAACTCTCAGTAAGAAGGGGTAGAACTCTCAGTAAGAAGGGGTAGAACTCTCAGTAAGAAGGGGTAGAACTCATCAGTAAGAAGGGGTAGAACTCTCAGTAAGAAGGGGTAGAACTCTCAGTAAGAAGGGGTAGAACTCTCAGTAAGAAGGGGTAGAACTCTCAGTAAGAAGGGGTAGAACTCATCAGTAAGAAGGGGTAGAACTCTCAGTAAGAAGGGGTAGAACTCTCAGTAAGAAGGGGTAGAACTCTCAGTAAGAAGGGGTAGAACTCATCAGTAAGGGGTAGAACTCTCAGTAAGAAGGGGTAGAACTCTCAGTAAGAAGGGGTAGAACTCTCAGTAAGAAGGGGTAGAACTCTCAGTAAGAAGGGGTAGAACTCATCAGTAAGAAGGGGTAGAACTCTCAGTAAGAAGGGGTAGAACTCTCAGTAAGAAGGGGTAGAACTCTCAGTAAGAAGGGGTAGAACTCATCAGTAAGGGGTAGAACTCTCAGTAAGAAGGGGTAGAACTCTCAGTAAGAAGGGGTAGAACTCTCAGTAAGAAGGGGTAGAACTCTCAGTAAGAAGGGGTAGAACTCATCAGTAAGAAGGGGTAGAACTCTCAGTAAGAAGGGGTAGAGTTCATCAGTAAGAAGGGTAGAACTCTCAGTAAGAAGGGTAGAACTCATCAGTAAGAAGGGGTAGAACTCTCAGTAAGAATGGGTAGAACTCATCAGTAAGAAGGGGTAGAACTCTCAGTAAGAAGGGGTAGAACTCATCAACGAGAATGGGTAGAACTCATCAACGAGAATGGGTAGAACTCTCAGTAAGAAGGGGTAGAACTCATCAGTAAGAAGGGGTAGAACTCTCAGTAAGAAGGGGTAGAACTCTCAGTAAGAAGGGGTAGAACTCTCAGTAAGAAGGGGTAGAACTCTCAGTAAGAAGGGGTAGAACTCTCAGTAAGAAGGGGTAGAACTCATCAGTAAGAAGGGGTAGAACTCTCAGTAAGAATGGGTAGAACTCATCAGTAAGAAGGGGTAGAACTCTCAGTAGGAAGGGGTAGAACTCATCAACGAGAACGGGTAGAACTCATCAACGAGAATGGGTAGAACTCATCAACGAGAATGGGTAGAACTCATCAGTAAGAAGGGGTAGAACTCTCAGTAAGAAGGGGTAGAACTCTCAGTAAGAAGGGGTAGAACTCTCAGTAAGAAGGGGTAGAACTCTCAGTAAGAAGGGGTAGAACTCTCAGTAAGAAGGGGTAGAACTCATCAGTAAGAAGGGGTAGAACTCTCAGTAAGAAGGGGTAGAACTCTCAGTAAGAAGGGGTAGAACTCTCAGTAAGAAGGGTAGAACTCATCAGAAAGAATTATCAAACTGCTTGGCACACCGCCAAAGAAAATGCTAGCCTACTTTATTAAGTAGTATATTTTAGCCTCAGCAGTTATGCGGCCTATAAGTTTTCTCATTTTTTTCAACATAATCGTTTTCTTCTTTTTTTATAATTTTTTAACCATTCACTCACAAAGTCAGTGCTTCCCCAGCTGGTTATAAATATGATTAACTGGAGTCTCTAATTGCTCTTTATTACCTCCTGATAATTATACAATTAATTCTGAGGCTCTGTCAGCAGCAGATCCAAGTGTCTGTACTAAATGCCTCTTCATGGACTAATGCACCGGGCACATGTACGCGGCATTTAAGCTGGTTATAGAAATCCTTGCTTTTTCAGCTCTAAATAGAATAGGACTTCTGCACTATCATAACCCTCATTCTGGCACAGACTGCAGCTTCCATGCATCACCCCCATTCCCCATCAGTGGTAGATTTTGATGAGCGGAAACTCTTTCTGCTACTTCAAGGCGGCCAACAAAGAAAAATTACAGAAAGGTCAATTTTGGGAAGCTAATTGCAGACAGTGGCATGAAATATTTACTGTTTTGCTGAGTGTTTGGCGAGGACTGAGGACGATCAGGCGAAGCGAGATTGTCTGGGGTGAATTGGGTGCATAATGAGGTAGATGCGGAGTGAGGTGGGTGTTGATTGAGGTCAGGTGGGTATAGAGTGAGGCTCGTGTAGAATGAGGTGAGTGCGGAGTGAGGTGGGTACAAGGTGAAGTGGATGTGGAATGAGCTGTGGACAGGAGTGAGATGGGTGAGGAATGAGGTGGGTGAGGAGTGAGGTGGGTGAGGAGTGAGGTGGGTGAGGAGTGAGGTGGGTGAGGAGTGAGATGGGTGTGGAGTGAGGTGGGTGAGGAGTGAGGTGGGTGAGGAGTGAGGTGGGTGTGGAGTGAGGTTGGTGAGGAGTGAGGTGGGTGAGGAGTGAGGTGGGTGAGGAGTGAGGTGGATGAGGAGTGAGGTGGGTGAGGAGTGAGGTGGGTGAGGAGTGAGGTGGGTGAGGAGTGAGATGGGTGTGGAGTGAGGTGGGTGAGGAGTGAGGTGGGTGAGGAGTGAGGTGGGTGAGGAGTGAGGTGGGTGAGGAGTGAGGTGGGTGAGGAGTGAGGTGGGTGAGGAGTGAGGTGGGTGAGGAGTGAGGTGGGTGAGGAGTGAGGTGGGTGAGGAGTGAGATGGGTGTGGAGTGAGGTGGGTGAGGAGTGAGGTGGGTGAGGAGTGAGGTGGGTGAGGAGTGAGGTGGGTGAGGAGTGAGGTGGGTGAGGAGTGAGATGGGTGTGGAGTGAGGTGGGTGAGGAGTGAGGTGGGTGAGGAGTGAGGTGGGTGAGGAGTGAGGTGGGTGAGGAGTGAGGTGGGTGAGGAGTGAGGTGGGTGAGGAGTGAGGTGGGTGAGGAGTGAGGTGGGTGAGGAGTGAGGTGGGTGAGGAGTGAGATGGGTGTGGAGTGAGGTGGGTGAGGAGTGAGGTGGGTGAGGAGTGGGTGTGGAGTGAGGTCGGTGCTAAGTTAGGTAGTGGTCTATTGTGAAGTGCATTAAGGTGGGTGAAGACTGAGGTGGGTGATGAGTTGTGAGCGTCAAGATGGGATGCGCGAACGGTGATAAAAATGTATAAGGTTGTTAGTCAGTAGTTGAAATACTTAACGAACGTACCAACTGCATGTACTGCTAAAGCCACAAACCTCGTCTTTGCCAAGCGGCAGTTTGTCCTGCTCAGTCGGGCACCAGCCGTAGATCTCGCACACAGTCAGGTTGGGCTCTCTGGTGCTGTTGATGCACCTGCCCGTGCGAACACCCCAGCCTAGCAGGTGGACGTGGCCTTTCTCGCAGTCCGCGTCTGACTTGCAGCTGTGGGATGGTACCGCATTCGACGGGAATATTTTACACACTTTCAGTAGTGCACAAAAGCAATATATATTTGCACCCACCTCACTCCACTAACACCTCACTCCACCTACACCTCACTCCTCAACCACCTCACTCCACTTACACCTCACTCCACACCCACCTCACTCCACTTACACCTCACTCCACTTACACCTCACTCCACTTACACCTCACTCCACACCCACCTCACTCCTCACAGACCTCACTCTACAGCCACCTGACTCCGCATCTACCTCACTCTCACACTCACCTCACTCCAAACCCACCTCACTCCACTTACACATCACTCCACTTACACCTCACTCCACACCCACCTCAATTCACACTCACCTCACTCCAAACCCACCTCACTCCACTTACACCTCACTCCACACCCACCTCACTTCACACCCACCTCACTCCACACCCACCTCACTTCACACCCACCTCACTCCACACCCACCTCACTCCACACCCACCTCATTCTACACCCACCTCACTCCGCACTCACCTCACTCCACACACACCTCACTCATTATTAATCCAGTCTTTTAAACAACTACCAGAATAATTCACCTTGCATGCCACTTGTTGTCTTTGTCCTCTTCGCAAGTAGAGTGAGTCTGATTCTTAGTAATTACCACGTTGGTGGTGACAAAGAAGGCGCTGTTCATCTGAGGTGGTATCGCCCAGTCAGCCACGTCCCAGATTCGATCCCCAATAGATGGGATATTGCTGTAGTTCGTGTACTCAAGGCCTGCAGGTGGTACACGGACATTGATGGAGAGGAGTGAAAATCAACGAATACATACACTTGTACATTATTCTCCTTTCTCGTCTTGACTAGTCTCTCTCATCTCTTCTCGGTTCTCTTCCCTCTCTTCTCATGACTCTTCCCTCTCTCTTCTCGTGTCTCTTGCCTCTCTCTTCTCGTGTCTCTTCCCTCTCTCTTCTCGTGTCTCTTGCCTCTCTCTTCTCGTGTCTCTTCTCTCTCTCTTCTTGTGACTCTTCTCTCTCTCTTATCGTGACTCTTCCCTCTCTCTTCTCGTGTCTCTTCCCTCTCTCTTCTCGTGACTCTTCCCTCTCTCTTCTCGTGACTCTTCCCTCTCTCTTCTCGTGACTCTTCCCTCTCTCTTCTCGTGACTCTTCCCTCTCTCTTCTCGTGTCTCTTCCCTCTGCCTTTTTGTGACTCTTCCCTCTTTCTTTTTGTGTCTCTCTCTGATACCCTCTTTCTCAAAATTATTCTAAAAATTGTCAGTCAGTCATGCAAACATTGGGTCAGCCATCGCCACACAGCTCATCAATCACTATGATCAGCTAAAACAATTGTATAACTGCATGCCCAGAGCTGATCAAATATTTGACTGCTTCGCTTATGTTAGTCAGACTTGCTCTGGCAAGCATTTTGGCAACACAAAGTACGATATATGCTTTGCAGAAAGTATAATCTGTGAATGTGAATGATGAAAAAATTTTTGCTTTTAAATCAATATTGGGGAACTAGTTTTGAGTATTTCATAGGCGCCAGTTCTGGGTGTCTCATAGGCGCCATTTTTGTGTGTCCCATAGGCGCCATTTCTAGGTGTCTCATAGGCGCAAGTTCTGGGTGTCTCATAGGCGCCATTTCTAGGTGTCTCATAGGCGCCAGTTCTGGGTGTCTCATAGGCGCCATTTTTGTGTGTCCCATAGGCGCCATTTCTAGGTGTCTCATAGGCGCAAGTTCTGGGTGTCTCATAGGCGCCAGTTCCGGGTGTCTCATAGGCGCCAGTTCTGGGTGTCTCAAAGGCGCCATTTTTGTGTGTCCCATAGGCGCCATTTCTAGGTGTCTCATAGGCGCCAGTTCCGGATGTTTCAATACTAAATTCCTAAAAGAATACAAAGAGAAAAATAGCCCGACAGAAGACAGAAATTATTTGCTTCCGCAAGACTGATTCGACGATTAAAAAGCGACACAGAGCTTTGGCAGAGAGAAATGTTTGCCAATTCTATTGTAAAACTCGACCGCCATGACTCAGCAGAGCTTGATTGCCCCCAATCAGCCAGTCATAACTGCATTCGAGCTATTAAAACTGTAAATCATTGAGGGGTCGCATAGGGGCAATTTTGCCAACAGCTCAAAATGAGTCCAACCCACGCGACCCAGGGCCTGTCGTTCGTTACACACGCATGCGGTTCTCAGCTTCTCCCCTTAATTAAATCCCTTTCATGGGGGTTGCCAGTTGGCCTTCTGTTAGGCTGATCTGCTGAAATTGTGTCCTTTTTGGCACAGTTTTCTGAGTTGTGACATTTACCCGTAGCTACTGTATAGAGGGGAATGGTTCTATACCTTGGTGACAGCTCCATAGGGGAGATCGGGGAAGTGTTGGCCTGAAAATATAATAGGCATCATTTATTCTTGGTTCATAGACCGGAGGGGACTGGAGTAGCGTCAGGCAGAATAGAGCCTCATGCCTTTAATAATCCATAATCCTATGCGATTAAGCTTATAGTTTTTATTTGCGTTAGCATAAATAATTAGTTGAATTAGTTTGCTCCTTTTGTTCCTTAACTGTTTAATTATTCTTTGTCTTTTCATCCCTTCTCCATTCTCTGTCCCTTCGTCTCTTGCCATCCCCCTGTCGCTTCATCTCTTCTCCCTTCCCCTGTCCCTTCATCTCTTCTCCCTTCCCCTGTCCCTTCATCTCTTCTCCCTTCCAATGTCCCTTCATCTCTTCTCCCTTCCCCTGTCCCTTCATCTCTTCTTCCTTCCAATGTCCCTTCGTCTCTTCTCCATCCTCTGTCCCTTCGTCTATTCTCCATCCCCTGTCCCTTCATCTCTTCTCCCTTCCCCTGTCCCTTCATCTCTTCTCCCTTCCCCTGTCCCTTCATCTCTTCTCCCTTCCCCTGTCCCTTCATCTCTTCTCCCTTCCCCTTTCCCTTCATCTCTTCTCCCTTCCCCTGTCCCTTCATCTATTCTCCCTTCCAATGTCCCTTCATCTCTTCTCCCTTCCAATGTCCCTTCATCTCTTCTCCCTTCCAATGTCCCTTCATCTCTTCTCCCTTCCAATGTTCCTTCATCTCTTCTCCCTTCCAATGTCCCTTCATCTCTTCTCCCTTCCCCTGTGCCTTCGTCTCTTCTCCATCCCCTGTCTCTTCATCTCTTCTCAATACCATGCCCCTTCATCTCTTCTCAATCCACTGTCCCTTCATCTCTTCTCAATCCCCTGTCCCTTCATCTCATCTCATTTCCCCTGTCCCTTCATCTCATCTCATTTCCCTCTGTCCATTCATCTCTTCTCAATTCCTTGTCCCTTCATCTCTTCTTCCTTCCCTTGTCCTTTCATCTTTTCTCCCTTCCCTGTTCCTTTATCTCTTTTCCCCTCCCCTGTCCCTTCATCTCTTCTCCCCTCCCCTGACCCTTCATCCCTCGAACTCACCCTTCAACTTGGTGGTGACGCCGCTGACAACGTGATCAAAACTCTGGTAGCCCTTCTCCCGCAGCATTACCCAGCCAACCACGTAGGTGACAATCAGCAGTTGGATGCTGCGATAGATGAGGCCTATCTTGTAGGAAGAGATGGCGATCACCTTCTGGGTCTCGTATTCGAACAGAGTGGCCACTAGGAACTTTTTCTCCGAAGCCATTTTTCTGGCGGTAATGATGGTGACATTTTTATAACAGATTTTATATATTCCATTTTGCCTCACTGTATCACTCTCCGTGTCTGTCCCTTCGTGTCTGTCCTTTCCTGTCTGTCCCTTCGTGTCTGTCCCTTTTTGTCTGTCCCTTCGTGTCTGTCCCTTTTTGTCTGTCCCTTCGTGTCTGTCCCTTCGTGTCTGTTCCTTCGTGTCTGTCCCTTCGTGTCTGTCCCTTCGTTTCTGTCCCTTCGTGTCTGTCCCTTTTTGTCTGTCCCTTCGTGTCTGTCTCTTCGTGTCTTTTCCTTCGTGTCTGTCCCTTTGTGTCTGTCCCTTCGTGTCTGTTACTTTGTGTCTATCCCTTCGTGTCTGTCCCTTCGTGTCTGTCCCTTCGTTTCTGTCCCTTCGTGTCTGTCCCTTCGTGTCTGTCCCTTCGTGTCTGTCCCTTCGTGTCCGTTTTTTTGTGTCTTTTCCTTCGTGTCTGTCCCTTCGTGTCTGTCCCTTCGTGTCTGTCTCTTCCTTCAGTCCCTTCGTGTCTGTTCCTTCCTTCTGTCCCTTCGTGTCTGTTCCTTCGTTTCTGTCCCTTCGTTTCTGTCCCTTCGTGTCTATCCCTTCGTGTCTGTCCCTTCCTTCTGTCCCTTCGTGTCTGTCCCTTCGTGTCTGTCCCTTCGTGTCTGTCCCTTCGTGTCTGTCCCTTCGTGTCTGTTTCTTTGTGTCTTTTCCTTCGTGCCTGTCCCTTCGTGTCTGTCCCTTCGTGTCTGTCCCTTCGTGTCTGTCCCTTCCTTCAGTCCCTTCGTGTCTGTTCCTTCCTTCTGTCCCTTCGTGTCTGTTCCTTCGTTTCTGTCCCTTCGTTTCTGTCCCTTCGTGTCTATCCCTTCGTGTCTGTCCCTTCGTGTCTGTCCCCTCCTTCTGTCCCTTCGTGTCTGTCCCTTCGTGTCTGTCCCTTCGTGTCTGTCCCTTCGTGTCTGTCCCTTCGTGTCTGTCCCTTCGTGTCTGTCCCTTCGTGTCTGTCCCTTCGTGTCTGTCCCTTCGTGTCTGTCCCTTCGTGTCTGTCCCTTCGTGTCTGTCCCTTCGTGTCTGTCCCTTCGTGTCTGTCCCTTCGTGTCTGTCCCTTCGTGTCTGTTCCTTCGTGTCTTTTCCTTTGTGTCGGTCCATTCGTGTCTGTCCCTTCGTGTCTGTCCCTTCGTGTCTGTCCCTTCGTGTCTTTTCCTTTGTGTCTGTCCCTTCCTTCTGTCCCTTTGTGTCTTTTCCTTTGTGTCTGTCCCTTCCTTCTGTCCCTTCGTGTCTTTCCCTTCGTGTCTGTCCCTTCGTGTCTGTCCCTTCGTGTCTGTCCCTTCGTGTCTGTCCCTTCGTGTCTGTCCCTTCGTGTCTGTTCCTTCGTGTCTGTCCCTTCCTTCTGTCCTTTCGTGTCTGTTCCTTCGTGTCTGTCCCGTCGTGTCTGTTCCTTCGTGTCTGTCCCGTCGTGCCAGCCCCTTCCTTCTGTTCCTTCGTGTCTGTCCCTTCCTTCGTTTCCCTTCCTACGGTACGCGTCCATTACTGAGTCTCTGTCCTTACCTGTCTTTGCCATCTGTCTTTCTGTCCATGTCACAAATTATTTGCACAATATTTTAATCATCAAAGAGTAACGTAAACAGCCAACACTTACCTAATTGCTTTAAGGAGATTAAACAGACTGCAAACAGGGGCCTCTTCAAGCAAGGATCTGCACGGCTGGACATCTGCTGCTCAAATTAATATTTCTCTGGCAGCAAACTGAATAAACATCAATTTATGCCATTTTTGCAACGCCAACCAACCCGCGCTGTTTTGGCTAGGGATTGGGATTTGCCAGATGAGGGGATGTGAGAGATGAGGGATGCGGAGAGAGCCTGCCCGCTGGTCCAAAGGCAAACACAAGCGACAGATTGGGTTGAGGCTTGGAATAGCAGCTGGTGTTGGGACTGTGAATAAACCAGTGAGCTTGCTGCCGCTGCTGTGAACAATACTGACTGTGGTGCCTGGACAGTGCAGCGCCGGATGCAGAGTCATCATGAAATTAATTACCATTGCTAAGTGTAGCTGGCGAATGGGGATCATTTCAATTTTTTGGTATGATAATTGTTGGCCGTATAGGCTGGCTGTGATCATTGTCCGTTTGCGTCACTTTGCCTCTAATTGTGTCTCACCCTGTGTCTCTTACCCTGTATATCTCACCCTGTGTCTCACATTGTGTCTCACCTGTGTCTTACCCTGTGCCTCACATTGTGCCTCACTCTGTGTCTCTTACCCTGTGTCTCACCCTGTGTCTCTTACCCTGTGTCTTACCCTGTGTCTCTTACCCTGTATATTTTACCCTGTGTCTCACATTGTGTCTCACCCTGTGTCACCCTGTGTCTCACCCTGTGTCACTTACCCTGTGTCACCCTGTGTCTCACCCTGTGTCTCTTACCCTGTGTCTCACCCTGTGTCTCTTACCCTGTGTCTTACCCTGTGTCTCTTACCCTGTATATTTCACCCTGTGTCTCACATTGTGTCTCACCCTGTGTCACCCTGTGTCTCACCCTGTGTCTCTTACCCTGTGTCTCTTACCCTGTGTCTCACCCTGTGTCTCTTACCCTGTGTCTCTTACCCTGTGTCACTTACCCTGTGTCTCACCCTGTGTCTCTTACGTCTTACCCTGTGTCTCACATTGAGTCTCACCCTGTTTCTCTTTCCCTTGTGTGTCACCCTGTGTCTCACCCTGTGTCTCTTACCCTGTGTCTCACCCTGTGTCTCTTACCCTGTGTCTTACCCTGTGTCTCTTACCCTGTATATTTCACCCTGTGTCTCACATTGTGTCTCACCCTGTGTCACCCTGTGTCTCACCCTGTGTCTCTTACCCTGTGTCTCTTACCCTGTGTCTCACCCTGTGTCTCTTACCCTGTGTCTCTTACCCTGTGTCACTTACCCTGTGTCTCACCCTGTGTCTCTTACGTCTTACCCTGTGTCTCACATTGTGTCTCACCCTGTGTCTCTTACCCTGTGTCTCACCTTGTGTCTCTTACCCTGTGTCTCACATTGTGTCTCACCCTGTGTCTCTTACCCTGTGTCTCACATTGTGTCTCACCCTGTGTCTCTTACCCTATGTCTCACATTGTGTCTCACCCTGTGTCTCTTACCCTGTGTCTCACATTGTGTCTCACCCTGTGTCTCTTACCCTGTGTCTCAATTTGTGTCTCACCATGTGTCTCTTACCCTATGTCTCACATTGTGTCTCACCCTGTGTCTCTTACCCTGTGTCTCACATTGTGTCTCACCCTGTGCCTCTTACCCTGTGTCTCACCCTGTGTCTCTAACCCTGTGTCTCACATTGTGTCTCACCCGCAGGCGTATTCAGCATGCCAGTGAAGTATGAGACCGACTAGGCCCATGGGCTAAGGTCTGCGATGCTTCACGCCTGCCCCTATCTTCAGCAGGTCAAGGCTGGTGGGAGGTCTGCACCCTCTATTTGCCTCTGGCAGCCGCAGACCCCCCCCCCCCCCACGTTGTCTCGCAAGTCGACCCAGGGTACTCGTCCCCGCGTGTGTTCAAGGCAGTCCCTAGGGCTGCTGGACAGACTGGGCTCCGGCGCTGGCGACCCTATCCAGTGGCTTCGGCCGAATTTGGGTATGCGGGTCTGGCTCGCCAACCTGCAGGCCGTGGTACTGCTCAACGTACTCTCTAATGCCTAAGGTGTTGACCGTGCCGATGGGCTGGAAGGCCGGGGAGTAGTCCGGTCGCAAGCGGTCCCCCTCCTGGTGTCGGGCCAGCCTTGAGGGTTCTATTGGCCTACTGCCCGGTCAGGTGGAGCGGCCGGGTGGGTACCGCGCCCCTTTGAGGGTAGCCCACCAACCTTTATCATGGCCTTCGAGCCGACTATGGAAAAAAACCCTATTTCTAGGGACGGGGACCCTTCTAAACCCCAACCTCAGTCCGAAGGACCGGCCGGCCCTGCTGGCAGATCCCAACCGACTGATTCAACTGTGGCAAAGGAAGGACCGGCTGGCTCTGCTGGCAGATCCGACCAGAGCTACCAAACTCAAAATACCCAAAGACCTGCCAGCTCCGCTGGTGGATCTAAGGGAACCGCGAGCTCTGAGCCTAAAGGACCGGCCAAATCTGGCAGATCCGATGAAGCTCAGCGGGCTCGGCTTAAGCGCAAACGCGCTAAACAACGCGCCAAAAGGCAGGCCAAGAAGGGAGCTGCGGGGGCCAAAGCGGCGGCGTCCACCATGGATGCTGAAGCGACTGGCGTCCCAAGGCAACCAGACGGGCCGGCCGGTGGAAGCTCCGGTAGTTCAGCGGCGGCGCTCCCTGGAGATGCTGCTGCGGCTGCTGAGGCCGAAACCACGGCGCAACAAATGGCCACTGCCAACAAGGAGGTTCTTCGGGAGCTACCTTTGCGGCGAAGGCCAAGGTTAAAATCCCGGGAGTGATCATCCAAGGTCGCGACCAGGACTGGACCACTGATCAGCTTCAAAAAGTGTGGAGTGCTGTTGACTCCTATCTGATTGAGCTGACTGTCGAGGAGGGAATCTCCATCGGCATTGAGCGGATGGTGCTGCGAAGCACATTCGTTCTTATTGCTCCTAGCAGCGAGGAGGACGCTCGGCAGCTGCTCCAGCGGCTACCGACGGTCTCCTTGGATGCTGACCTTGGCGGAGCTCTTTTTCTTCGCGAGGGCCAGCGTCCAAAGACGATACCCTATGTGGTTTTCGTCCCTGCTAAGAGCACCGCAGCTGGACCAGACGTTATCCGCCGGGTCCTACTGCGTCTGAACCCCGACCTCCCTGCTAGTGGACTGGTGTATCACCGCAAAGTCCGCAGGGGGGAGACGGGCAACTCAATTGTCCTCGGCCTTTCCAGCACTTGGGCGAGTCGGTACCCTAATGGATCCTCTTTCCAGCTGGGTGCCCTCAAGCTCAAGATGCGCCGAGGAAAGTCTGCCAAAGGGAAGGCTACTGCCAACCCCGGCATCTCCGGCAAGAGCGGGGCGCAGTCTAAGGCCCAAGGAAAGGCGCAAGCCGATCCCAAAGCCAAAGCTGCATCTCGCCCCTCTGCTAGCAGCAGTTCGGCGACCGCGGTAACGGCTCCGGCCAAGCCCCGGGAACCAAACCTGCCAGTCGGAGAAGGAGTTGAGGACGAGGCCGGGTCTTCGGAATCCGAGCTCTCCTCGGCCACCCTAGTGGGGTCTGAAGGTAAAGATGCAGATGAGGAAGCTTCCTCCATCCTGTCATCGGAGCCTGAGGACTCTGCTGGGGGGCCGGTGGGGGTGAGGAGGCCATGGACGTCGACCAACTCCAATCTCCCAGTCAAGCCCCAGCGGCCTGGGACGAGGACGATCTGTTGTCCAAGTCTCCTTGATGGCCCTGGGCTCTAGCCAGACATTGCATTTAATACAGTATGACTAAGCTCCACGCTGCCAAAGGAGCGACATTCTGTCTGCAAATAAACTTACAGCATTGCGTATCTGCGTCAGTAAATCTGATGAAGATTGCTGAGCTGTACAGGCCAGGCCTCATCCTGATCCAGGAACCCTGGATGCGCAACGGTAAGTTGCCCAACATTCCCTCTGGCTACTCTGATTTTTATGTGTTTGGCCCGGGGAACAGCCGCCCTAGAGCGGCTATCCTCGCTGCTAGCCATCTCCAGGCTTGGCTGAGGACTGATCTCTCTGATGGAGACCTTTGCGTCATCCAATCTAATCATTTCTCTCCGCGTACGTGTCTTGTTGCCTCGGTTTATATCCCAGGCGACAGAGACCCTGCACCTGAGAGTCTACTGCGCCTTGCGCAGTACTGCGAGTCCCAGAACGCTGAGCTGTGCTTAGGGGGCGACCTCAACGCGCACCACAAGCACTGGGGCAGCAAAGATACCAACACTAGAGGAGAGGAGCTTCTGGCCCTTATCTCTAACACAAACCTCATGCTCTGCAACCGCGGCAGCACTCCTACCTTTAATAATGGCAGATGGACCGAGGTCCTCGACGCCACACTCGTTACCCCAAGACTCTTTGACAGAGTTGAGGAGTGGAGAGTCTGGTCTGAGGAGCCCTCCCTGTCTGACCACTGCTTTATCGCCTTTAACATCGGACACTAAAACCCAGTCTCCGATCACTTGGAGGCGCAATATCCGCAACACTGATTGGGCGGCCTACAAAGCTGCCCTTGATCTGCACCTGCAGGAACTCACGGACTTACGTCCGATTGAGACCTGCGAGGATGTGGATCATATGGCTGAGACGCTGACAGGTTGCATTATTGCAGCCTACGTAGCGGCTTGTCCTGCTCGCGCCTACAAAGGCAAGACCTCGGCGCCGTGGTGGAACCCGGAGCTGGGGAAACTCAGGCGGAAGGCCAAAAGCCTTCATCGCCGTGCCATGAAGACCGGAAACCCGGAGGACATGGAGCTTTTCCGGCAAGCCTACCGCAATTTCAAATCTGAAGTGCGCAAGGCCAAGGAATGTAAGTGGCACCAATTCTGCAATGAATTGGATCAAGACAGACCTACTTCTAGGCTTGTCAAGGCCCTTACAATGGACAAAATGTCCAAATTAGCCATGATCAAAAAAGATGATGGCTCTCTTACTAAAGACCCTGAAGAAGTGCTTCAGCATATGCTCAGCACATTCTTCCCGAGGGTACCTACTGCTAGACCGGAGCCCAACCATTCGATGGATGGAGCCACCCTAGCGGCGGGCATTGTCACTGAAGACCTAATCGCTCGTGCGGTCAGAACCTTTAAACCCTTCAAATCTCCTGTACCTGATGGTATCTACCCTGTTCTCCTTCGTGAAGCAGCCAAGATACCCTCGTTCCTGAGACTCACCCGCAATCTTATGCGGGCCTCTATCCAGCTGGGATATGTTCCCAAATGCTGGACTGAAGCTCGGGTAGTCTTTATTCCCAAACCTGGGAAGGGTGACTACCAAAGCGTCAAGGCCTTCCGGCCTATTAGCTTAACGTCTGCAATGCTTAAGCTCACTGAGAGGCTTATTCTCTGGCGGCTGCTGTCCTGCGAGCTGACAGCGATGCCCCTCAGCAATAATCAGCACGCCTTCCGTACCGGGAGGTCGACTGACAGCGCCCTGCATGCGATTGTCGAGAAGATTGAACGGGCGGTACTGGGTGACGGTTGCGCCCTGGCTCTCTTTCTTGACATTGTTGGCGCCTTCGACAACGTTATCTTTGAAGCGTTTCAGAGGGCCCTTCAAAATCGCAAAGCTCATGCTACCCTCATACGGTGGATCATGTACATGATCTCCAACCGTACGGTCACTGCCCAACTTCTTGGGCAAACTGCCTCCACCAGAGTCTGTAAGGGTGGACCCCAAGGCGGAGTCCTCACCCCGACGCTCTGGAACCTGGTCATGGACGCTCTTCTGAGTGACTCCCGACCCGACCCCGTCTTCAAAGTCGGGTATGCTGATGACGTCACGGCCATTGTGGCAGGACCGTCTCCCAGCACGCTCAGGGATCTGATGCAGAGCTTTATCCGCAAAGCAGAATCCTGGGCCAATGACAATGGTCTGGAACTCTCTGAGCCCAAAACCGTTGCCATTATGTTTACCAGCAGACTACGCTGGAACATACGTCCTCTGCAGCTCTACGGCAGAGATATTGCCTTCGCGCACCAGACCAGATGTCTCGGGGTCACACTTGACCACCGGCTCAACTGGTCCTTCCACGTGAAAGCAAAAGCCAAGCGTGCCTCAGCCATCCTGGCCCAGCTCCGACGAGCACTTGGCACTTCTTGGGGTCTATCCCCAAAGCGGCTTTGGTGGATCTATACTTCCGTAGTTAGACCTGCCATTACGTACGCCTCTGTTGTCTGGGTTAGCGCTACCCAGGTCAAAAGCCATGCAGACCTGCTCAACACGATCCAAGGCAGAGCGTGTAGGCTCATCTGCAACGCCACCAGGTCCACGCCCTTTGCTGGCATGGGAGCCTTCCTTAATCTACCGCCTCTTGAACTCTTCGTCAGGGGTGAGGCGGCTAGAACGACGCGGCGTCTAATCGATGCCGGCGTCAAATTCATTTACATGAGAGCACCTGCTAAGCGGAACCTTGTCCCGCATAGCGACCTGTGCCTCAACTTTCTCAACGAGTGTCAGGCCAATCGCGTCTTCACCGATGGCATTGCCTCAACGCTCAACCTGAGACAGCGCTACTCCGTAGCTATCGACTCGCGCGATAACATCAATGACCAATGGAACCCTGGTGAGCTTCATTGCTACACCGACGGTTCTAAGCAGTCAGCCAACACCGGCTTTGGTGTTGGAATCTTTCTGAACGGGAGGGTCATCGCAACCCACGCTCAATACACTGGGGTCAACTCCAGTGTCTTCCAAAATGAAGTTCTGGCCATCAGCTCCTGCACTGCAGAGCTTCTTGCCACTGGCGTTACTGGTAAGAACATCATTTTCCATTCGGACAGCCAAGCTGCCTTGCACGCCATCAGTGGCTGCAGCGCCAACTCTGCTACAGTCCTCGACTGTATCAAACTCCTCAACGTGTTGGGTTCCGCCAACAAAATTACCCTTAAGTGGGTTCCGGGGCATGTGGGGATCCGAGGAAATGAGTTGGCTGACACCCTTGCAAAAGTTGGTGCCTCCGGCTCCTCTCTCGGCCCCGAACCTCTTGTCCCGATTCCTGGCTGTGTCATCGACTCGCGCATCAAAGCGTGGATCAGGACTCAGCACCGCTCGGCTTGGGCGAACTGCACCACCTGCAGGCAATCCAGAGGCGCTGTCCCTCAGCCCTCTCACCAGCTCCGGAAGCTCCTCTTGCGCCTCTCGCGCAGAGACATCCGGGCTGCCACCATGACCCTCTCTGGTCACGGCTGCTTCTCCAGGCACCAGTACCTGCAGGGCAACGCCACCAACGCCACCTGTAGTTTCTGCAACTCAGGTGACGAAACCGCTGAGCATTTCGTCAGCATCTGTCCCGCCTTCACGCGGGCCAGACTCACTTACCTCGGGCCACACACATCTATTACTGAAGCGTGCAAACCCGAAAACTTTAATCAGCTCATGCGCTACCTTCGGGCCACCCGCAGGGCTGAACTCTCCTCTCCAGAGAGCACTATAGCTGCTGGCGACACTGGGGGACCTCCCTGGGCGGCGCCAACCCTCCGTCCATAGCGACGCGTCGGCCGTTCAGGGACTAGCGGAATGGGCGCCCGCGCCTTCCCGCTGTGTCCCCTCCGGGACAGCCCTGCAGCTAAGTCAAGTAAGTCAAGTCTTACCCTGTGTCTCACCCTGTGTCACTAACCCTGTGTCTCACCCTGTGTCTCTTACCCTGAGTCTCACCCTGTGTCTCACCCTGTGTCTCACATTCTTGTCTTACCTTGTCTTACTCTTACCCTGTGTCTCACCGTGTGTCTCACCCTGTGTCTCTTACCCTGTGTCTCACATTGTGTCTAACCCTGTGTCTCTTTCCCTTGTGTGTCACCCTGTGTCTCACTCTGTCTCTCACCCTGTGTCTCTTTCCCTGTGTCTTACCCTTTGTCTCTTACCCTGTATATTTCACCCTGTGTCTCACATTGTGTCTCACCCTGTGTCACCCTGTGTCTCACCCTGTGTCTCTTACCCTGTGTCTCTTACCCTGTGTCTCACCCTGTGTCTCTTACCCTGTGTCTCTTACCCTGTGTCACTTACCCTGTGTCTCACCCTGTGTCTCTTACGTCTTACCCTGTGTCTCACATTGAGTCTCACCCTGTTTCTCTTTCCCTTGTGTGTCACCCTGTGTCTCACTCTGTCTCTTACCCTGTGTCTCACCCTGTGTCTCTTACCCTGTGTCTCACATTGTGTCTCACCCTGTGTCTCTTACCCTGTGTCTCACCTTGTGTCTCTTACCCTGTGTCTCACATTGTGTCTCACCCTGTGTCTCTTACCCTGTGTCTCACATTGTGTCTCACCCTGTGTCTCTTACCCTATGTCTCACATTGTGTCTCACCCTGTGTCTCTTACCCTATGTCTCACATTGTGTCTCACCCTGTGTCTCTTACCCTGTGTCTCACATTGTGTCTCACCCTGTGCCTCTTACCCTGTGTCTCACCCTGTGTCTCCTACCCTGTGTCTCACATTGAGTCTCACCCTGTGTCTCTTTCCCTTGAGTCTCACCCTGTGTCACCCTGTGTCTCACCCTGTGTCTCTTACCCTGTGTCTCACCCTGTGTCTCTTACCCTGTGTCTCACCCTGTGTCACTAACCCTGTGTCTCACCCTGTGTCTCTTACCCTGTTTCTCACCCTGTTTCTCACCCTGTGTATCTTACCCTTATTTGTTAATTCGATAAAAAATTTGCGGAAGTAACGCCACAGAGAACGCTCGGAACGTCCAGACAGACGTGATTGACTAATTAAGTGATAAAAAAGTTCAGAAGTCGATGACAGACCCCGTGTATGAGCTAATTATTGCTTTGATAAATGTGAGATAGGGGAAAAGGTTCAGAGCGCCCGAAAGTCTTTCAGTACGACCGAACGACACGCATTGTGTCTATGACCTTCTACTGACAGCAAAATCCATTGTGTCTATGACCTTCTACTGACAGCAAAATCCATTGTGTCTATGACCTTCTACTGACAGCAAAATCCATTGTGTCTATGACCTTCTACTGACAGCAAAATCCATTGTGTCTATGACCTTCTACTGGCAGCAAAATCCATTGTGTCCATGACCTTCTACTTACAGCAACACCAATTGTGTCCATGCCCTTCTACTGACAGCAACACCAATTGTGTCTATGACCTTCTACTAAAAGGAACACCCATTGAATCGTTATGCATGACCTATTCTGATAGCAATGCCCATGCCAATATAGACTAGGACCGCTAAGCCTTTTTATGCATAAATTCATCCAATATGCTGTTTACAGACATTGCTACTTTGACTACTTTCAAGTAAAATGGTTGACACATGCACAAAAAAGCAGGTAAATTTTCTTCAAAAAACAATTGAGGCACAGAATAGAGCCACTGAGACGCCAAATAGGACTATTGAGGCTCCAAATTGATTATTGAGGCCCCAACTTGATCTTTAAAGCGCCGACTTGATTACTGAGGCGCCAAACGGTTTACTGAGGCGCCAAACGGATTACTGAGGCGCCAAACGGATTATTGAGGCGCCAAACGGATTATTAAGGCGCCAAACGAATTATTGAGGCGCCAAACGGATTATTGAGGCGCCAAACGGATTATTGAGGCGCCAAACGAATTATTGAGGCGCCAAACGGATTATTGAGGCGCCAAACGGATTATTGAGGCGCCAACTTGATGATTATTAAGGCGCCAATATGATTATTGAGGTGCCAACATGATTATTAAGGCGCCAATATGATTATTGAGGCGCCAACTTGATTATTGAGGCGCCAAATTGATGATTATTGAGGCCCCAACTTGATCTTTGAAGCGCCGACTTGATTACTGAGGCGCCAAATGGATTATTGAGGCGCCGAACGGATTATTGAGGCGCCAACTAGATTTTTGAAGCGCCAACTTTATTATTGAGGCGCTTAAGATGCCGAATCTATTGATACGGATCTATTGAGGCCTAACAAAGTTTATGCTTGGTAAGCCACGATACCGCAGAAAATGCGGTGCAAAGAAAACGTGACACAGAGGAAACCAGGCAACAGGAGCAGAAAAACAGAAAAATGCAAGAAATTAAAAGAAAACAGCAGCAACGGACAACAAAATCTTGCCCTCATAATTATCTCTGCTGAGTTCATTCTGTAATTATCTTGCCGATAACTTGAAAGCGATGCAGGCCTTAACTCTCCTGAGACCTTTCCTCTCCTCTCCCCTCCTGCTTCTCAGCTCCTCTTCTGTTCCATCCTCGAGTTTTTAAAAGCTAGTCATGTGACTCGGCAAAAAAGAACAAGCAGTTCTTAGAAAGATGAAAACCATCTCGAGAAAATCCTAATCTTAGCCGTCTTGAGGTGCGCAAATAAAATCGGGAACATTTTTTCTGTAACTGTAGTCTGCAACTCTTTCTTTGTTAAAGCAGAACAAAATTACGAAACATTGTCCCGCAACCAGTGCTGACTCCCGAGCACATGCAGCCAATACTGTACTCAGGCACGCACTCACACACACGCTCACACAGGGTTTACAGTGGGCCTGACTTTCTCATCGTCAGGCATGTACACTGGCTGTGCCTTGGAGGGTTGGGCCTGCACGAAATTGAACCAGATAAATAAATGAGCACAATTATTAAGACGGATGCTCTGTTCCGAATTCCAATGTCTAGCCTGAGCTGTTCACGAGAGCAATAACAGGCCTCTCTATTACTGGCCCTGCGCAGCCTCCTTCCCTTTCACCCCGCCCAGGCCCCATCAGCCCCATGACTCGTCTGTCACCATCCTATTAAAGCAGGCCTGCTATGTAATTAGCAGTCCCGTCCGCTCCCATTATTCCACCTGAGAGATGAGCGCGCAAAGCTAAGAAAGAAAATAAGAGGCTTGTAGAGCTTCCCAAAAAGTAGAATTTCGTGTCCGACTGTAACGGAATAAGCATAGAGACAGGAGATCCTGCCACGCATAAAAAGTGAAATCTGACATATCTGCGTGAGACGAGCAAGTTCAGAAGCCAAGGGTTATGGATGGACGGGGCTGACTTTAAAAAAGTAATGCGCGTGCCAGAAAAACAGGATAAAGTGTCTAATTCGGAACTTTATACAGTACATTCCCTGCTTCCGCAATATCCCAGCTCAGTCTCGCATTAAATCCTTGAAAAGGGAAAAATAGACAGTCTCTGCTAATGTCAGTGCAGTATTTATATGCATACATAGATTAGTTGGTAGATGGATGGATAGATAGATAGAAAAATAGATAGATAGATCGATAGATAGATACATAGATAGATAGATAGATAGATAAATAGATAGATAGATAGATAGATAGATAGATAGATAGATAGATAGATAGATAGATAGATAGATAGATAGATAGATAGATAGATAGATAGATAGATAGATAGATAGATAGATAGATAGATAGATAGATTTCACGCGCTCTTTCCAAGTCTCTCTTAGTAGAAGTGCCCGTTAAGTTCTTCCCAAAACTCTGTAGCGGATTCTGCCTTCTGTGCTCGCTAAAAAATCTCCCCCTCACCCAGCCTCAACCGAGCCTCATCAACTCCTCCTCTCACCCTGCTCGCTTTCCAAACCAATCCTCACATCGCGCCTGCATGACGCAAGCACAGCAGCAGCAGCAGCCAGTCGCAACCGTTTGAGAAATCCCTGCTGCTCTTTTTGCCCGCATATCAGGCCAGCAGCAGGATGAGGTTTCACTCGCCAGCAGAGCGACGTCGAAAAAGAATAGGAAAATCGGGGAATGCAGAAAACGATTCGAGTCAACGATTCCCAGCTGTTGCACTTGGCCAGCAAGGCCAGGCGGAACAATGCGGCGGCGTCCACAATGGCTGGGAATTTGTTTAAACGCAGTCTGGACACGGGACGGTGGCAGTTACGCTACTTCATTCTGTACCAGAATCTGCTGTTCTACTACGAGACCGAGCGTAACGACAGGCCATCCGGCGTAGCTCTGCTTGAGGGCTCCTATTGCGATAAGTTCGCTTCGGTTAAATTGCCGGACAGAACCGACCGGCAGCAACTGTCGGTAAGTTTTTGTAAAGAGCTTCTTTTGCGATTGCGACTAGTTTACAAATTTCGAAATTATTTCTAAATATTCGGTTTCTCTGAGTTTCTCTGAGCAATTGTAAATTCATTTTTTTCATGGTTGCAGCACTGTTTTAGTATCTTCTATAAGAAGGACGGTCAACGGCACTACGACTTGCGTGCCGAATCGGAGACAGATTGCGAAGCCTGGGTTGAAGCGATTCGAAATGCCAGGTTTGTGGCTCAGATTCTGTTCGCTTTTGTGACTTATTCAATGGGTAGGGATGCACGGGATAGGTAGGGGAGTGAGATGGCGCTCTGAAGGGGTAGGAATGGATGGGAGAGATAGGAGATGGGAGAGATAGGAGAGTGAGGTGGCGCTCTGAAGGATAGAAATGGACAGAATAGATAGGGGAGTGAGGTAGCGCTCTGAAGGGTAGGAATGCATGGGATAGATAGGGGAGTGAGGTGGCGCTCTGAAGGGTAGGAATGTACGGGATAGATAGGGGAGTGAGGTGGCGCTCTGAAGGGGTAGGAATGCACGGGATAGATAGGGGAGTGAGGTGGCGCTCTGAAGGGGTAGGAATGCACGGGATACGGGATAGATAGGGGAGTGAGGTGGGGCTCTGAAGGGGTAGGAATGCACGGGATAGATAGGGGAGTGAGGTGGGGCTCTGCAGAGGTAGAAGAGAAAGAAAGGAGAGGGAAGGACAAGGCTCATGGATCAGTTACACATTAATCAAGGCACGCCATGCAGTTTGTAAACGGCCTGACAAATATACGAAGTTGAAATCGTTAAGCAGATGTTCTCCTTGTGTGCGTCAGCAGAATAAATAAAGAAAACTCAATGCAACAGGTGGCCTATCGCTAATGATCCCGTTTTTCTGAATTGTTCAGCTGCATAAATCAATCGCGAATCGACGTCATTGTAACGAAATCACCAAATAATAATATTTTTAGCTACAGTCGGCTCCAGGAGCTGAAGGAGGAGCTGGACCAGAAGCACCAGCATTTGATGCACATCCTGGAGAGCGAGCGCCGATCAAAATGGAACTACGTCCAGCAGACTGAGGAGCTGGGTAGCGAGGTGCGGAAACTTCGTATGGAGATTCGAGAGGTTGGTCACATTTATTGGTGTCATCCATTTTAAAAGTTCGTCAAAAAATGCGAAAATTACCATCAGTAGCGCAAGGAATTGCTATCGTGTTAGCCAAGTATGCCCATTCGTCTTGCTGAATTAGTGACTACGAGCTTTAATGAATATTGTGCAACTTTCCAGTCCCTAAAATAACCTGCTCGGCCAAAATTCCCAGAAGATCTCGTTCGCTCTCACCATCTCCCGCCCCCCCCTCTCTCCCTCTTCCTCCGCCCCTCTCCCCCTCTCTTTCTCTTTCTCCTCCCTCTACCTCCCTCTTCATCTTCCTCCCTCCCTGTCCCTCTTGCTCCCTCCCTCTCTCTCTCCCTCCCTGTCCTCCCTCTCTTCCCCTACCTCACCCTGTCTCCTCCCCACTGATAGGCGGTTGTGCTGCTCTTTTGTAAAACGCGCAATATTTATAAGCATAACGTCCTTCCAACTTTTGGTTGTCTACGAGCGTATATTGAGATATCCAGTATGTTTTAAAATGCTTTGACTGTGGACAAATTTAAGCCATATTTGAATTATTTTCGAATCACCATACCGGTAGACTATCGCTAAAGTCACTCTCTACAAAAAGCTAGCCAACTCTACCCGCCACACAATTTGCAGTTAAAAGGCGCCAAGCGAATCGGCAGCCAGCTGGGTCGAAGCCAATCGTCTCAATCGTCAGTCGAGGAATCAGAAGAGCTGCGCCGAAGCAAGAAGGTTATGAAATGGCGGGTTGTATATGAAAAAAAATTATTAATAATTTCAATCGATACATTCACCAAGAAAGCTAAAAGCTCTTTACGAAATTGGATACAGAATTGGAATATAAATTGCAGATGGGATCAGAGCAAACGGTTTCCCTCAAAGAAAATGGCTGGACAAATTTTGATTAAAGCCAAGGAAATTGTATCCTGGGATTTTGTCTGGCGATAGCGGGAAAGCGAAGGGAGGGTGGAAACAAGAATGTGTGGAGTTTTTAATTTCAATGAAAGGGGCTTTTCAGATTAATTAAAGACGATTTTTAATTGAAAAATCCCGCAAAGTGGATTCTATTTTTTCTCTAGGGTTTGGCGTGAAGGTTTCTGAAAATGTTACTGAAGATTCCGATTATGGATAGACTTAAGGATATACTCAGTGGGAGAAGGAGATACTCAGTGGGAGGAGATTATATAAATAGTGGGAGAAGGAGATACTCAGTGGGAAAAGGAGATACTCAGTGGGAAAAGGAGATACTCAATGGGAGAAGGAGATACTCAATGGGAAAAGGAGATACTCAGTGGGAAAAGGAGATACTCAATGGGAGAAGGAGATACTCAGTGGGAGAAGGAAATACTCAGTGGTAGAGGGAGATACTCAACGTAGAAGGAGATACTCAATGAATGGGAGAAGGACATACTCAGTGGGAGAGGGAGATACTCAACGTAGAAGGAGATACTCAGTGGGAGAGGGAGATACTTAACGTAGAAGGAGATACTCAATGTAGAGGGAGATACTCAACGTAGAAGGAGATACTCAGTGGGAGAGGGAGAAGGACATACTCGTGGGAGAAGGAGATACTCAGTGTAAGAAGGAGATACTCAGTGTAAGAAGGAGATACTCAGTGTAAGAAGGAGATACTCAGTGTAAGAAGGAGATACTCAGTGTAAGAAGGAGATACTCAGTGTAAGAAGGAGATACTCAGTGTAAGAAGGAGATACTCAGTGTAAGAAGGAGATACTCAGTGTAAGAAGGAGATACTCAGTGTAAGAAGGAGATACTCAGTGTAAGAAGGAGATACTCAGTGTAAGAAGGAGATACTCAGTGTAAGAAGGAGATACTCAGTGTAAGAAGGAGATACTCAGTGTAAGGAGGAGATACTCAGTGTAAGAAGGAGATACTCAGTGTAAGAAGGAGATACTCAGTGTAAGAAAGAGATACTCAGTGGGAGAGTGTTAAATAGACAAGTACAATAGCGTAAATTACTTCAACTAATACCTAACTCATTTCAATTTCTCAAGGCCTCCCAGGTGCAGTCTTTCTTCCGCGGCTGGCTGTGCCGAAGGCGCTGGAAGCAGATAGTGGAAATGTACATAAAATCTGAGCACGCTGAGCACATGCGCAAGCGAAATGGCATCGTGTTCGGGCTGGTAGAATGCGAGCAGGAGTACGTGCAGCAGATCAGCGTACTCGTGTCCTGCTTTCTGCGCCCATTCAAAATGGCCGCCTCTGCTCGAAAGCCGATCATCTCTCACGAGGACGTGAATTCCATCTTTCTTAACGCGTGAGGCGTCTTTGTGACTTTTGCCGCGGGTGGTCAGGGGTTAAAGGGAGTCGCCATCACAAACCCAAAAAATCACAACTCCGAAAGCACTTTCCATCATAAACCAGAAATATCATAAACACGAAATATCATAAACCCGAAATATCATAAACACGAAATATCATAAACCCGAAATATCATAAACACGAAATATCATAAACCCGAAATATCTATAAACCCGAAAGATCATAAACCCGAAATATCATAAACCCGAAATATCATAAACCCGAAATATCATAAACCCGAAATATCATAAACCCGAAATATCTATAAACCCGAAATGTCGCAAACCCGAAAAAGCTAAACTCCAAAAACTGAAACAGCAACGCCCGTCCCAAACCTGAAATTTCATAGCTCCGAAAGTTCTAGCAAACGGTATTTTAAGTTTTGAAGCTATGATATTTCGGGTTTGGGATATTTCGGGTTTATGATTGATATTCAGTGCTATTCAGCACTAACAATGATACATGTACGGCAATTTTTAGCTCCGTATTTCTGCGTTACTACTAACAGTATTATTGTTTATTATTGTTGTTACGAAGACATGTCTAATAAACCATCCATTCCGATTCCAGAGAGACGCTGCTCTTCTTGCACCAGATATTCTTGCAGGGTCTAAACAGCAAAATGGACAATTGGCCAACTCTTCAGCTGGGCGACCTGTTCGACATGCTGCTGCCCATGCTGGCCATCTACCAGGAGTACGTCCGCAATCACCATTTCAGCCTGCAGGTGCTGGCCGAGTACAAGCAGAAGCCAGAGTTTGCCGCCCTGCTGAAGCGCTACGAGGATCGACCGGTGTGCGAAGGTCGCAGCCTTGATACATTTCTCACCTATCCGATGCACCAGATACCTCGCTACATCATCACCCTGCACGAGCTGCTGGCTCACACGCCGCACGATCACGTCGACCGTCAGCAGCTGGAGTTCGCCAACAGCAAGCTGGAGAATCTGTCCCACGTGATGCACGACGAGGTCTCCGAAACGGAGAATATTCGTAAAAATCTGGCCATCGAACGGACTATTGTTGAAGGCTGCGACATCTTGTTGGACGTGAATCAGATCTTTGTGCGACAGGGCACTCTGACCCAGGTGATGGGGCCGGACAAACAGCGCATCAGGCCTAGACTCGGCTCGTTCAGTTCAACCTTTGGCAAGGACTCAAAGAAGGAAGCCGCCCGACAGGTGTTTCTGTTTACAAATCATCTCATACTGACTACAAGAGCTTCGAATGGCCGGCTGCACCTGGTCAAGGTGAGGATAAAAACTTTTCAAGGCCTCGAAGATTGTTCTAACACTATTGTGCCAAGCTGATTCGTTCAACAGATTCTTGTCACTGCTGTTAGTTATGAAACGTCCTCCAGAGAGTTTTAAAAGTAAAAGGCAGAATATTTTATTCATGCGGAAAGTATCGAAATGCAGTATCGAATCTTGATTTGTTTTTTTGTTTCGTCTTGATTTCGGTCGTAAGTTGTTTCATTGTCATTAGTCAGGGTGTCATAAAACTTAGATAAATCTAGTAAGTAATCATTGTCGGCTGATTGTCTGTGAAGGAATGAATGATTCCTGCATGGAAAATCAGCCGACAATGACTTTCTTGCACGCTTTTTCGTGCAGGAATGGATGTCTATGGTTAAATCTCACTGAAAAAGCATTAGGCGCAGAAATGCATTGCTGAATAGTTTTGTGCATTGCTGCACGATGACTCATCAAACAATGGGATTCCTGCACGTTCACTCGCGCGTGAAGAACATCTTGCACTCCTGCGCTAGCCTGTATAATTTTGGGGAGGTTTCGTCATAGAAATTATAAATCCTGCACGCAAAATGCTCGCATATAGCTTCACATAAAAAATAATTTTCCGCATTGCAGAACAACGGCAAGATTCCTCTGGCCGATTGCACTCTGTCTGAAGATACCAGCTCAGATTTTTTCTACTGTGAAGATGACTACAATACCGGCTATGATAGTCAGCCTCAATCGCAGCAACAACAGCAACAGTCGCAGCAGAATAGTGGCATGCTGACGGTAGGAACACCACCAAAAAGTCAGCAGCTTCAGCAGCAGCAGCAGCAACAACACCAACAGCAGCAACAACAGCAACAGCAACAGCCAGACTATGGCGGACTCGACTTCCGCCTCATCATGGACGTGAAATCTGGTCCGCCTGTCATCATCACTCTGGTGGCAATTTCAGTTCAGGAGAAAGCGGCTTGGTGTTCCGACATCAACCAGGTAAGGCTTCGCTAAACTTTAAACAACTAATAATGCGTCAATCAGTAATTACAGTGTACTTGAGCAAGACAGTTTTTAAAATCGAATGTTCTAAAAGCTTAAAATGTGTTTTGATTTGTCGACCAGTGCATCGAACAGATTCACTACAGCGACTTGCTGAATAGTTCGCTGGCCGAAATCAGCTCGGTTAGCATGCCGCACACGATACGGTAAGTCCTTGGAGCTTCTCACGTACTACTGAAGTTACTACTTTCTAAATCAGTAAGCATGAATGACATCACGACTTTAAAGATCCGATCCAAAGCTGTACCGAGACGATATCGACATAAAATTCAGTAGGACTTTGAACTCTTGCAAGGTGCCGCAGGTAGGATGATTAAATAATGAGTAAATAAAAATCGGTATGTTGAATTTCGAGAGGATTAACTCTAATTTAATCACTGCTCAAAATAAAACTCTAGATCCGTCACGCCTCAGTCGACAGACTGCTAGACCGACTGACAGACCTTCGCTTTCTGAGCATTGATTTTCTAAACACCTTTCTGCTGACCTACCGGATCTTTACAAAGTCAGAGACGGTAGTTAATGCCCTGCGACAGGTGTTATCCAATCCTGAATGCGGAAATCTGGATCCAAGGCCGAGCTTCTCTGCGGCTGGGTAAATAGTGACAAAATGGCGAAATATTACAAAATCGGTTGATCAGTTTATTTTTTATATCCCCAAAGAATGCGTTCATAAATGAATGACATTACCATTGTCTCCATCAACCGCACAAAGGTCTGGTGAAGCCGAGACCAGCGGAAACTTTCTGTCCGTCTATGGCGGTGTCGCGGCCGCTTTAGCCGCAACCAGAGGAGCTTCTGGTGGCAGCGGTGGGACTGGCGGCGCCAACTATCTTCACGTGAATCCTCTGTCGGACAAAACACGACGAATCAGCACAGGAATGATGCGGATGGAGGCGGCCAGCGGCACAGACGGCAGTAGCAGCAGCCATCGCACTGGCAGCCTCGATGCGACCGTTGCTGCGGCCCTCAGTCCGACATCAAAAGGCCCAACGGAGAAGCCAACTGCAGGGGCGCCGAAATCTCCACAGCTACTTCCTTCTGCCGCTTCTAGCCAGCTCACGGATGTCCTGCACGAGCTTTCAGACGTTGCAGAGCATCGTCGACAAATTATGCTTACACAGCAACGGCAGAAATCTCGCGGTGGACAGTTGAACAGCAGCTGCTCGGAAGATGAGAAGGAGATTCAGCCGAATCGAGATCCTGCGCCACCGCAGCAGCAGCAGCAGCAACAGCAGCAGCAGCAGCCACCGGCTCAGCGTCAATACAATCGACGCCCGAATCGACCGTCGCATCTACCAGCTGCTGTAGCTGCTGCTACATCAGCTACCTCTGTGGCTACATCGGCGGCTACGAGTACTTCCCGTAGTGCTTTAGCCGTTGACTCCAGCGGTTCAACTTCTCCGAGAAGAGCCACTTCGCCAGCTGTCTCTACAGCTGTATCGCCGATTGCTCACAGCGCCAGCTCTTCAACTGTTGCTCCGCTGCTGACAGCTGCCACAGAGACCACCGCTAAGAATGTTACCTTTCTGAGCCCGGGCGGAGTCAGTTCCGGTTTTCTCTCTCCTCGAGGCTCCATGGCTTCGTCTAGTGAGTCTCAAAAGGATGCGGTGTCTTATAGCATATTGTCGTTGTTGCCCTGAATATGTTAGAAATCCTGAAGTGACTCTCAAAATTGCAAACACCAAGTCGAAAACTTCTCAGATAGCTCGAAGCGGCCATCGTACGCCGAGTCTTCCGGCTGCGATCTTCCTGCTCCCGCATCTGCAGCGGCTGTCGGGCCGCCGCCATGCAAAGCCGGAGCCGTCGTCACTTCGTCTCGCGCCGTTGGCCGACGGTCCAGTAACACGGCTGCCGCTCTGGCTTTTGCCGTGGCCACCGCCGGGGCTGCTAGCACTTCAACGGTGGTGACGTCGACCACCACAGTGACAACGGCTCGACGCAGCACTGGGACAGCACCTTCGCAACCGCAGCAGCGGCCCAGCGATGCCGCCATGGCTGCAGCAGCCTTCAACAGCAACAGCATGTTGATGAAGCGGTTAAGCATTATCTGTACGGCCGCCACGATGCGCGTGCTGAATGTCCTGCGACACTGGGTGTACAAATTCGGCGAAGACGTAGAGGCTGACATTGAGCTGCGACAGCAGATGATTCAACTGCTGGAAGACCTGGTTAGTTTTGATTAACAACCCACTTGGAACAATTTGTGTCCTTGAGCAAGACACTTAACTGCATTGCTTCAGTTCAAATGGGTACCATACCAGCATTAGATGGGGTAATTGAGGGTTTGTGTGTGGCGATCCCCCCAGGCCTTGAACTGAACAGCCTTCAGATGCACCGCGCAATACCTGTGGCTGAGCTGTCGGTTGCACATCTGCCTAATAAGGCAGTTGTAATCAATTTTTTTGGGCAACAGCTACACTGCTGGTGGCGGATCGTCAAAGTCTTGAGACATCAACCTCATCAAGAATGTCTGCGACTTCGTAAAGCCAAGAGTTCAGCAGTGTGTCCCACAGATGGCTGAACGGTTGCGACTGGCGATTCATATAGCTATTAAAGGAGTCATAAAATAAATTGACTGGTCAATAAAACCACGTATATTTTAAGACTCGATGAATCATATTCTCTGTAAATCAGTCTAAAGCATCATTAGCTGGATCAAAACGCGGTTGTAGAGATTAACTCAGTCAGTTATGTTTTCAGGATATGAGACTTTGAAAATATACACTGCAAGGGCAACTTAGAATGTATACTGCATACTGAAAAGTGTATACTGAAAATTTATACTACAAAGCTTTATAGACAATAGCCTGATTCAATAACACAATGCTCGAGGCTGCACTCTGATTGTCTCCATCCGCAGATCTGCAACCAGAGTCTGTTCCCACCGGATCACAAAGCTGCTGTGCAAATGCTGCTTCTGCTACGCGACGGGAACCTGATCGACAATCCAGTGAACATCGATAGTATTTTGACACCCGGTGGCGCCTCAAGTGACGCTTTAGGCGCTACTGGCGGTGGTGGCGCTGTCGGCAGGAGCGAAACTGGCAGCTGTTTCGATCGCCTCTCGGCTCTGGACATAGCGGAGCAGATGACCTACATTGATCATCAGTTGTTCCGAGCTATGAAATCAACGTAAGTGACGAAACATCAACATAAACTTTATCTGCTCAAGGCTTTTTTATGGATCATCCTTTAGATGCGCCGCACAATAGCTGCGGCTGAGCTGTCGATTGCACATCTGCCCATAGGGCATGCATAATAAATTATTACAATTACTTTTATATCTGCACTAACGAAAACCTCTGCTTCGGTTGGCACTATACCCCCCCCCCCAGATTTTCGCTTGATAAGCGAGCGCTCAAGATGAAAATTTCTCTGAAAAGACGTTTTTTGTCATGGAAACTAAAACAAGGAACGTTACAGACAGAAATAAATGAAGCATAACCTCCAATGTTGTTCCAGTGACATCATCATGCAGATATCGATGCGCAAAAGCGCCAAGGACAAAACTAACTCAACTGTGCTACGAATCAGCCGCCGTTTCAACGAAATGAGCTCTCTAGTGATCACGGAGATCGTGAGTCGGACGGACGTCACGGATCGGATTGCGTGTATCGAGAAGTGGGCCGCCATCGCCGATATTTGTCGGTGCCTGCGAAACTACAACGGCGTGCTGCAGATCTGCGCCGCTTTCGTTAATTCGGCGGTTTTTCGACTCAAACGGACGTGGGATCGTTTGAGCAAGACAACCAGACTGATGGTGGACCGGCTGCAACAGCTGGTGTCTTCTGACGGTCGGTTCCGAAACATGAGAGCTGCACTGCACACGTGAGTCTTAAAATTGATAGCAACCTCACATCAAGCCTCATGCCTAAATGCTCAAAAAACACCAAATTGTTTGTATTGTTTCTATCTAATTGAATCACAGATGCGATCCACCGTGCATCCCATATTTGGGAATGTACCTGACCGATCTTTCCTTCATCGAGGAGGGCACGTCCAACATTACAGAGGAGGGTCTTGTCAACTTTTGCAAAATGCGAATGGTAGCTAATTTTGAAAAACTTATCATTCTGCATCTTGAAATCATACCAAATGTGACATCTATATTTGACTGTACTGAAAATTCGCTCCACTGAAACCTGGTACAGATAGCCCACGTGATCCGAGAGATTCAGCAATACCAGCAGACTCCCTATCGGATTGAGTATAATGCCACGGTGAGTCAGTAGGTACACCATTACCTTAACCGCATTAGTGATCTGTTGAGTTCGTTGATACATGTACCTTGAATTACTTCTAATTTATCATGAGAGGGAATAAAGAAGTGACACTTTTCAGAGGATTAATAGTATTACGAGCCTAGTAAAATACTGCATTAAAGTCTATAGCAATCAGCTGACCGGACTGACTGCAGTAGCTGAGCGTGAGATCGCTTCGAAAACTGAGCCCGTCCGTCCCTAGACCCCACAGCTCGAAAGTTCCCGAAGGCAGTGTCCCCAAGAAATTTAAGGGGAGGCAACTCACTGTACATGTAATTTCTACGCAGACTGGCAGTTTACTATTCAGAGGAGCAAGGCAGATAGGCCTAGAGTTTGCTAGAGTTAGTATAGTGTACTTAAGAGTTGACTTATCAAGGTAGATTCAACAGGCGCGCTCTCCTTCGCTCCACTCCAACACATATTTGTATTTACCACGCCATTTCTCGGCCACCGATTGGCTGACATGAGCGCGTACACAATTAACAAATCACAACTGAGTAATGGGGGACGCTAGGCGGCAAGCTCAGCCAATCACACACAAAGGGGGTGAGGCGGCGCGCGTAGACTTCTTAACCTTCAGCCAAAGCGGGGGGTGGCGGGCATGTGAAAAAAAGGTGCAATGACGGGTGCACCCGCACTGAGGGCAGAATAAATCGCTCAACTGTGCAAGTGCACGCCGGCACAACGGTACTTTAGTTCGTTAGTACATTATGAGTGCGTTAGTACTTTTGTACGTATTATTAGTAAATTAGTGTGGTAGTATTCCCGTTACATATCATATAAGGATGAAACCAAACTCAAAGAGTCTTACACACATCTAATTTTAAAGGCTTGCAACTATCTCCTGGACACGAGACGTTGCCTTGACGACGACGACGCCTACGCCGCCTCGCTATTGTTGGAGCCCAGGGCCTCAATCTGCCCGGATTACACTCCGTCGACTGCTGGTCGATCTTCTATGAAGTGAGGCCAAGGAGGTCACTGAATTTTTCACGATCGCAAAAAGATTGAGAAAACCTTTTAATAAAAAATTAAACAATGCAAACATTATACGTACTTTGAAAGCACAAAAGACTCAAGTTAAGCAGTCCTAATTTAATATTGAGAGCACTTTTTAATTTGTTATTCGAGCAATTTAAATCCGTTGTAACTCTTTAAAAAAATAACTTAAAACCAACAAACAGAGTGTGTTGCTTTATGTTGTAAGCCTGCAGTGACTTGTGATGCCCTGGTGGTCCTGTTCTATGCTTTATTTTGTCGTAAAAGTAGAGTTGAAAATTTATTTTTTTAAAAAGTATAGCTAGTATTGAAAGTAAATTTTCGTTTATAGATATTCTATACCCTGCTTTGTTATGAATGTACGTGGCTGCAAAATTTTCTGTACTGTGTTTGCTGTGACCCACGTACGGGTATGTCTAAATGAGCTGAAGTTTTAGCAAAAAACTTCTTGAACAGCTGTTCTCCTGAATGTAGAAAATACTTTCCCTTTAACAAAGATTTTTCCCTTCTGACGACATGCCAGAATGAAGTGCCGTTGGCTCTCTGATAGCCTGAATGATTTTTTGGTCGATGCATTGCTTCGTTTTAGTAACTAAGAAAAATCAGCAGCTTTAAAAATGGCAAATTGCTGTGTGCCTGGGCTACACTGCATTCGCTTGACTTCTCGTCATTTTCCCTATGATATTCAATCAGTAAGTTTTCAGTAGCAAATGTTTTCTAATCGCTTTATAAAACTCATGAATTTCATGCTTAAATTTGTTTTAAGTTTTTTTTTCGCAGCATGTCGAGTATCGTTCGTTTAGCTGTTTTACCATTGAATAAAGCAGACTTCAGCTTCTTTGACATTCCTGTCGTACACAGCAAACATAGTCCGGAAAGTTTTGCAACATAAACAATTTTTTTATACATTTTTAATACTTTCTAAAGACTAGCGAGGTACGTCGTATAGTTATAAAACTACAGGTTTTATATAATTTTTTGTACTCGATTGTATTGCTTCGTTTGTTGATTTGTATTTTGCTTTAGCTGCCCCTTTTTGGTTTACAGCAAATAATGTTTGTTTAAATTGACTACTTGAGTGTCGTTTATACAGGACGCGATCACGTAAGATTTTTTGGAGGCTCAATTTCCTATTTTGTATATTTATTTTTATAGTATCCTTATCTTATCACTTATCTTATTAGCACTTATCCTTATCACTGCTGAGACATTCTTTATTAGGTCTCCTGTCTCAACAGTGTGCTACCTATCAAATCTAATGCTAGGATTTATTGCTAATATATCTTCTTTCTTGGTTCAGACATAATACTAATATTGAAACTAATTAATTATGTGCATCCTGGGAAAAATACACTTCAACGAGTTTTTGGGGGCAGACTACATAAACTTGAATAACCAGCCTCCAATAAAACTTGCGCATTTTATTAGTGTCGCGTCCTTCTACTTAAGTAGTCCATGTTTGTTATGTAAAAGTTTTTGTATTGATGTAAATTACATGCACCTCAAAGCAACGATCTGAAACGTTTTTGCTTCTTTGCTTTTGTTTGTTTTTTGTTGTCTTTCAACCCCAAATATTACGTGTACAATTTAGCTAGAAGTGAAACACAAGTAGCAAGCACACAATTAATCGACACAAAATTGATAGTTTAAGTTTTTTCTTTTAACAACACAAAACTGCTTTTTTGGTCAAGTCACTTATCGTTAAGAATTTTTCAATTCGAACAAAATACACGGAACAATAGTGCACTGCACTCGGCACTCGCAGCAATGTTTTTCTTTGTTCTTAAGCCGTTAAAATGATTTTTTTGTGTGGCTTTCATCTATTCAAAGGCACGACAAGTAGTATCGTACGCTACTTATATTTATGAACGATTTGAACGATTTTCCTCATTCAGAAATTTTGAATAAATGATGAATAATAATTTGTGATTTCAGTGAAGCAGAAAAACCACTAAATGTTGCAATAAGTCTGAAAAACCGAACTCAAGTGTTTCAGAGCTAATTGACGCTAAATGGAAAAAAATGTCTAAAATTTGAGCTACTTGAATCCCTGCATTGATTTCGAAGTGTTTTCTTAAAATCAAATTTAAAACAAATATAATATCAAATGAATGTGGTCCCACACGGAATCGAACCAAGGATCGTGGCGGGAAATTGTTAGACATGCGTTAACCGCTGATCTACTCTCTCCCCTCTCAACGTACGTGATTAAATTACTTAAAATGGTATGTAGTATGGTCCGAATGGAAAAAATGGGATGTTATTAGACAAATTTTATAGTACAAATTTTGTAATTCTATTTGAATTTGTCCACAAAATTAAATAAACCAAACCGCTCTAGCCTGTAGAATAGTTCAAACGGTTGAGGCTGCTAACTGACGAAGTCAGGGAAGTTTTCGACCGGAAAATTGGCTTTAAATAAGCAATATCTTCTCGAGGACTCTGATAGGAAAGTTAGAAAATATGCCTTGGAAATCTGGACCAGGAAAAGGAAAATTGGATCCAAATCCTTTTGGGACGATAATCCTTGCCGCGATTTTCCTTGTAGTTGCAGCCCATTCGGTCATCCCGAAGTCGCAAGCATAAGCCCCCCCCCAACTGCTTGATCCCCAGTGTCCCATTGTGCATGTCATCCTATCCACCATTCTTGGCTTCGTAAATTCTCTCTCTTACTGCAATTTTCATTTCTAATTTTATCTCACAACTCTCGCTACGCTCCTGTGGGTTTTCCCGTGGAATTTTGTCTTAACAGACAAGTAGCTTTTAGTGGAGACAGGACAACAAATTTTTGAAAATAGAATCGCTCGTAACTACTGCTTGCCAATACTAATTCATTGAACGTGTAGTTTTGAAACGCTTCATCGAATGTTAACAAAATGATTTGCGTAGCCTTCGTAGCCCGATGTTCCTTAGTGTCCGTGCAACACTCAGTGAAGATTGGTCTCCCGCATTGAGACTTCCCCATCCTCAGCAACACGTCTTTACCAGTTTAGCATTCTCTAGACGTAGTAAGCAGATCAGAGTGGCAACAAAACTCTGTATCGTCTCTTCCAAGATTAAAGTGAACAAGTCTCACCTTCTCCTGAAATTTAGTCTATGGCTCAAATCTCTATCCATTAGCGCATTGGAAACAAACTTGGCCATAGACATTATCAGCTGACCTTTACCACCCAGCCTATCTATAGCATGGAGCCCGCAAATTTCTTCATTGTACCCTTTTGTCTATGGTTTTCGGGAGTAAGCCTTTCGACAACATTCTATTGTTGGCAATAGAAAAGAATCAAAGCATGACAACGACGTGGCGACAAGAACTCCGTTGCAAACGCTTGAATTGAATTGCATGAATTGGATTCCAGTTGTCGTTGAATGGCCACACGAAAACAGATGAGAGACTTCGGCGCGTAGTATGTTCCATCCTGATTTCGAAAATACGAATAGAAAAGCCTTAGAAAATCGTTCAGAAGTCGACCCCGTACACGCTGAAACACCTGGCAGACTATCTTCTCATTGAAGAACTGGCGGAACCTCCAGAATTAAATTTCAGAGATCCAGAGTTAATCTTGCCAACAAAGCGATTGCTCGACTCTCGGGTGACAGTAGACAGAACAAGACAGAAGAATTGACTAGAAATCCGACACAACCATATGTCATACAAAATCTGTATATATCGTTGTACATATTGTTACCTTTTGTCTACGGTTCTATAGCTTTTTGCGTTCTAGTTTGGACTGCGGGCTGTTAATTTGAACACAGAGTTGAGCAAAGCCCAGAGAATGCTGGCTAGTCTATGGCACAAACCAGAAGCAACTGACGGGCTTTAAATTCGACAGCGGGCACAAATTTGGACAGTCTTCTCCTTCCCCTTTCTCTTGCATGTTTTTTCTTGAGCCAGTGCACAAAGTACACGACAAGTTTTTTTAGAAGGAAGAAACAGGCTCTGACAATGCAAGAGTCTTAAAGTTTAAAGTTTTAGAAAATTGTATCTAACTGTTTGGATAAGTTCAATGTTTGGGTCAAATACACAGATTCATAACCTACTCTCAAAAACTGATT
This sequence comes from Macrostomum lignano, assembly GCA_002269645.1. NCBI lineage: Eukaryota > Metazoa > Platyhelminthes > Macrostomidae > Macrostomum > Macrostomum lignano. Next base: position 139,636 of record NIVC01000988.1, read on the forward strand.
ACTGTCGTTCTTAACTTTGATCTTCTTGTCTTCTGTGTCCAAATTTGTGCCCGCTGTCGAATTTAAAAGCCCGTCAGTTGCTTCTGGTTTGTGCCATAGACTAGCCAGCATTCTCTGGGCTTTGCTCAACTCTGTGTCCAAATTAAAAGCCCGCAGTCCAAACCAGAACGCGCCGGGGCTGTTGCCCCCAGGACCCCGGGTCCTGCACGTAATGGCGTGGTGAACTATCTGTGCAGTATGAGACTGGTATGGCCTTTATCCCAGCCAGCGATGCTCACACCTGCCTCCCCTGGCGGGCTGATAGCTCAAGAGACTCTGTCTCCTGATTTTCACCTTGCAAGGCGCACTTCGAAGGGTACTCGTCCCGTGGGTGTTAAGGCAGGCCCCCTTGGGCCCTGCCGAGCTGATTCGTTGGCGCCGGGTCCTGGTGTGACCATAAACGCACCCTCTAATGTCCCAGTGTAACTCCGTGCTGATGGACGCTTGGCCAGGGAGTAGTCTGGTCGCTAACGGTTCCCCTTGCGCTTTTGGGTCCCCCCGCAGGGTGGTATTTTGCTTTTTGGGGGCCTGCCGCTTGGTTTGGGGTTGCGGCCTTGCGGCTCTTTGCCTGTGTTCTGCAGGAAGTCCCACCTTTTTACTTCCAGCCAATGGCTTCTAACCGAAGTAACAAACCGGCTGTGGATGACACAGTGCCTCCGGCCTCGGCTGGGGCCGTGGACTCCTCGGCCATACCACCTGCTACCATCGGGGACGCCTCGGCGAGACCCGTGGAGCCAACTCTGAGCGGTGCCTCCGAGAAGACACCTGCTACTCCAGCTGCTAAGAAACGCAGCACCACCTCTGGAGCTGCCCGCCGTCGACTTAACAAGGCGAGGCGGGCCAAGGAGGGCGGAAGCCAAACCGGTGCCAGGGGCCAACGGCCCGCGGCAGCGGAAGCTTCCCAGTCTGGGGCGGTGGCGGAAGAGGGCCTCGAGCCCACGGAAGCCCCTGCCCAGGATAGGGAGGCCGATGCAGCCGGGAGGGTGGACAGCCCACCTGAAGAAAGCTCCACTGACCCCGGGCCTCCTACGCTGATGCGGCAAAGAGGCAACCGGCGGTTGTCATCCTGGGAAAGGACGCGCGCCTGTCTCCCGATCAGCTGAAGCAGGTGAGAAGTGCCGTTGATGGCCTCCTGTGGAAGCAAACTCTGAAGGGCACGCCTCTGAACATTCATTCGAATGCGACGAGGGACTCGTGCCTTCTCATTTGGCCCAGTGATGCTGACTCGGGTCGGCGGCTCCTTGAGCTGCTGCCCGAGCAGAGCTGGGACCTCAACCTAGCCTTCTGCAGAGAGGACGAGCGCCCCCGGACCAAGAGGCATCGAATCTGGGTCCCGGCCAGGAGCGTTGTTACCTCTGCTGACGAGCTCCGGAAAGGACTGCTAGCAGTCAACCGGGAGCTTCCCGCCGCGGGCCTAGTGGTGCATGACACCCTTAAGCGCACCGACGGCACTGGCTTCACAGCCATCCTGGGGCTGTCGGACGCCTGGATGAGGCGTTATCCACACGGCAGCTTCATCAACGTCGGCCTTTGGAAGCTGCGCATCCGCTCCTACGAGGCCGACCCTCCCCGTGGCAGTGAGCAGGGCGGGCGGGACGCGGAGGCGGCCGGGGCCGAGGCGCAAGCCTCTGCTCAGACTGCCAAAGCAAACCGCCCTGCCCGGCAGCACGGCCGCGCGGGCAAAGCTGAGCGCGCTGCTGAGGGCGGAGGCGACCGACGCCCGGCGCGCAGCACCAAGCGGCGCGGCCTGTACCAGCGTGCAGCTGAGGCAGTCCGTACCGCCAAAATCTCCCAGCTGAGGCGAGAGGTCGCCGGGACGCCTAGGCGCACCAGTTCGTCCAGGGAGGGTGGGGACGTCCCAGCTGGGCCCAACCCCTCGGGGCAGGGCCGACTGGAGACGGACCCGCCTGCCCAGGCGGCTGGCTGCTCCAGGGCATTGGGCCAATCTGAGGCGGAGGACCCCATGGATGGTGGGCAAAGGGCGGCGAACGCTGCCTACTGCCTTCCGGCCAATCGGGGGCCTTTTGCTGAAGAAGAGCCCATGGACACCGGCGACCCCGACCCGAAGCCGGTGAGCGCCGAGGAGGAGGAGGAACTCCTGGCGGCTGCAACATCCGATCTGCAATGATGCCAGCGACTACCTGGTGTCTGCAGATCAACACCCAGCACTGCGTGGCGGCGTCGGTCAACCTGATGCGCACGGCAGAGCAACAGCTTCCGGGCCTGGTCTTCGTACAGGAGCCCTGGATGACTAAAGGTAAGCCAAATAATGTGCCATCTGGCTACCACTGTTTTTGCATGGCGGGCTCTCAGCCTCGCCCAAGATCTCTGGTCTTTGCTGCAAAAGCTTTTGAGGCATGGATGAGACCTGATCTCTCGACTGGGGACATCTGTGTTGTTCAAATCAATAACCTCATTCCCAATAAACCTGTGCTGGTAGCTTCTGCCTATTTCCCGGGCGATGCCCCAGTTGTCTGCGACGCGTTAGTCAACCTTACTGACTATGCTGCGTCCCATCGGTTCGAGCTGCTCATTGCAGGGGATGTGAACGCACACCACCTGCATTGGGGCAGCAAGAACATCAATAGCAGAGGCGAGGAGCTGCTGGCCTATGTCAGCAGCACTAACCTCAACTTCTGTAACGTGGGCAATGCACCAACGTTCAATAATGGGCGGTGGGCCGAAGTCATCGACACACCATCGCCTCACCCGGACTGCTTTCCGCAGTTACGGGCTGGCGAGTGTGGGACGAGGACTCGCTCTCGGACCACCGCTTTATCCGCTTTTGCATTGGGCCGACCAAGCAAAAGCCTAAGGTCACTTGGAGTCGGAACGTCAGGAACACCGATTGGGCCGCCTTTGGCTCGAAGCTGAGCCGCGGCCTTCGGGATCTTGACCCCCCCAGTGACCTCTCTGACTGCCAGGTGGTGGACGATCTCGCCTCCTCCCTGGGCGGGGCGATCACCACTGCCTTTGAAGCAGCCTGCCCCCTAAAGGCCTATAAAGGCAAGAAATCTGCTCCCTGGTGGAACCCAGAGCTCGGGGCCCTTCGGCGCCGAGCCAGGACCCTCCAAAGGCGAGCGCTCAAAACCAAAGACCCATCTGACAGAGAGGCCTATACCCGTGCGATCCACGAGTTTAAGGGCCAAGTCAGAAGGGCCAAGACGGCCAAGTGGCGCCAATATTGCGAAGGGCTTGAGGGCTCTCGCCCCGTAGCCCGCGTGGTTAAGGCACTCACTAATGACCGTTTTTCTAAACTCTCTGTTGTGAAGAGACCTGACGGCTCGGTCACAGAGAGTTCGGAAGAGACTCTAGAGCTCATGCTCAACAGTTTTTTCCCTAAATCTCCGACTCAGCAGGGCCCGCCCGACCACACAGTGGGAGGGCAAGGCCTAGCAAAGTCTATGATCACCAAAGACCGCATTATTAGAGCGGCAAGGTCCTTTAACCCGTTCAAGGCGCCTGGGCCCGACGGCATCTACCCAGCGTTCTTGCACGAGGCGGTGAAAAACCACCGCTTCCTGGACCTGCTCTGTCGTCTCCTTCGAGCTTGTATGGAGCTGGGCTATGTACCAGTTGCATGGAGAGAGGCCCGGGTGGTCTTTATCCCCAAGCCTGGAAAGAGCGACTACCAATCGGTGAAGGCCTTCAGGCCTATCAGCCTCACTTCTTTCTGCCTCAAGCTCCTCGAGAGACTGGTGCTTTGGCGCCTACTTTCGGTCGAGCTGAAGCGCTTCCCACTCTCGCAGAACCAGCACGCCTTCCGCGCGGGCAGGTCAACCGAGAGTGCTCTCCATGTCATTGTTGACTTCCTGGAGAGGGCCGTTCTTGGCAGCGGCTTTGCCCTCTCGCTTTTCCTGGACATTGAGGGGGCCTTCGACAACGTCATCTTCGAGGCCTTTTGCAGAGCCCTGGAATCCAGGGCCACGCACCCTCACCTTGTCCGGTGGATCATGTTCATGATCCGAAACCGCACTGTTGTGGCCCACCTGAGCGGCAGCTCTCTTTCGGTGCCTGTCCTGAAAGGGGGCCCCCAGGGCGGCGTTCTCACCCCCGTTCTCTGGAACATGGTCATGGATGAGTTGCTTTGCAGTGATCTCCACGACCCCATTCTCAAGGTGGGCTATGCCGATGATGTGACCGCGATATGCGCGGGCCCCTCGGTTGATACCATCAGAGACCTTCTGCAGGGCTTTCTGGGACGAGCGGAGCGTTGGGCAGACCAATGTGGCCTTAGACTCTCAGAGTCGAAAACCACAGCAGTCATGTTTACCAACAAACTGCTCTGGACCATTAAGCCCCTCACCCTCTATGGAAAGAATATTTCCATGGAGAAGCAGGTCCGCTGCCTGGGCCTCACTCTGGACCACAGGCTTAACTGGACTCCGCACATTCAAACTAAAGCCAAAAAAGCCCTGGCTGTACTGGCTCAGATCAGGCGCGCCGTGGGCACCACCTGGGGGCTCACCCCAGGAAGCTGTGGTGGATTTACACTGCCATCATCCGCCCCTCGATCAGTTACGCCAGCCTCGTGTGGGCTAGCGGCCTGAGCGTCAAGAGCAACCTCGACGCTCTCTACAAAATCCAGGGCAGAGCCTGCCGCATGACTATGGGCGCTCCACCCTCTACTCCTTTTGAAGGCATGAATGCCTTCCTCTGTGCCCCTCCTTTGGATATTTATATCAAAGGAGAGGCGGCGAAGAGCACCCGGCGTCTTCTGGATGCTGGGGTGGCCTTCAAGAAAGTGCGGGCCTTTAAGAAGCGGTCGCTTATCCCGCACTCTGACCTCTGCCTCAAGGCTCTCGAGGAGTGTGGCGGGCTCAACATCCTCACGGACTCGATCCCAGCCACCCTTCTCCTGAGCCAAAGGTATAAGGTCACCATTCAGCCTCGACACGAGGCGAGTGACAGCTGGAGCGACTCTGAAGTCCACTGTTACACTGACGGCTCTATAAGGCATGGTCTTTCAGGCTTCGGAGCTTGCGTCTTCTTCAAGGGAGAAGTGGTGTGGAGCTACTCCCAGCACACTGGGCTCAACTCCAGTGTTTTTCAGAGCGAGGTGCTTGCCATCAGCTCCTGCGCGGCAGAGCTGCGCCGAAGGCAGCTTAGCGGCCGGAAATTTATTTTTCACTCTGACAGCCAAGCAGCCCTTCGGGCCCTCTGCCGCAGCACCGCCAGCTCCAGGTCCGTCCTGGACTGCAACACCCAGCTCAACGGGCTTGCGCTAGGCAACCAGGTGGAGCTCAGATGGATCCCGGGCCACGCCGGCTTCCTCGGCAACGAGCGCGCTGACCTCCTGGCCAAGGCTGGCTCCGCCGGCGCGCTATTGGGGCCGGGCCCGGGTGCCCCCATCCCCGCCTCGGTGATCAATTCCCGCGTTAAGCGCTGGGCTGACTCCGAGCATCTCCGCAGGTGGCACGACACCCGGAATTGTAGGCAATCCCGTGCTGCCGTCCCCTGTCCCTCTCCTCTCCTGCGTAGAGCCCTCCTCAGGCTCAACCGCAGAGACCTCAGAGCAGTTAGCATGGCCCTCTCCGGGCATGGCTGCTTCTCTCGCCACCGCTTCCTTCAGGGCCAAGTACCCGAGGAGCGGTGCCCCTTCTGCCGCTCAGGCAGTGAAAACGCCGAGCATTTTATCTGCCACTGCCCGGTTTTCACCAGGGCCAGGCTTACTCACCTCGGGCCAAACCCGGTTCTCTCCGACGTTTGCAGGCCCGAGAGCATCCCGCTGCTCGCCCGGTACCTCAGGGACACCGGACGAGCTGATTTCTTCCCCACCGCCGGTGAGGAGGACCGCGCTGCAGGCGAGACCGACGGGTCCCCCTGAGCGACACCACTTCAACGGAAGTCGTTGGTCGCCAGGGGCTAGCGGAATGGGCGGTCTCCTCCGCCTCCTCGCTGCATCCGCCGGACGCCCCCTGCAGCTAAGTCAAGTAAGTCAAACCAGAACGCAAAAAGCTATATTGTCTTTTTGTTTTCCGACTATTAACGGTTGTTGCTTCTGACTTTAAGCTAATAAAACTGCTGCCGGGAAATTGTTGCATTGAACCATAGACAGACGGAACAATACCTAATACAGATTGCGCTATCCCAACCATAGACAAAAGAGGACAATGCATATAGTGCATGCTGACGGTTCTTTTCGGCAGCAATTGCATTAAGATGAAGCCGCGTAGCGCATGTTTAAACATATTAAAGGGTTTACATTATACATTATATTTTCTGCAAAGTAATGGTACTGCAGCTCTTGCCTCCAAGTCTGAGCCAGCAGCTGTTCCTTAATCGAATGTGCCGCCCAAACTGTGTGTAATGGATCGCCTCGCCTCTGAGATAGATCCTCCTCTCTTCCTATAGCGCCCGAAAAAAGCCCTTGCTTGACCCAACGAGGCGTGGAATGAAATAAATCTGCTTTTACTTGTATGGCTTATCCAAGGAGTTCTACGTGTACAACTAGGAACTGTAATTTCAGTTTCAACTTACATGTATTTCCCTTTACAGACAGATTCTTAGAAAGAACGAAGAAAATTCAACCTTTATTTTGTGATTTTTATTTTTATTTTGAAATTAGCGCTCGAAATCCAAGTTCCTAGTTCTAGAACTGCTTGGCCTGTACCAGAGGCTACACAGGCACCCGAGCTTGTGTGTGTGTGGGTGTGTGGAGGCTTCCCTTGTATCTTTTAGGTTGTTTCGCTTAAACGAATCCGAGCAGGCCAGCTTCCAAAGATACAGAAGCTCCCCTCCCCGTCCCCCAGCCCCCCTGCTGCAATGGCTCAACGGGATTTCGAATGAGCCAAAAGCCTTTGTGTTATCGCAGGGACTGCGCGTTGCTCATTTGCCAATTTGGGCGTGACAAGGGCGAAAGGAAATCCAGGCGGGGCTCGGATAGGACGTGAAGATGCATGGACGAGTCTGAGCAGTGGGACAGCCAGCAGCCTGCCTGTGTTATATAATGCTGCCGCTGTGTTTTAAGATGTTTTTTAGCAGCAATTTCCCTCCCCCATCGAGCTTACAGTTGGTGAGTTCAACTGGGCCAATCTTTGGTTGCTAACAGAGATTTGTTTGTCAGCTTTCCACTTTTTGGTAAGTTAATGATTGCGTCATTTGGGACCACATGTTCATAGAGTTTGGGATCATGGAGTTTGGGATCATAGAGTTTGGGATCATAGAGTTTGGGATCATAGAGTTTGGGATCATAGAGTTTGGGATCATGGAGTTTGGGATCATAGAGTTTGGGATCATGGAGTTTGGGATCATGGAATTTGGGATCATGGATTTTGGGATCATGGAGTTTGGGATCATAGAGTTTGGGATCATAGAGTTTGGGATCATAGAGTTTGGGATCATAGAGTTTGGGATCATGGAGTTTGGGATCATAGAGTTTGGGATCATAGAGCTTGGGATCATAGAGTTTGGGATCATAGCGTTTGGGATCATAGAGTTTGGGATCATAGAGTTTGGGATCATAAAGTTTGGAATCATAGAGTTTGGGATCATAGAGTTAGGGATCATAGAGTTTGGGACCATAGAGTTTGGGATCATAGAGTTTGGGATCATAGAGTTTGGGATCTTAGAGTTTGGGATCATGGAGTTTGGGATCATAGAGTTTAGGATCATGGAGTTTGGGATCATAGAGTTTAGGATCATGGAGTTTAGGACTGTGCCTTGGGGTTGCACCTCAGGCGTGTGAATCCTGAAATTACGATCCTGAAATTGGTTAAGACAAAGCTCTCAATGAGAGCTGCCTTTGAAATTTCTTGAAAGCCCGCACGAGCGTAAAACCTAAAAAATGGTTTGTATTTTTGTATCAAAATGGCACCTGTTAATAGCCGCCTAAGTCCACTTAAGTGCTCGTGAATTCCAATGTCCCACCTAGTAAAACAGTAGTTTACAGTGCTCTCACCGTGAATGTCCTCAATTATTCCCACGCTAATTCTTTACTTCCTCAATCTTGAATAAGCAGCAGGGTTGGATTTTTCATTTCGAAAGCACTCGAGATAAAACTAGACAGCATTAGTTTAATCCCCTGGATACAAAATATTCCTTAGTTCCTCATCAACCGGGGCCGTTCCATTAAATAATTCATTCACGAGGACTAGTTGAAACTCTCGAGTCCACTCTGATTGATTGCATCCTTTTCAACAGGCCGCATGGGATGTTGGTTATTAGAGAAAATATCAAATTCTCTATCGATAAGTGGGGAAAGTGGTCCATTAGGCCAGGGCTAATATAATGCTAATATCATGATACACTAAAATTTTATTTGAATTTCGGCCATTAAGGACCCGCTTATTAATAGATGAGAATGCAACTGGGATTATGGATAAAAAAAGATATATGAGCTTCTATTAATGCGCTTTAATGTACAATTGGTAAGCAGCTGTTAGTGTTACTTGTACGAGCGTATTTACATTGCCTAAAAGTAAAGTAAGGGAGTTTTCATTTGAGGTCTTTAGAACAAGGGGTTTTAGCATCAGGGGCTTAAACACCAGGGGCTTTAACACCAGGTGCTTTAACACCAGGGGATTTAGCACCAACGGGGTTTAGAATCAAGGGCTTTAGCACCAAGGGGCTTTAGCACCAGGGGCTTTAGCACCAGGGGCTTTAGCACCAAGGAGCTTTAGCACCAGGGGATTTATCATCACCGACTTTAGCACCAGGGGCTTAAACACCAGGCGCTTTAGCACCAGGGACTTTATCATAACCGACTTTAGCACCAGGGGCTTAAACACCAGGCGCTTTAGCACCAGGGACTTTATCATCACCGACTTTAGCACCAGGGGCTTAAACACCAGGGGCTTTAGCACCAGGGGCTTTAGTACCAGGGGCGTCAGCGTCAGAAGCTAGCTATCTTACAGAACTTTTACTGACACAACATCAACAAGTCACCAACCATTGCTTCAATAAATACACAATCGTAACATTTTTTATTTGTATCATAACAGAATGCATCTCTACAATAATCGAATCCTACAAAATTGATTGTGAGTTACTTAAAACGCAGACGCTGCCTCCGTTTCTTTTAAGAAAATTCAGATAACGAATAAAAGCAATTTATTACTGGAATTATTAACCAACTCGGTGCCTTTATACTACAAGTTTCGATGAAATAAAACCATCTTTTATGGAAAAACAACTCGAAAGACTCTAGTGGTCTAAGAGGTTGGCGTCTCGCTTGGAGCATTCATAAATTCTCACCTTGACAGCTTGTGTCGGTGCAGACAGAAAGATGGATTAGATGCTACTATTGAGGGGGGCCAGAGACCGCGAGCGGGACAGGACGGACAAGTAAGAACTGTGCATGTGCTCTGGCGGGTGGACAGCGGGTGCCCACCCTCGAATCCGCCAGTCACCCACTCTCCCCCCAAGATAACTAACTGTGTTCTCTCTGTTGTTCTCGTTCGATTCATTATGATTAAACATTATTTCTTTCTATATTCTACACAAGCAAGCTCAGCGAGGTGCACAGACGGTGAGGGTGTCTGCAAAGATCTTGTCTCTGTGTGTGTGTCTGTTTTTTTCTGCAGCCGACAGATCCTTTCAGCGGCTATTTTCTGAGCTGAGCGCTACTGTCTTATCTGTTGTGTTCTTTGCCCGAGGGGTTGAAGCGGTCCAACCCACAGCTAGGGCATGGCTGATGAGACACAGGGAGGGACAGACTGAGAGAAGTTGGCCGGTTTAACAGATTTCTGGTCTAGAATTTTCAGCTAAACTTTGACGCGCTGCGGTGAGAGACAGCTGTATGAGTCTGCGAATCGCTTAGGCAAGAATCTCTTTTTACTGACTGTAACCCCACCCACCCCATCGACCAGCCAGTCCTCTCTCGCTGCTCAAGCACTGGCTCGAAAACCCACCCACCCCAACTCCCCACTTTTTTCTCTATTTTTTATGCTTGCTTTATCAGCGCTTCTTCCCGCCATGCTTTAAAGAGGTATTTTTGACACAGATTGGCTTTCTCTTCTATTTTGCTCAACAGGAACAACTCAACTCACACTGACTCGGTTTTATTATTTTTACTACCAGCAGGTTGTTATCCACTGCCACCGTTTCTGGCTCAGTGAATATAGGGGATTTAAATAATCAAACATTTAAAGACAAAACTAATCAACAAGTTATCCAGGTAATCGGTTTGATTGAATTGTTGGATTTGTTACCGTTGGAACAATTAACATAAATTAATCACGTCAATTTGAAAGCATTGGCTTCCATGTGTCTTAGCTGGTAGGTGTCGCATTCCAAGTCCTTGCCCAATTTTCTCTCTGTCAGTGGCCACGTCGTGTTCAATGTTTGCTCTGACGCAAACTCAACCAGTCCAAATTTCTCGTCCCAAGCTTTCGTAGGGACTGTGTTTAGCTTTTGTCTGACCGACTCTCTGCTTTAGTAAAAGCAGCAAAGAACTAACAAATCTTTGTCAAGGCATAGAGAGATAGAAGCTACTGCAAGTTGCGAGATTCTGTGAAGTTTTAAAATTACATCGGAAGCCTCCTCACACACACACACATCTAGCCACACCATATTTTCAATTTTAGCACGAACTCCTAAGTGTGCGATGTGCAAATACTTGTTTGTCGCACACTACGAGTAATTCGACGCTTTTAAATTTAGGCTTCAAGCTTTCTTCAGTTTTCCGATTGTTGTTCCTTACAAATGCTTTTTTGTGAATACTAACAAGTGCCTCCTCCCAGTAGCTAAACTATTCTTTAAACTAGCTACTCATTGGGCCCAAACAGGAACAAAGACAAAGGATCTCGATGGTAGACAAAGAAAAAGAGATATCGAGCGACAGAGAAACACCCTTTAACTGAGTTACGAGCTATCATCGAGCTAGCAAGAATTTTGTGCCACTTTGTACGTTTTTTATTTAACTTTTTCTTCGATTTCTTTGGATTCTTTTGTATTTATCGTAGCGCAAGATCAAAGCGGACTCTCTTATTGATCTCTACGCTCCTTCCCAAAGCAAAAATCTTTCCCTACTACATGTTTGAACCGCAGTGCTTGATTCAAAACCCCGCAGGTCCAGCACATAAATGACCAGCGCCAGTTCCGCAGCGAGTGTCCCGACTGCCGGTCCGGATTCGTTAAACGACGCGTCGTCCTCGGCAGACATCTGTCGCGACTTTCTTCGTCACGTGTGCAAGCGGGGCCGGCGGTGTCGCTACCGACATCCCGAGTCAGCCGGCTCGTCGGCCTCCTCGCCGCCTGCAGTGCCGTCATCTTCGTCCGCTGATTCGTCACCAACTGCGGCAGCCGCGCTGCTAGTGTTCTGCCACGACTATCAGAACGGCGGCTGTCAGAGGCAGGCCTGCAGGTTCGTTCACTGCAGCCGCGAGGAGGAGGCCCTGTTCAGAGCCACCGGCCGTCTGCCAGAGCGGCTGCTCACCGGCCTGCCCAGCGACCTACTCGCTTTGGCCTGTCAAGACGAGCCGCCGGTCTGCAAGGATCACCTCAAAGGCGAGTGCAAGAGAGGCGCCAGGTGCAGATTTCGTCATCTGGACGCCAATGCGACCACGGCCGGATCTGTGACCACACCGGCCGCAGCAGCGGCAGCAGCAGCAGCGGCAGCCGCCGCAGCAGCTTCGATGCCGACACTTCTACTGCCATCGGACTTACTAACTCAGGCCGTGACGCCGACCTTGGACCCGTCGTCGGCCATGATGATGATGCTCGGCAGCGGGGTTGGCTTCGGAGAAGCTCCGCTGTTGAAGAGACCTCGGTTGGACTTTGAAGCTCATCATCATCATCAGCAGCAGCAGTTCGCTCCTTTGACATTCCTGGCCGGGGCACCGCAGCCTCAGCCGCCACCAGCTGGACTAGCAATGGACGCAACTGTTTCAACCTTGCAGGCTGAAAACGCTTCGCTTCGTCGTCGATTGGAAGAGCTTCGACGTCAGTGCTTGGAACTGACGGCCGCCAATGAGCTGCTCAACCAGCAAAATGTCCGCCTTAGGCAGCAGCATCAGGTGGCACCGCAAACCTCTCAGCAACAACCGCAGCAGCCACAGTTCGACCCTCTGTCAGCAGCGACAGCCGTTTCTTTGGCAAGCTTTGCCGATTTCGCGAGCGCAGCATCGATGTTTGCATTACCGCAGCAGCAGCATTCGACAACAGTCAGCGTAAGCAAGTCCCAGATAAACCCACCGCAGTAACGAGCTTCCAATTCCTGATAATAATATTTTCTCGAGCGTGAATAACATGTCTATGCTGACTTTACATACTAGTTACTTTTGGACCATCACTTAATATAGACCCTCTCTTTGCGTTGACACAAATTGTAAATAGAGCCGCTGCTTTGAAGGCTAAATAATTTAATAAATCATATTATCACTAATTAATAATGGAATCTTGCTTACGATTGAAGGTATACCTCTGTAATTGAACTAGTTTATCTATGCGATCTGTTTATCCAATTAAACTACGAGAGTTTGATTGATTGAGTACAGTAAATCAATGATTTGATATTGTTGACAAGCGCAACTGTCGTGATTTAATATCCACTGAATACGCTCAATAATCCACGACCTAATTTTGGAAGCTGCGCGCGTCCTTCTCCACATTTCTCAATGATTTTAGGTAAATACAAAAAATAGTTGCGAGAAAGTTAATTTAAAATTAATTGCTAAATTATATGTTGCCTCAAATAAACTGACTGATATTCTTGATATTGCCCAATATCTAGTTCGACCTGATTAATTTAAATTTTGCCTTCTCAAACTACCTCATTTAGAGTTTTATTGCCTAAAATTGCTATAAAACTTTTTTTCAGCGAAACATTTCCTGAAATAAATATTAGAGAGCTCTACTAATGCGCTTGTAGCGTAGAGCTAACTGTATAAAACAACTATTTACTAACAAAATTTTCATAATAAGCAAATGGAAACCTTAGAGCGGCAGTAGTCAATAACGCGTATGATCAAATACACAGATACGCCAGTGACAAATTTTATGAAATGTCTAAAGCTTTATTAACAAAAAGCTCTGATTCAAATAGATGCATACATAAAGTGTTTGAAACCACCTGTGTACTTTACTAGACTAACAGAATTGGAGAAGCAATTCATTTTTTACAAGCCGTTTGGATAAGGAAAATACTAATCGCTCTATAGGCGTACACAACAACACGTTTAATATCCTTCTTTGCACGAAATATGAATTTGAAAAAATAGCTTCATAACCATAAAATATCTCATATAGCAACATTAGTTGCTATGCTGGATGCATACTGACTGGCTGCGTCAGTCGAAAAAAGAAGGATAGGAGTAAAACTGTAAGTTAATGGTTCAATAGGCTTGGACCTTGCACTCTCTGGCAATTTTTCTCGCAGATTCAGTTCAGCTGCAAGTACTGAGCAGGCACCAGGCCTCGTTTTCCATTCACCTCAGCGTTGTACATTCCGTCAGGCCTGATTGGGCCGAACGTTGTGACATCGTCGCCTCGATGCAGCTCAAGCTCGTAGGAGGGAAATGCTGAGGGCGAGTTCAGTCCAGGCTGATAGTCATATAGAGCTTTGCGCACCAGCGGCTGAGGCACCACAGAGTTTGCATCCACGATGCGGGCCGATGGCAGCTCCGGCTGTTGCTGTTGCTGCTGCTGCTGCTGCTGCGGATGCTGCTGCTGTGAGGAAGTACTTTTATACACGGGTTCCTCCTGTTCAGGCTCAGCTCCAATAGGGGTTTCATCTTTTGCATTAGTGTGGGATGGAGCAGGCTCCTTCTGCTGCGCTTGTAGCGACTCACTCGGATCGATGCTAATCCGCGCCATATCAGATACCTCACCGTCATAGCCATAGCATTGTACTGCCACGGTATTCACAGGTAGCCCGATGCCTCGAGACACCAGCGCCTTAGTTAGTCGCGAACTGCCAACAGACTGTTCCTCGATTTCATTGATGAAAATTTTATATCCGGCGACAACAATAGAACGATTGCGGTCTAGCTGATCTAGATCTGGTGTGTCCCACTCGACCAGAATGCTTCCATCCGCTAGCGTTCTAGCGTGTAAATTTGTTGGGGGATCCAGATGTGCTGTCTCTGATGATTCCTGCTCTGGTCGTTCATCGGATTTTTCTGGACTTTGGCGTCTGGGCTCATGGCCCCTCGCTGAGGGTGAATCTTCTCTGCTACTGTATTCAGGTTTTTCTTCATTTGTTTTTGGCTGACCTTCGTCTGGATCTGAGCTGTACTCAAGTGGCTTGAATCTCTGAGGACTCTGCTGACTTCTTGGCTCATAGTTCTGTGGTTCGGTATTGGTGGGTTGTTGGTCGTAAGATCGAGGATCTTGTCTCTGAGGACTCTGCTGACGTCTTGGCTCATAGTTCTGTGGTTCGGTATTGGTGGGTTGTTGGTCGTAAGATCTAGGATCTTGTCTCTGCGGACTCTGCTGACGTCTTGGCTCATAGTTCTGTGGTTCGGTATTGGTGGGTTGTTGGTCGTAAGATCTAGGATCTTGTCTCTGCGGACTCTGCTGACGTCTTGGCTCATAGTTCTGTGGTTCGGTATTGGTGGGTTGTTGGTCGTAAGATCGAGGATCTTGTCTCTGCGGACTCTGCTGACGTCTTGGCTCATAGTTCTGTGGTTCGGTATTGGTGGGTTGTTGGTTGTAAGATCGAGGATCTTGTCTCTGAGGACTCTGCTGACGTCTTGCAATCTGTGGTTCAATACTGCTAGAAGGCTGCTGATGATACGCAGGGTTTGTATTGCGACTAGGGCTCCCACGATGCACAGGTTCGTATGTTTTTTGTTCTGGAATGTCGCTGAGTCTTTTCATTGGTTTTTCATTTATTCCAGGACTTGTATTATTATAACGCTCTGGATCATGTACTTGTTGATCATTTCTGCGACTTCTGGGGCTTCCACGATTTTCTGGCCCACTAGTTCCGCCATCCTGACGTGCTGGACTGCGATTTGGGCTTTTTTCATTGCGCGGACTCCGGTATCGCCCAGGCGCACCGACTTTCGATTGCTCAGCAGCAGGTTGCATTGATGGCAGTCGTTGACTTGGGCCCTGTGTATTCGTGAAAGACTTGCTAGGTACTTTCTTGTCATCAGATTTACTTGGATCTTTGTGAGCTATTGATTGGGGAGCTACTGGTTGCAGTGCTCGCTTGGCCGGTTCATATGCAGCGATGGGAGAATTGTTGTCTGCACCCATCCTGGTATCCCTTCGCGATGAATGTGGGTGCGCTTCATCAGCACTAGTAAGTTCAGCAGGGTCCAAGTAGTCCTCGGCAAAGCGACCCTGATTACGATCGGCCTCTTGAAGAAGCTCGCGTGGAAGGCGATCTGCGCCAGAGCGCAGCTCGTTTGCTAGTCGCCGGATGAGATCATCCTTTTCCTTGCACCGGTTTTGCAGTTTTTCAATACGGGGTCGGAGCTTTGCTAGAGCCATTTCATCTGCCTTCAGAGCTTTATCAACCTCTTCATAGCGCTGTTTCAATCTACAAAAATCACCGTCCAGATCACGATAGAATTGGTTCTCCTTTTCTAACTCGCTCAAGACCTCTTGCAGTCTGTTTATCTCTCTCTTATTCCCAGCATCGTCTGCTTGCATACCCTTCACCCGGTCCCGAAGCTGCTGCGTCTGGGACTGTAGATCCCGATGCTCCTTAAGTACCTGATTTTTGTCTTTGAGCGCCGACTTCAGGTCGGTCACCAGATCGTCCAGCACTTCTTTGTCCTTTTTGATGGCCTCTAGTTGTGCGACTTTGCTTTCCAGAGTACGAACAGCTTCCGCCATGTATGCCTTTTCGTCCTGAAGATTTCGACACTTCTCTCTGACATCTGATAGCTGTTTATTCTGATCCCGAAGCAGCTTAGCCTCACGATCTGCAGCCTTTGCATGGCTATCAGCCACAGCAAGCTCGTTTTTTAAACTAGCAACAGTTTGATTTGCCGTTGACAGTTCACCTGACAGTTGGCTGATCTTCTCTTCTTTGGCTTTTATCTCGCGTTCCTTGCGAGTCTGCGCGCCCTGCAGGTTGCGAACCTCGTTTCGCAACGCGTCTGTCTCTAAGCTAGCTGCCGCCAGCTCGTCCTTAGCTCTGTCTAGCTCTTCGCTCACAGTCTGCAATCTTTCACCCTCTCGGAGAGCTCGCTGAGCCGCGAGCACGCGCTCCAGATTATCAACTTCCGATTGCAGTTGCATGACAAGCCTCTCGCGATCAGCTCCAGACTCAGTCAGTCGGCCCACCTCGCTTGTCAACTCAGATAAAATTTTCTCTTGACTAGCGATAATGCGCTCCTTGTCTTTTATAGCTTGCCGTAGGGCAAATGCCTCGTCAGTTGTCTTCAACTTTCGGTTCATTTGCTGCTCAATGTATCGATTGGCTTCTAGCTCTCGCGCTTTGACCCGATTCTCAGCCCTTAGATTGCTCATTTGCTCCTCCAGATGACGCTGTCGACGTTCTCTATCTCTGTCCAAGTCGCTCGTGTCAGTCTGCGCGTGGCGTCGAACTAATGGCCCAGACGATCGCGCCAAATTAGATTGACGCAACTGCCGGTCTAACCAAGGTGATGTTCCGACATGCGACGACTCGAACGGTCGTTCCGCTTCGCGCCTCATTCCATTGGGGTTGCCAGCCAGGTCCCCATTCATGTCATTGTCCTCATAGTCATCGTCTAGAAGAACTTCTGCAGCTGCGTGGCCAAGTGAATCAGCATCACCCGTTGCGGTAGCGTTTGGCCAGTCGGAAGCCTCAGGCGGCAGTGACGGGCTAGTCAGGTAGAATCGATCGGCGTCATTGTAGCCGATTGGTGGTGGCAGCGAGTCCGATCTAGCCATCGCGCCATGTAGCGCGTGCCTTCGTTGACGCTCTTGCAGGGTCGGCTTCTTTGGGACCGGAGGAGGAGCCGGTTTCTTGACTGGCCATGGTGCTGGCTGTTGCTGCGACTGACGACCCAGTCGCTTTGCAGAAGGCCCTCTAGATACAGTACTTTTAGAAGCCATTGTATGCTTTGTCTGGACAGTTAGATCTTTCATTGCGTTTCGAAATTTATTAGGCGTATTTAAATTCCATGAAGTATTGATTATTTAATGTATGACGCACCTCAAACCTAACGGAACAGACGCGTTGAACAGGCGCGGGAAACGCCCCTCGGAGAAATTTTGAGGCAAGCTACGAGCGTATTTGCGTGTGCGACCCTCCCCTGACACAACTGTGCGCCGAACACATGTCCACTATTACCTTTCCTGCGCCCTACACTAGACAAGGTGGAAGTCAGACACGCGAGGTTTTCCCTAATAATTCTCGCAAAAGAAATGAGTTTGGAATTAACTTCTACTGCGAGCCTTCGTACCCTCAATATGAAAAGGATCAGATCCCTCAGTCTATGCACCGCCGCTCTCTTCCTCTTGGCCCTGGAATTTCCTTCTGATCTGTGATCCTGCTCAAGCCTGCTCTAGCTTTATTCCTGCTCATAACTGACCAACCTATTTGATCTTCACTGCTTTCGAGAGGGCTATGAAAATTCGAGTTGCTTTTGACTCGACGAAATCTTGTGACAGAAACTATCAATATAATAGAAGTATTCTTTAGTAGAACTTATAGTAATTTTCATAACTAATTATTTATTAATGATTCGATTTTCCATTTAAATTATCCGTTCTTTATGTCCTATAAACCTTGATAAAAGGACAAATACAAAATACATACCACGCAGTACGTAGGATTATGGAATACTTGAATTCGTGTAATGTAGGCCGCAAAAAGTGTTTTTTTGACGAATGGAATGCTCTATAGAGACTCATTGGTACACTTTCCAGGTCACCGTCACGAGGTGGATACGGAGCCTAGCAAATTGTTGTGGTTTAGTCATTACCGGGTACTTTCACGGCTTGACTTATAGCCTGGTTGCTTACCCAGGATTCGAAATCTTTTACAAGCTATAGGCAATAAATAAAGTAGATATGAAGCTTCGGGTTACTCGTACTACAGTCTTCCAGCATTAGGGGTTGGTTAAAAACTTGCAAAGCTTTCCTAAAGTTACTACTAGAAATAATACCTATCAAATTTGACATGTGATTGCTGATATGCACACAAAATTATTGCAACAAAGGGCATAACTGTGTCATTGCTTTTTTCGATAAAGATTCACTCTTTGACAGTCTTGACTTTATCAGAAGTTTCCGTAGTTTGCCATGCTGTATCGCGGTCTCCATGAAGTAGCGCTTTTATGATGTGTAGAACTTGCGATTTGCGCAGCCATCAAAGAAGAAAATAAAGTCACGGAATAAAACTATCATCGTCTTTTGAAGCTTGGTCGAAACATTAAAAGTACTAAAGACTCGCTTTTGTATTAAAATATTGCGGCAATACGAGCTATTCCAGCACGGCAAAATTTAATCTCAAACTAGCTAATGTGACTTACAAGAACTGAAGTTCTAGAACATTACTGAAAACTTATTTTTAAACAACACACTCTACTCTGTCTAGAAAAAATTCATTTTTTCCTTCCTTAGGGGTTGATTACGCTTCCTGCAGTCAGGATTCCAATAAAGTTAAAATTCAGATTTTCTAACAAATAGATGTTATCCAGCCCCCCCCGGCACCTCACTTCCTGACGATTCAACTCAACGCTCTTATCCCTTAGTCTCATCTTAATCCTTGTCTACAATTCAATTTTTATTATTAAACCCTCTGGACAGAAAATATAAAATTCAAACAGATTGATTTTTTAGTTGACTCTCTTAGCAGAAAAGGAAATTAGTTAGGGAGGCATCACGCTTGGAACGCGTGACAGCGCTTACCGACTTGTTTTAGCCGTCTGTCTGTCTGTTTTAATTTGTCCACCGGCCATCTACCCGACCTTTAGGTGTATCCTCCAGACTCAGCTAGTTTTTTTTTATATCCTTCATCAGTGCAGACGCTCATTGGTTCGCGGCTGTCATATCTGTGTGCGGGTTGACCAATTCGCTATAAATTCGCTGCTCACTGTCTGCGCACTGACGCGCTCTCTGCGATAACCTCGCTGCATCTACAAACGAGATACATCTACATCGAGGTAGAATAGCTACCGAACCAAGATACAGAAATCTGCTTAGCGCTACGATGTTTCGCGGTGCATCAATCTTACTAGCTCTAGTAGTTGTGGCCGCTGCCATGTCAACCCTGTGCAGCGTCGGATCAGCTGCTCCGGCGTCAGCTGACTTCGGCCAGTTTGGCAACTTTGACGGCGCATCCCGCGGCGACGATCAAGTCGACCTGATGGCCCTGCGAGGCCTACTGGAGCGAATTAGCCGACTGCAGACTGTGCGCAAACGAGGCCCAGAGCTCATCATCGAGAAGCTGACCTAAACTCTTTTGAAAAGGGCGTTAAAGTGCTCTTGCCGAAAACGAACCCATTGCTAACTAAGATTTGTTGTGATTCAATCAAAGCTTCTTGGAAAATAATAAAACTCAATGAAATAAACTGTTTAAAACAGACACTTTGATTTTCAAAATTTCTGTCAGGGTTGACAGAATCATATCATTGTACTTTCATTATTTTACTTTTATTTTTCAACCTGAAATGTACATTTCAGTGCAAGTACACCAACCTCTGATTATACGGGTAGAGATTTGCGAAAGTGAAAAATTCTTATAGTTCAGAGGCCTGCACATTTCCAAGCCAGCGGCCTCGTGCATTTTCTTATCTACAACTGAAATGGTGTGATATCTAGACTTTGGGCTCGAAGGCTTCTTTTTAAAGCTCCTCTGTCTAAGAACAGTTTAAAATATCCAAATCTCTACGCAACTAAAAATTGTTTCATATTTAAACTGCGGACTGCTTCTTAAAGTGATGGACTTGGACGACTCGGATGCGGTAAGATCCACTTTGAGACAATAACATTTACTTTGTACTTCTGAATTGGTGAGGTGTTGGTTTGGGCCAAGATGAGTTCAAGCTGGAATGATCTGGCTTTTAGCAAGCTGGTAGAAACTGCACTTACAGAGTCTGACAGATTTTAAATGTCTTCTGCCAGTCGCGATTCTCGCTTTGCTGCAACATGAAGCAGATATATCTTTGATTCCTTAGATTTTCATGCAGAATAAAAGTGTTTTGCTGGAAGTCGAAATAAAATTATTACAATGATTAGTTAAAGCATTTTATTGATCTGCCTGCCAACCTGCTGCTAATAACACAATAAATCATAAGTATTACATATTACATGTAGACATATCGATATGTGCCTACATATCTAAGTACTTGCCAACTATCCTAACAAACTACTTTCCTAGCTAAAAAACTATAAAACCAACCTGTCTACTAAAATTCTTACTTGTCTATATACAAACGTGCACCTAAATGTGCTTATCGCCATACCCACCAGCCTACCTACCTATATTTACATACCTTTCTACCTACCTACTTACCTACTTACCTACCTACCTACCTACCTACCTACCTACCTACCTACGTACCTACCTACCTACTTACCTACTTACCTACCTACTTACCTACCTAATTACCTACCTAACTACCTACCTAACTACTTACCAACCTACCTACCTACCTAACTAACTACCTACCGGCCTACCTACCAACTTACCTACTTACCTACCTTTCTGTTTATCCAGCTACCTACCTACTTACCTTCCTACCTACCTACTACCTACCTACCTACCTACCTACCTACCTACCTACCTACCTACCTACCTACCTACCTACCTACTTACCTACTTACCTACCTACCTACCTACTTACCTACTTACCTACTTACCTACCTACCTTTCTGTTTACTAGGCCCTCTTCAATCGGCTGTCCGGGTCTCCGCTACCTGTTCTGAGCATCGCAGACCTGCTAGAGCTGATTAGAGAACAGATCCAACTGCAGCGGGCTAACTTGTACAACACAACGGCAGACGAGTGCTCCAGCAACCTCAACATGACTGTTGTCTACGAATACGCACTGATTCCCGCTGTGAGTTGACTGCGCTGCACAATAAGCATCCCTACCGACTGACATCCTGGGGAGTTCAGGAAATGAAGAGAGAAAGAATGAAAATTAAATAGTAAAAAGTGTTAGCAAAGATAGCTTTATCCACGCAGATGTCCCCAGCCGCTCCTACCCTCGATCTCGTTAATTTAAAACAAAGGAAAAATCTCAGAAGGGAAAACATTCATTTCTCCTAATCAATTCAGGGAGACCTCTTCAACAAGAATCTGGATTGGGAAATCTTATCTAAGCAATTTATTTTCAGGCAAATAGACTTCTATAAATTTTTTGATTCAAGTGAAGGGGTTGCTTGAGAGACGAAGAGAAGAGACTGGAAGAGAGGAGAAGAGAAAAGAAAGGGGAAAGAGAAAAGGGGAGAGAAGAGAGGGAAGAGAGGAAAGAAGAGAGAGGAGAGAGGAGAGAGGAAAGGAGAGAGGGAAGAGAGGAGAGAGGAGAGAGGAAAGGAGAGAGGGGAGAGAGGAGAGAGGAGAGAGGAGAGAGGAGAGAGGAGAGAGAAGAGAGGAGAGAGAAGAGAGAAGAGAGAAGAGATGAGAGAGGATAGAGGAGAGGAGAGAGGATAGAGGAGAGGAGAGAGGATAGAGGAGAGAGGAGAGAAAAGAGAGGAGAGAGGAGAGAGGATAGAGGAGAGAGGAGAGAGGAGAGAGGATAGAGGAGAGAGGATAGAGGATAGAGGAGAGAGGATAGAGGAGAGAGGATAGAGGAGAGAGGAGAGAGGAGAGAGGAAAGGAGAGAGGGGAGAGAGGAGAGAGAAGAGAGGAGAGAGGAGAGAGGAGAGAGGAGAGAGGAGAGAGGAGAAAGGAAAGGGGAGAGGGGAGAGGAGAGAGGAGAGAGGAGAGAGAAAAGAGGACAGAGGAGAGAGGAAAAAGGAGTGAATGATGAAGTAGATATTTCCATTCAAAATCAGCACCATTTTAATCTGCTGTAATCAGGTCTTTTGGGTCGACATACTCGCTGCCTGATGGTCACTGGCCAGAGAGCAGAGCATTAAGAACAGCTTGGCTTGGCCTTTAGTCTTTGGGAGGGTGACAGTTTAGAATTGCGAGCTGTCCACTTGATTATATAGTCTATGGCCAAGTCTTTGGCAGCGCTGAAAATTTAGGAATACTGATACAGACATTCTGTGCCAGACAGCTAGACTGATGGAGAACTGAAGCAGTACCATCTAGGAACAAGACGTATGAGTAGAAGCAGGAACATCTGTTTTCTCCAGCAGCTTTGTCTATTAGAATCATGCTCAAGGATAAAATAGTCACAGCTTTCTCTGCATCAGGCTTGCCTTTTCGCTTCAAGGTTGAATGCAACCAACTGCTAGAATTCGCTAGCATTGGCTAGACAGGCCTTGAGGCCTTGGGTCTATCAGTAGCATATCAGCCATTAGTATAACAAATACAATCTCGTACAAAACAAATGAAAAAACAATACAACGACCAATTATGCGTTTGTGTTGTTTCTTTGTTAATTTTAGATATTCATGATCCTGATTGCTTGCTTCACAGTCAAGCGAGCGGAACTGCTGCCAAATTTTCTCAACAAACGGCCGGGATTAACGTAGTGAGTAGCTGCTGACGAGGGAGAGGTGAAAGCAGAGCCTGCTTGACAAAGTAATACAGCTTTCGCAGCACTAGTGAATAGCTAATGCACTTTTCTGTGTCTTTTATAATGCAGGGATAGATAGATAGATAGATAGATAGATAGATAGATAGATAGATAGATAGATAGATAGATAGATAGATAGATAGATAGATAGATAGATAGATAGATAGATAGATAAATAGATAGATAGATAGATAGATAGATAGATAGATAGATAGATAGATAGATAGATAGATAGATAGATAGATAGATAGATAGATAGATAGATAGATAGATAGATAGATAGATAGATAGATAGATAGATAGATAGATAGATAGATAGATAGATAGATAGATAGATAGATAGATAGATAGATAGATAGATAGATAGATAGATAGATAGATAGATAGATAGATAGATAGATAGATAGATAGATAGATAGATAGATAGATAGATAGATAGATAGATAGATAGATAGATAGATAGATAGATAGATAGATAGATAGATAGATAGATAGATAGATAGATAGATAGATAGATAGAAAATTGTTAATACTCACGCTGTAAACTACTCACAATTCAAGCCCGATGAACATCCTCGAGGAACGCAGTGTGCGCCTGTCCTACGCCTTAGCATTCGGCATCTCTGCCCAGCTCTGCTACGACCTTCTGTTTGGCGACAGCGACCTGTTTAAGCTGCACATCACCAGCCGACCGACTGGGCCGTTTAAATTTCTGCACGGTAAATAACCGTGTTGACAGATTTTGTTTTAACTCAATTGTACTTCATTTGCTGCTGTCGTCATTAAATGAAAACTGCCGGCTTTTAAGGGTGGCTGCACCTGCAAACAGAATTTGAGATAGGTATTATAAGGAATAGGTTTTGTGTTTTTCAAATATTCAAATGAGGTAATCCATTAGCATATCTATTAATAATGGCGCGTCGTATAAGAAGCTGCTTTTTAAGCATTCATGATATTTACCCATGGAGCTGTCACGAACCTCTAAAAAGCAGAGATGTAAAGCATTCGCTCAAGGCTCTCATAAACACTGTAGACGTATTCGCTATTATAATTAGTTGGCTAGAGTAGGGTAGTGAGGGCTCGCTCAGAGTATGCAGCAGCCCTGAGTATCTCCCATCGTGAGGATGTGTACGCTCTGCAAATTCTGGGCTATGGGAATCGTTCGACAACTTTGACAACTTCAACAACAACTTCCGAGAAAACCCCTAAAATTCCATTGCAATTTTCAGTTCTCTACAGGTTCTGCGAGGTGTGCCTCTACTGCACAGTGATGTACCCCATATTCTTAGCCATCTCGAAGAGAAGTCGCCTGTTCTTTGCAATGGGCACCCTCTACGTTTGGACGTTCACTGCGCTGTCCATAGCTCGGCTGGCCATGGTAGACTGCTCGGAGGTTGCTACGGTGCGTGAAATTACGTTTCGGATGAGTTACTTTTGCCGCATTTTTGACAACATAGCTTGGTAGAACTTGAAAGGCATTGATTTATTGTGTGTTTTTGTGTTCATATTTAAAACGCGTTATGCAGGAGACCCAGCTAACATTCGCTCTGAAGTACCTGCCGAGCGTTCTGTGCACCCTAGGACTCAGCATAATCCTCCCGTACAAACTAATTGAGACAACATTCTCTAAGCGAGCAAATATTAGCAACAGCGAGTACGTCTACCAGTATGAGTACGTCCGGGAGCTGATCAAAGCAAAGCCGCCCAATTCTACGTGAGTTAATAAATCACGTTTAATTACAATACAGTCGCACGGCTTAACGGAAGGAACCCTTTGCATCCTGAGTCAAAAGCTGGGGTCAGTCGAGAAATGCAAAATTACCAAAATCTCTACCCAGCCTTTTACACTGCTGACCCTCTCTGGCCAACAGAATTTGCAGCAGTCAACACCATGTTTACATATTAGTGAAATTTAAACATTTGACAGTATTGAAGTTCAAATAATCTCAATCATTTTAAAGTTGTTGATGCTTTAAGCGAAATATCCAAAAATCCAAAACTATGGGACATAAACTCAACAACAACAGAATACGCAGTTAGCGTCACATGGCGCGCTTAAACTCAATACTAGCACGAACAGGGCGCTCATCTAAGAGACAGGGCCCCACAACCATTGAGACAGAGGCGCCAATCAAGAGACAGGGGCGCCAATCAAGAGACAGGGGTACCAACCATGAGAAAGGGGCGCCAATCAAGAGGCAGGGGCGCCAATCAAGAGACAGGGGCGCCAATCAAGAGACAGGGGTACCAACCATGAGAAAGGGGCGCCAATCAAGGGACAGCGGCGCCCACTTAAGAGACAGGGGCGCCCACCAAAGGACAGGGGCGCCCACCAAGAGACAGGGGCGCCCACCCAAGAGACAGGGGGCTCCCACCAAGAGACAGGGGTCACCCAAGAGACAGGGGCGCCCACAAAAGGACAGGGGCGCCCACCTAAGAGACAGGGGCGCCCACCCAAGAGACAGGGGGCTCCCACCAAGAGACAGGGGGTCACCCAAGAGACAGGGGCGCCCACCAAAGGACAGGGGCGCCCACCAAGAGACAGGGGCGCCCACCCAAGAGACAGGGGGCTCCCACCAAGAGACAGGGGGTCACCCAAGAGACAGGGGCGCCCACAAAAGGACAGGGGCGCCCACCTAAGAGACAGGGGCGCCCAACAAAGAGACATGGGTAAAGACTCTACCACATTACAGATTCCTATTTCCTATGTGCACTAGTGTTTAATTGCTTTCTCTAAATGAAACAAACTGAAATCCAATGGCATCACTTTCAAGTCCTGAGGCCGCAGCACAGAGGCCGCTGCTGCAACGGATCCGCGCCCAGTTCAAGCGTCTTCGGTACACTCGTAGGAACGGATTTCGCTATTCTCCTCGAATCATCTGCACCTACACCGCTGTAGCCATTGTCATCTACATGGTGACGTACAACATTGTTAACGAGGTGCACTATTGGCACCGAGTGCTCAGCCTTCTGCTTGTTCGTATCGAAAATTTAGCAAACAAAATTGGAGGCGACACAGGACAATCTGTTATCGAACAGTTAAACATTCTGCGGATTTACATTCACACCGTCTATGGTGAGGCTTTGAAGTTGGTAGGGTGAAGTTGGTGCCTAGCTCATGATGTGTCAGTGTAGATTGGTGCCTAGCTCATGTTGTGTCAGTGAAAGTTGGTGCCTAGCTCATGAAGTGTCAGTGCAGGTTGGTGCCTAGCTCATGTTGTGTCAGTGAAAGTTGGTGCCTAGCTCATGATGTGTCAGTGCAGGTTGGTGCCTAGCTCATGTTGTTTCAGTGCAGGTTGGTGCCTAGCTCATGTTGTGTCAGTGAAAGTTGGTGCCTAGCTCATGTTGTGTCAGTGTAGATTAGTGCCTAGCTCATGTTGTGTCAGTGAAAGTTGGTGCCTAGCTCATGATGTGTCAGTGAAAGTTGGTGCCTAGCTCATGATGTGTCAGTGAAAGTTGGTGCCTAGCTCATGTTGTGTCAGTGCAGGTTGGTGCTAAGCTCATTTCTGGAGTAACAAATGCTAAATTTTAGGCGACTAATGAACCTCGAAGACATTTAATTTGCAACTTTAACCCATATACACTGTACTACCTTGCCTTCCAGTGTGCTTCATAGTTGCCATGACATTAACTATGCTGCTTCACGCTATCAACATCCTATTGATGGTAATCAACTACCGGTGAGACTTAGTCCACACTAACCTGTATTTATCAGGTGGACATCACGAGGTTAGATAGAATTCTGTCAGGAAATTGAAAATCTCTCAGATGCTCTGCTTGAAAGATAATATAATTATGAGCTGCGAAAGATAGTCGAATTCCGGGTTGGAATAGCTAGATAGACTGAGACTGCTCCAGCCTGACAATAAATCACCGGCTTACTAGATACCGGAAGTGTTCTTATTGCTAATTAAATATTTGGCAGATTGGAAACTTCCGTCTGACTAAAGCTTCTACTCATTAGTTCTACCAATAATAATACCATTTGCAGGACCAACATGCTACAAATTTACCAAGGAAACTATCAATTTTTGCCAACAAGAAAAGAACTAACTACAACTCCTACCTTTTTAATCGTAAGTAGGCTTCTTCTTTTCTATTTTGTTTATACATGTATATACTGACGGGACAGGGTAGAAACTACCTACCGTGGCTCTAGTCTTAGTCTTAGCCTGGAACGTATCATGAGTTATGACACTTATAGGCACAAAGTGTTTGGATTCATGTCTTACTAATGAGGAGAAAGTCTGGGGTCCCTGTACATCCTGTGCATCTATACGACCTATCTGTAGATGCTGTTTTCTGTCCACTGTGGCCGACTTAAGACGTGCCTATGAAATTGAAGCAAAGGTTTAAGAATCAGCTACAGAGTAAATTTCAAGAAGATAATTCCCTTTCCGTACTAAAATCCAACCCTGTTTTTGCTTATTTTAGACATTTTTATGGAACAGACTAGCAAATGCATTGATTTACTGAAAAATCCGGTTGAAAATCTGTTGATTTGATTCCCTTCCGCAGACTTTCTGAGCTAAAGATAGAGGAGAGTTAAGCCTTTCGGGCGATGCACATCTTTAGACTTTAGAATCTCACGGAAGTGTTCTGACTTTCAACTTTGCATCAATATTCAATACGACATCAAATCTATGAATTGATTAATCCATTCTCAATAGCATACTAAATGCGTTTAGACGTATCGAATGTATCAACAAAGATACGTTCCTTACCAAGTCTCCAGTTCATTTCAAAGAAATTCGAGTTATGGCGATCTACTGTAAAGTGTAATAGAGTCCGCGTTTCTTTATAAATAAAACACACAATTTCCACTACAGAAGTCATTATGGGTTATCCGGTATTCAGAATATCTTTGTTAAACTAGAAACGGCTTGACTGATTTTTTGAAATTTGAGTTGTTTTGTTAAGATAATACTTCGTTTTTGCTTCAGGTAAACAATATGCGGTACGGTGGCTATCAGATCACTTTCACGGCTATTTGTAAGTCTGATTTTGCTTGTTGCATGGAAGTCAATATTTAAGCATACTTGTAATTTCGATGAGCTCAACTATTCAAAACGATTTTGAAAACTGAGCGAGAGAGAGAGAGTCTATATTAGAAAAGTTGCTGATGTCTATGGCCAAATTTTCAACTTGGTTGCCTTTTCCGTCTATGTCTGTATGTCTATGGGCAAGACCGTATCAACAGTTACCAAATGGAAGTTCGCAATTTTTTTGGCCCAACCATCAACTTTGCTGACATTGGCGTGCTTAGGGACGCCCAAAAATATTTTAGGGCCAATAAACATTTTTAACTCGCTTTCTACTACTTTTAGTAGTCAAGTATGTAATATTTGTCTGAAATTAATTCTTTCTTCAGCGATTGCACTGCAAATTGTGGCATTTTTCGGCCTACTAATATGCCTGTCTATTGGCCTGTTTGACCCGGTGAATCGGAGACTAAGGCAGTGGTTTGTGGAGTTCATTGAGTACACTTGGTAAGTTGTTAGGACTTTATCTTATTTTTGTAAGCTAATAAGCTGACACCTGTGATGTATCTGAAATGAATAGCATGCCAAACAGACAAACTATTTATTCTAAACAGGCCTCTAGGTGTCGTCAGTGGAACTTTATTGCTTGCGCAATTCATTCTGGTTAAACTGGCATTCAACTCGAAGTACTCAACCATGGGCAAGATTGCTATTAACAATAGGTGAGTGCAGATAAGCACTTTTATTGCTTTCGCTTATTAACTACGAGTAATTGTTACGTATTGCAAGTTAACAACATCAAAAAAGTTGAACACTTGTTGCGCAACGGAAACTTTTCCATATTGCTGAGTGTACACCACACACGTGTACCAGAAACCATAGACCACGTATATTACTAACAAAAATAGTTCACGTATATTACTAACAGTAGTCGAACAAGCACTATTGGCTATCCTCATGCTACCGGATGGTCAACAGAAGCTGTCCGTGACTACAGGTTGATTCTAGAAATCTTCAGCCGTTAATATAGCATTTTCCAAGCTTAATTGAGCCTATAAAGCTAGCAATTTAATCATTTTTGGGATAATCGACCTATTGAAGACTTGCTGCCCACTGTCTATAGCCCAAAATGGCTCTAATACAAGGATTAAATTGCTGTAATAATGCCTCCAATTAGTGTGCACAGCATGTTTGCAGTCTATGGTAAAAGAACCTTTTCCTATTCTAACAGAACCTTTTCCTATCGAGCACAGCCAGTGGAGGTGACGTGTAGAATAGCCTCCAGATGTTCAGTAGTGCCGACGGTTATAAATGGATCTACGAGTACAACGTATAAACCTGATTGATTGCTTTCTAGACACGTCTACTTCAACTGGGCCTACTTTATGTTCTACTTCAACGTGTTCTGGGGTATCGTGGCAGCCGTCTTCCAACTCGTTGCGGCTGCCGTGCTAGCCGTGTGCTTCCTCAGCCGTCTGGACTGGTGTTTCTTTCCTAAACGATTCGAATTTTTGGATGAAGGTGAACCATTTTTATCATGAAAATGAAGTTCGGTATGTTTTTATTTTGAGTTAACTTGCTATGATGGCCTCTGGGCCCAGGCTCGATTCCAAGTCCAGTCACATTAGTTTGAGGCTAAATTGGAATCTCAGCTTGGCTCTGCTCGTGCAATTAACGGCCTTGAGGGCCAAAAATTAAGGCACAGTGAAGTGTTCATGCCTAACGATAAATAAAGTTAGGGCCGCTGTGCACTCCTGTGTGAGTGTGCCTCTGCGCATGACTGCGTAGGTAACCGCGCGCTTGTGTGCCTGCTCAGGGGAGTCAGTGGAATGGGCAGCAGTGCCTCTCGCCGGTTGTGCAACAATGTCGCTTAAAGTGCGCATCTAATCTAAAACACTCCTGACTCTGCTTAGTGCTGAATGGCAGACAAACATGATGTTTCTCTTCCCAATGCAGGTCACTTTGCCTACGTCGGCCTGCTGTACATAGAGAACGCTCACACCAACCCGGTCATGCGAACTTTTCTGGCACTGCTGTTGGACAGCACTGCGGAACGTCGCCGCGGTCGGTGCCATTCCCGCCTAGTCGGGTTCGCGCTGAAGCCCGAGCAAGCAGACGAGTTCCACAAAGAGTGGCTCCGGGATCCGAGTTTCTCTGCTTCGCCTGAATCAGCTGGCGATGGTTCGTTGCTGTCGCTGGTTGCCCCAATAGCCGCTTTCGTGTTACAATTCAATAGAAAATAGAAACGGCAGTCAAAAAAGGACACTGGAAAGTCAATCTAGCCATAAATTAGCAGACACTCCTTGTCGTTGAGCTGACAATTCATTTCAGACTATTTTATTCAAGATTAAACTTAAAAAGAGAGAACTGGGTAATTTTCGTATAGGGGTACATTGAATTTAAGCTGCTAGTTTTGATGGACCTAAATTTGATTTGATTCCCCACATGCCTACAGTGCTCCCACTACGACTCTAACTCGTTTTAGCAATCCAAGAGAGCCCTAGAAATTCTTTGTCATATAACAATTATGGTACCTAAAATGATTCCTAAGGATTTTCTTATAATTAAAATTCTAGCGTAGGATGCAATGTTAGTCAGTAAAACAGCGCTAACTCTGATAGCCTTCGCTAAGAAACTGTTTAACACTAAGAGGATCAATTAATTATTCGAAAACGATTTTTTTCTCAATACTTCTAATGGTCGATCAAAGTATGTGAAAAAGTTGACTGACAGATTTCTGATAAAGATGCAACTTCATTCTGTGTACTTAAACTTTAACTGACTCTTGGTTGCGATACACGTATGCTCGTACAGGGGTTTCACCATGGATTTTATGGTGGGGGACAAAGCCAAGAATTCTACATGTACATGTACATTATTTTCAGAATCGTTGCTGCCAGGGCTCTTTTTGGCGCCGGAGGCGCTATATTTTGTCACCCTGAAGCAAAATTATTGATTTCCATAACGGGTCACAAGGTTGGGTGGAGGGACAATGCATTGGTATGTCGCCCCATAGCTTTTACTGGTGAGGACTTGTCCCCCTTGTCCCCATGTCCCCCTGTGGCACGTATAACCTTTATAGTACAACATACTTCAATGTTACTCTGCTTGAATGCAGATCTGGG
This sequence comes from Macrostomum lignano, assembly GCA_002269645.1. NCBI lineage: Eukaryota > Metazoa > Platyhelminthes > Macrostomidae > Macrostomum > Macrostomum lignano. The sequence goes on from NIVC01000988.1 coordinate 170,305, forward strand.
CACCAGAATAGCTGAGGAGTTCAATTACTAGTTTTAATGACGTCACCTCCTTTACAGTCAGATTCGAAGTCAGCCGGTCCATCAACGCCAAGATCCGCGCCAGGAACCGCTGGTTCTTGGCCCTCACGCTAGCCAGAAACCCGGCACTGCAGCAGCAGAGACGGCACTACATCAAACGGTTCAACGATCTGTTGAAACGGCGCCGATCCGTGTTCCCGGGCAGGAGTTTGGACGGCCAACGAGGCAGCCGGGACTTGGGAGTGGCCGAGCACGTTAGCGAGCTGTGATAGACTCATTCGGACAGATTCGTAAAAGGAAGACAAAACAACAGAGTCCACTTAATGATACCCGGAGTGCCTGCCCATGTGCAGAGCTGTTCATCTTCATCCCTCATTGCCCGACTCTTGTCCATATCAACAGTTTGCAATAATACGGGCTTTCTAAACAATAATTCTGAGCTTCTCTGAGCTGCGCCTATTGAAAATAAGCATATCAGCAGCTCTAGCGAACGCCTTTTGTACCTGCTGGGGACTTTTTGAACTTTACGTATAATATGATAAATTATTTGCCATGTTAATAGGATCATAATTTCGTAACTACGGGAGTTTTTGATGGTGCAGATTTCAAAGTCAAGCTTCATTTCTTGGTAGCTTAAAGCCAACTACAGGGCTGCAGGGCATGGGGAATGGGGGGGGGAGGTTAAGGTGGGGAGATTCTTCATGCGAATTGATGTCTATTGCAGTTCAGGTATAAAAATTCTTACACCTCGAGGGGGTATAGCCGACCAAGAGGTCCATGGCCAAGAACTGGTCCTAGGCCTAGGGCGTGGGGATCATGGGGGGTTTAGGTATCCTTAGTGTATCCTTAATAGACTTTCATTTAATCTTTTCGTTTCTAAAAATTATTTCTTTTTTAATACATTTCTCGCAGAAATTTTGAAGATTTTTTGTTTTTAAAATCATTTTGCACACCACCTGAGTGCCTGATGAAAGTTTCAAAAAACGGAAAATTGAAAGTATTTTTCTAAACCTAGCAATTTTTCTGCTCAGAATTGATTTTAGAATGCCCAAAAATTCTATTCTTTACTTTGCATCCGCGCCAAACAAATTTGTTAACTCTAATTCACCCGACTGTATAACTTTACGGTATGGTAAACAAATCTCATTTTCAAATAAAGAAGAATGACGCAAATGCTCCCTTGAAATGATGGTAAGCACATCTCGACAGCGACTCAAACTCTATCATTTAGAATAGAAAAATTTTCAGAGAGCTCTCTCTGTTCCAATGTACGGTCTCAATATTGCTGTAGCAATTCTCTAGCTAGTCGCATTGCAGAGATTCTGAACGTGGGACGTGCACAGCGCAGAAGCCGCATTAATCTGCTGCTCGCTACTTTGCATCCAAGCATCTCCGCGCGCTAGCCAGCTACTGAGCCCGAAGGCGTTAAGGCATCCAGCACAGAGAGACGGAACTTCAGAAGCTAATATTCCTGTGCGCCAAGAGCTCCAAGCATAACAACACGAATAATTTTGGATGTCTGGCCGAAAAAAAATCGCTACAGAAATGAATTGTCTCCGCCTATGTACACCCATGCTTCAGCTATTCCTCCAGCAAAGATGAGCGAACAGCTGCATGCTGGGGTTATGCGGGAAAGCTTTGAATAGAAAGAGAAATTCATATCTAGGTCAAAAAGTGATCACAATAGCTTAGTTAGTTAGTTAGTTAGTTAGTTAGTTAGTTAGTTAGTTAGTTAGTTAGTTAGTTAGTTAGTTAGTTAGTTAGTTAGTTAGTTAGTTAGTTAGTTAGTTAGTTAGTTAGTTAGTTAGTTAGTTAGTTAGTTAGTTAGTTAGTTAGTTAGTTAGTTAGTTAGTTAGTTAGTTAGTTAGTTAGTTAGTTAGTTAGTTAGTTAGTTAGTTAGTTAGTTAGTTAGTTAGTTAGTTAGTTAGTTAGTTAGTTAGTTAGTTAGTTAGTTAGTTAGTTAGTTAGTTAGTTAGTTAGTTAGTTAGTTAGTTAGTTAGTTAGTTAGTTAGTTAGTTAGTTAGTTAGTTAGTTAGTTAGTTAGTTAGTTAGTTAGTTAGTTAGTTAGTTAGTTAGTTAGTTAGTTAGTTAGTTAGTTAGTTAGTTAGTTAGTTAGTTAGTTAGTTAGTTAGTTAGTTAGTTAGTTAGTTAGTTAGTTAGTTAGTTAGTTAGTTAGTTAGTTAGTTAGTTAGTTAGTTAGTTAGTTAGTTAGTTAGTTAGTTAGTTAGTTAGTTAGTTAGTTAGTTAGTTAGTTAGTGTCATTTAGTTAGTTAGTGACAAACCGAATAAGCCGTGGTTAGATAGTAGTTTTCTATTTTTACACCATATGAATGTCTGTAGGCGAGACAGCTGTCGCAATCAAGACAGGTCAGAAATGAGTAAGGGTGTTCGCATGCTGCATGCACACGCTGCGACGACAACAGTAACTTTGCAGCAGGCCGCAGACCTCAGAAACAAGATAGTCATTAACTCTGGGAGAATCTCGCACTTCATTTCGGCTTAGTTCTGTCTCAAATTATAATAAACCAGCCGTGTAAATTCAGCTGCAGCGGGGTCCCGGCAGCTGAAATAGGCGCCGCTGTCAGCAGGAACGGCGGTGAACCCCCGCTTGCACTGAACGAATCCAGTTTCGACTTGTCGGCTCCCCGTTCCTTCCGCCTTCTCTTCCAGAGCTGACCTTTCGTCTGCAAAGCAATCTTCACTAATGAATTTCGGCCTTGTATTGCCCTCTTGTGTCCAGAGTTTTCATTCATCAGTGTGTCTTATCAATCGCTACCTTACCTACCATGTACCTGCCGCGCACTTGCCGCGCAGGTGTCGTATTGCAGAAACGCGCGGATTTCAATTTGTGACGGTAAATCCCTTGGCAACCAGTTGGGAAGCTGTGCAAAGCTATTTTATGTCAAAACACAGTCAAGAACAGGAATCACGAGGGTTGGATAATTACGGCGGCTGACTGTTGTCTAGATAGGAGTAATTAAAAAAGCAAGGAGGGAGGAGTGGTTATAAATAAATAAATCAGTGAACCAATTAGTCAGAAATAATTAATTAAATTAATCTTTTAGGCCTTTCTCAAACCAGATTTACGAAGCATTCATCGATTCGATTACGATTTAGAAGTAGTTTTACTTACTGAGCCGGTCTCATTGAGATTAATAGCTATCACTCAATAAATCAATTAATTATAAAATAATCAGGTAGGTAGTCCATTAAATGTGTCAACAAAAAAACAAAAAGGTACAGACTGTGGAAATAAAACACATTAGATTGGTTTCATTTTATGTCAATCTACGAGACCATCTCACAGCCATGTAGGAATTAGAACTATTTTACAATTACCTGTATGTAAGAGAAATTTTCTACACCTTGTAAAAGAAGTTTTGTTTCGTCTTCTTTCAAAATTAGATTTAAATAAATGAGAAATACTGCAATGAATAATTGTCCTGTAGGTAATTAGTTACCAAAGAGAAATCGTCAAAAACTTGAATTCATTAAGAATTGGCTTTTTTAAAAGCCTTCTATAACGACAATAATTACAGCTGGAATTTTAGGCTCGAGCATTTAATTGTCGCGACGAGAGTGGATTGAAATTCTGTCTGGGCTTGAGTTATAAATATTGTATCCAAGTCTTTATATTTATTATAAAGATTTACAATTTTTATGAATACAATGGCTATTCGGCTTCCTATAAAGTCTTACCCCTCACTGTTCTCAGCTCTTCCTGTTCAACATCCTGCCTTAGGTGAGCACTCTCTTAGGTCTCGGCCTGTCCCTACTCGTATTGAGCAGTTTTTTAAGCTATCTTGGATCGAACCAGTAAACAAGAGCTTGGATTCGCATTGGCTGACTCAACACTTGATAATTCCTGCAAAGATTAGGAATAATCGCGCGCAATTTCGAGGCCAACAATGTCCAACTACCAGCTGAGACGGTCCTGCCTAGCAACCGTAGCTCTGGTCCGGCCGGGACACCCGGCCACCTTCACCGCCGAGCTGCGACTGTTTCAAGCCGTTCAGCCGCAGGCAAGAGACGGCGAGATACCCGACGGCTACCTGACCATCTGCAGCCTGGTGGAGGACAGGCAGGGCCGAAACCGGCACTCGCTCTGCTGCCTGCCGCTGGACTGTCTGGCAGCAGTGCCGCTGGGAGGACTGAAGCTCCGGCTGCGGTGCCGAAGTCAGGGCGGACGCGAAAGAGGAGCCGCTGCTGTTGCCGCTGGAGATGGCAGCGACCTGTGCAGCGGATGCTCGTGCATGATCGTCACATTCCGTCATGACTCTGAGCTGTCGGCCTGGTGCAGCCTGCTGCTCGGAGTGACTGCACTGGCCATCGAGAACGAGGAAAGCGACGAAGCCTGAGCCTAAAAGAAAAAACCGTGTTGCTCACTTTTTTCATTTAACAATAATGTGTTTGTTGTGAAGTGGCTTCACCGTTAAGTGCACGATTCTTTGGTGACTGCATCAGTTAATCCCGTGTGTCCAAGTCGAAACGTTTCGTGCTGACTTGATTGCCGCTTAGAATATTTTAAAAGAATAGAAAAAAGGCGATATTGAATTTTTAAGTCTTTAAATTGAATTCAAACTCGCGCCAACTTCGGTCATTGTTAAATGATCCATAGCTAAGCATCTTTAATTGCGAAGTATTTATTCTTGAAAAGAATCTTACTTCTAAAATTTAAAATTAGTTGTAAATAAGATTTTAAAAATTTTAGGTCTCTCAGCAATTTCCGCGACTTAGTTTGAAATTGAAATTTAATTTAATTTTAAAAAACGATTCAAATATCAAATGACCAGATGACCGGAAAGTTTTAAGACAATTAACCCCTTAATTAACTTTTTGTCTTGCTATTTTATGACCCATGCGACCTAAAAAAATTTTCTAACGAAAATTTAATTGCTCCTTTGCTTTTGTAAGGTTCATGTCGCATACTTTTGTTATATTGGTGCCAGTAAATACAACAGACATCATCAGTGTATGCTGTGAGAAAAGCTATTAAACCTATATTCCGAAACTTTCCTGGTCCGCTAAACGCATATTGGAGCCGTGCCTCTGTGACTCCAATATCCTACCCCTACCTCCGCGACCTGGTGCTGGCGCCCCTGGTGCTGGCGCCCCTGGTGCTGGCGCCCCTGGTGCTGGCGCCCCTGGTGCTGGCGCCCCTGGTGCTGGCGCCCCGGTGCTGGCGCCCCTGGTGCTGGCGCCCCTGGTGCTGGCGCCCCTGGTGCTGGCGCCCCTGGTGCTGGCGCCCCTGGTGCTGGCGCCCCTGGTGCTGGCGCCCCTGGTGCTGGCGCCCCTGCTGCTGAAGCCCCTGCTGCTGAAGCCCCTGGTGCTGAAGCCCCTGCTGCTGAAGCCCCTGCTGCTGAAGCCCCTTGTGCTGAAGCCCCTGCTGCTGAAGCCCCTGCTGCTGAAGCCCCTGGTGCTGAAGCCCCTGCTGCTGAAGCCCCTGGTGCTGAAGCCCCTGCTGCTGAAGCCCCTGGTGCTGAAGCCACTGGTGCTGGCGCCCCTGCTGCTGAAGCCCCTTATGCTAAAGCCCCTGGTGCTAAAGACCCTGGTGCTAAAGACCCTGGTGCTAAAGACCCTCGTGCTAAAGACACTGGTGCTAAAGACCCTGGTGCTAAAGACCCTCGTGCTAAAGACCCTGGTGCTAAAGACCCTGGTGTTTTAAACTGTAAAAATTTGCATTGCGAAAATTATTTCCATTTACGAGTTCAAGCAATCAAGGCTACTTTAAGTAGCATTCAGTGGGTAAAGTATTTTAAATGAAAATGACAACTGTCATTGCGGATAAACACAGCCCGAATTCTATTGCCCAAGCATTTTGCTTAAATTGACAGAATTTTCAAATATTTGACGGCTAAATATCCGCGTGTCAATCATTCCGTCGACTCGAAAAAGCGTTGATAAGAATTCTTCTATAGTTTTATGCACGCAGATTGTTTCATTTCCGGAGTAAAGTGACAGATACGAAAACTGAAATTTCGAATCTCAAAAATGATTCTTTTTTAGATCCCTGATGAAGCTCGATCGTTATGCGTGATGGCAAAAAACTGCAAAAATTTTGCAGAGGTGAATAATTTCCAGAAGTAAAGCTTCGATATGTATCGATAACAGTTTTTGTCTTGGTTCTTCTTGGTTCTTGATATCGATAGATCGCATTAGGTTAATTCCTAACTTAAGAATAGACTCTAAAATAGTGATTGTTTGTAGGAAGGCTGTCGGCTCTCAGGGGACATTGTCTCACAACCAGCGCTGAGTTCGCTGCGAGTTCTGCCCATTGCGCTGACTCTTCGTTTCTCAGAAGTTCTCAGAACTGAAGTTTTGACAAGATCTGCACGTTTTGCAGATTTGACAAGACCGAGCAGGCACAGATGAAGTGCTCAGCATCCTCAACACCGGAGAGGCAGAATAAGAATTCCTCACTGCGGATTTTTCCTCTGGAGGTAGCGACGCCAGGATGTCCCACAGGTACCACAGGTATGCTGAGTTGAGCATCTGAGAAAGCCTGAACTCCAACACTCAGTCTGGCCTTCCATCATTCATCAGAGAGAGAGAGAAAAAATTGGGTAAAAGAAGGCAAAAAAGCAGGGAAGCTGGCTGGCCAAGCCGAGACCAAACAGGGGCGGATGGAAATTGCCTTGGGCCTGACCCAGTCCTGGACTCTCTTGTACCTGTCACTCGAGGCCCGAGTCCAGGAGGCACAGTCAGTCAGCCAGGCCTTGTTTGCTCAGCCAAAACTGGAACTTCTGGAGGTCCGATTGCCATTATTGTGGGCTTTTGGGGCAGATTGAGACGGCTACGGACCCGCAGGCGGTAAAAGTCAGCCACGCCCATTCTGCTGACCTCTGAGCTATGTAGGTTTTTGCCATAGACTAATTCAATCGAGAGAAAACACACTACAGCTGACAGTTACGGCTGTAAATTCACTGGACCTTTGCTGGCTTGTCTGGTCTCCGCTAACGGTAGGCGCGAGCCATAGACAACTCATTGTCACGTGCTGCGACCGCTGATTCTTTCATTGTTTTTCTGGTTGACGATCCTTACAAACAATGCATTGTTTGTAGTAATGCATTGTTCTGCATAAAATGTGCAGCACATCTCACTTTTGCAAAACTTTTCTTTCGTTGTTTCCAAACTCTAGGCTTCTCTCCCTCTCTCTCTCTCTCTCTCTCTCTCTCTCT
>NIVC01000988.1:185000-255000 GCA_002269645.1 Macrostomum lignano
TTTTGTTCATTAATATTTATGGAAAAAGTTGAGGAATTTCACCCCGAAGTGGGGAATTATAGCTACTGTCTTTCTCTCTAGCAAATTTGCCGAAGGCAAAGTCTCCCGGCATATTCGTGCTCAAATTACATTTTAAATCCGGCAGTTTTTATCCTAAACCGGCTTCTAGTTCAGTTTTAATTGGCAGTGGATTAGTGAAACAGACTTAATATACGAGCTTACTATATCAGAAACTTTTGATTTATTAAGCTAAGTGAAAAACCAAAGAAAGTTTTATAACTTTTGCAACCATCGAGACAATTTTTTATTAAAGGCAAAATATTTCATATTCCCGTTTTTAATTTGAACAGGCTAAAGAGGTAAGGGTTTAAGAATTTAATTTTTAAATTACTGATATTTTCATTACTTTTCTATTAATGGGATTTATGCTGTTATATTTAGTTAATCGTCTGTTGTTGTGCATGAACGATTTGATAAATAGCTACTTGAAGCTATGCTATAATGCTTAAATTATCGATTTTTTGTTTATCTGCTGAATTTTGTTTTAACGGTAAAATGATATTTAAAACAGAATGTCCCGTGTGTTGTATTTTGTTTCTTTTATAAGTTTTTATGGTGTTTCTTTTTCCAACTGCTCTTCATTTTGTTTAAACTAGCAAATGAGTTTATATTTGAATTTTAGATTTTTTCCGTAGCTTTTCTAAATATACTGCTTTTAGTAGAATAATAGATTGTTTTTTAAAAAAGTCAAACTTCAAATTTTATATTTCAGTACCCGGACTCCAAGCGTAAAATTTGTATAGATTATGATTGAACAAGAGGTAAAACTACAGTACCACAGGTATATTGTAGAACTAATTGCAATGATATGCCTTCGAACTGAGCTTAATTTTCGAATATACGAGGGTCTACTTTATATTACATTTTTAATTACTTATAGTTAATACCGTACGATTAATTGTGACTAGAAATTTTCGCATATAAAAATTTGAATAAAGTTGTTTTACTGAAATTATAAACTTTGGATCTCTATAACCTGACATCTGACACGAATTTCTGATTCCCATCTGACACTAGAATATCTTCATTAATATTCATATACATTTAACTCCAAGAATATATTATTGATGCTTACTAATCCTTTCGCGACATATACGCCTAACTACTTGAAGTAGACGATTAGGCAACTACAATTGAGAATTCATTCGTTTATATGAGCTAATTCGTTGCGTCTTACAATGGTTAATTTTAAAGTGAATAAATTTAGCAACTAAGGAGTCCAGCTATGTATTATTCCCAAATAATAATATTGCGGTCAAACTCCAACCACTACCCTATCAGCTTCTCTGCCTCCCATCTCACCCTTTCTGCCTCTTCTCTCACCCTCTCACCATCCTCTCTCACCCTCTCACCCTCCTCTCTCACCCTCTCACCATCCTCTCTCACCCTCTCACCCTCCTCTCTCACCCTCTCACCCTCCTCTCTCACCCTCTCACCCTCCTCTCTCACCCTCTCACCCTCTCAACTATCTCACCCTGTCTCTTTCCTCACTCGGTATAAATTAATCCAAGCTACGTTTTTCGTTTTTATCGACATATGCTGCTATTCTATTTTAAGATATGAATAAAAATTATGACTCCTAATCTCGTTTTATACTACCTGTTGAACAGGAAACGGAGAAGGACCCGACAAATGTCTACATAAAGAACTTGCCAACCAGGTCAGAGTGTAACGAGGAGTGGCTAGCTACAGCAATTGGCGAAGAACTTCAGTCTAGCCACACAGTCAGAGGCCGGATTGTATCCTGCAGAATTATGCGAATCTGTTTGGACAGCTCCGCTAGTCAGGCATCAACTGCAGGATCAAACGGAGCAAATGGTGCCGGCTTCATCCGATTCGAAACGGAAGCAGACGCTCAATCGGCCGTGTCGCACATTAATCGTCACGGCACCAGTTTAGCCCAACAGCTTGGCTCGGTGAAGCCGTTAGAAGCCAAGCTGGCCGACAAGACCAATCAGCGACGGAGGCAGAGAGCGGCCGAGGCGGCGGCAGCGGCGGCTGCAGCTGCTGCAGCTGCCATCGCTGCTGGAATTCAGCCGAGTCAGGCAATTGCAGCCCCGGTTCAGCTGCCAACGTTGAGTCAGGCCTATCACCCGTCGACAGGGGTCGTGTTTCAACCGCAGCAGCAGCAGCAGCTGACGCCGATCGCTCAGTCAGCTCTGCAGGCGTGCAGTTTAGTCTATGGCAGCAACCAGCAGCAGCAACAGTCAGGCCTGCTAGCCCCGGCTGGCCATAGACAGTCCAGCTATGTTATGACGGCTCCAAGCTTCCTTGATGCCTGCCCATCCACTCAGTTGGTAAGATACTCTCCATCTAACTATCACGGTTTCCATAGTGGGAAGGTGGTATGCACGTATAGTGATGAAGTAGGAGGTGCCAGAGGGTGAGAGAGGGTGAGAGAGGGCGAGAGAGGGTGAAAGAGGGTGAGAGAGGATGAGAGAAGGTGAGAGAGGTTGACAGAAGGTGAGAGTGGGTACGAAAGGGTAAGATAGGATGAGAGAGGTTAAGAGAGGGTGAGAGAGGGTGAGAGAGGGTGAGAGGGGTTGGTAGTCTACCGAGGCAGCAAAATCAATATTTTAAAACCGAATCAAGAAAAGCAACGCGAAGTGATTTCCTTAAAAAATATGTACTTTATGTCTAAGAAAATTCCGAAATTAATGTACAAGTAATTTACAATGTCAATCGCTCCTGATTAATTTGTTCAACATTCAGCGCACGAACCCGTGGATAAGAGTTGGTTGCTACGATGCCGCAGCAGCCGCCGCAATGTCCACCCAGCTGCTGCCAACAACGCAGCAGCAATGTCAGCAACCCTACCTTCAGCAGCAGCAGCAAAGCCATCTCTTTGCCGATCTCAACGCCAGCATCGCGGCTTCATCGTTCTATCAGCAGCAGCAGATTTTTGGCGATTCGAGCTTTCAAACAGCAGCGAACATTTATCAGCAGCAACTGCTGGCTGCCGCTGCTGCTGCTTCTGCTGACCAGCAACTGTCTTAGCTGACAGACAGACAGAGCGAGTGAATCGTTGATTGTTCTTCTCAATGGGTTTTTTTCAATTATGAATCTAGTTTATGCCTTGTGCTTTTTATGTCGCTTTATCTGTGCTATAAAAAATAGCAAATTAACTCATTTAAAGTTAATGATATTTGTTTAAATCCCTGTATTGAGGATGACGCATCAGTTGTGTGCACATCTGCGTACTAAACTTCCTTGTTGATATATAGGGCCTTTTTTATAAAGGCGGGGGGTTGTGTGCACCCTGGCGCACTTTAAGCGACATTGGCACACAACCGGCGAGAGGCATTACTGCCCATTCCGCCGACTCCCCTGAGCAGGCATACAAGCGCGCGGATACGTACGCAGGCACACACTCACACAGGAGTGTACAGCGGCCCTAACTTTATTTTATCGTTAGTCATGTACACTTCACTGCGCCTTGGGGGGTTGGCTCTCAAGGCCGTTAATTGCACGAGCAGAGCCAAGCCGAGATTCCAATTCAGCCCCAAATTAATGTGACTGCACTTGGAATCGAGCCTGGGTCGCTGGCACACCAGAGCCTGCGCTAGACCGCTGGGCTACGGCCCCCCAATAGGGCCATTTACCTTCCTTCTGTATTACCTGTACTCTATTCCCAGCTAGTCAAGACCCCATCAAAACTTTTAGCACTTCATTAGGCATCCCACTCTCCCACTAGTCAAGACCCAATCAAATTCTTTCAACCCCCATTAGGTACCCCACTCTCCCGCTAGTCAAGACCCCATCAAATACTTCAACCCTTCATTAGGCACCACACTCTCCCGCTAGTCAAGACCCCATCAAATTCCTTTACTCCAATTCCACATTGGCCAACGACCACTACATGTTAATTTAACTCTCTTCTCATCTCAACTTTAATTCAACTAATCTCACGTGTACCTTGCTGCAAGAGCCCTACAAAAGCTATATCCACATTGGTCGGGAATCCGAAAATATTTAAAGTATTCCTACATTATTATTTCCGTGTTCCATACTTCTATATACATGTAACTCCCATTGCAAGGCTCTAAGCGTACATGGGCGGATGTACTACAAAAATGTACTTCAACTCTTCTGGGTTCGGTTACCGATCCAGTCTGCTGCGCTGTTGTATCTTGAAATAAAAAATATACCAATCGAAGACAGATTCGAGTTATAAAAAGTCGAATTATTGAGTTTTAATTTTTTTCATAAAACTAAGAAAGCTTACGCAACAATTTTATGGCCAAAAACCATAAAAAACTAAACAGAGCGCTTCCGGGTACTGGCACCCCTGGTGCCCTCAAAATGATAGGACATCTATATAAATGATCGGACATCCTTCTAAAATGATAGGACATCCTTCTAAAATGATAGGACATCCTTCTAAAATGATAGGACATCCCTAAAAATGATAGGACATCCTTTTAAATGATAGGACATCCTTATAAATGATAGGACATCCCTATAAATGATAGGACATCCCTCAAAATGATAAGACATACCTAAAAACGATAGGAAATCCCTCAAAAACGAAAGGACATCTCTCAAAATGATAGGTGAGCCCTCAAAATGATAGGAAATCCCTCAAAACGATAGGACATCCCTCAAAACGATAGGACATCCCTCAAAATGATAGGACATCCCTCAAAATGATAGGACATCCTTATAAATGATAGGACATCCTTATAAATGATAGGACATCCCTCAAAATGATAGGACATCCCTCAAAATGATAGGACATCCTTATAAATGATAGGACATCCTTATAAATGATAGGACATCCCTCAAAATGATAGGACATCCCTCAAAATGATAGGTGAGCCCTCAAAATGATAGGGCATCTCTCAAAATGATAGGTGAGCCCTCAAAACGATAGACATCCCTCAAAACGATAGGACATCCCTCAAAATGATAGAACGCCCCCTCAAAATGGTCTTCTGCAAGCTACAGTATACATTTAGTAAGTAAAAAGGACATTAGTCGGGCACTGAATCATAAGCAGTGTGTTGCAATAAAGGTAATAATTATACACTGTACGATAACAATGTCTGCATAAAGAATACCGGTAATAATTCATATAATTAGGCAGAGAAGAAACTGCTCAAACACGCAAGCAGCGCCCACGCCATGCAATCACGCGGCCGCGGGGCTGTAGAAGTCAAATTTCTAAGGAATTTTCTCAGATTATCGACTAATTCCTACCTCTAAGAGGGAATGATGAAATATTATAGTATAGACTAAAGCCTTTCGCGAGCAACCCTTTTTTGGCAACTGATTAGAAATTTTGTAATCCTAACCCGGGGGATTATATTAGTGGTTCAATATTAATTCGTACTTCATCGACTGATAATAATTTTAGAATAAGTTCTCCAACTTTCTGTGCGTTCTGTAATGTGTCGCGGTCTCTTATGACGGACTGTTTGGTGCACTCTGCCCGGGAGGGTTCTTTGTGTGACCGCGGTAGTGGCCTACCAAGCTGCCCGTATTTCAGGAATGGTGGTGCACCTACCTGCGGAGTGAGCTGGTAAATTGACCACCTGGAAGGCATTAGCCCCAGAAGTTCGTACTCTACCAGTAAGACCTAGTAACTACCGGGGAACCGGGTTCCAGTTTTTCTACAAGGGATTTTTTAGAAAACCCAATTGTATTTTGAGCGTCTGCAGGCCGCTCCTCGATAATTGTTTAACTGTTTCTATGGACAACTATGTTTGTTGTGATGCATTCTACAAAAAATCCATTTTAAAAACGCTATACACTTGACCAGTTCCCCTAATCAATGGGTGTTTTAAAATGTAAACTAACAACTGTTTCATGTGCTTCCTATGATGTATACTTACAGGTCTGTTGTGAGAAAGTTCAGAAAAAGTACTATTTGTACTATTGGTGAACGGCAGCGTTCAAAATGCAGGTTTTACTGTTCTGCACAGGGCTGAATGGGGTTTGGCCATAGACAAATTCGGTAGAGAAAAATACACTAAAGAGACCAGAGCAGCTGACGTTTCGTCACAACTTTGCTTCAATGCCAGTCTGCAATAGAATTTCATGAAAATCTATAGCTTGATAAACTAGCGCCTGCACCTCGGACAAACTGCATGCTTGCTTCGCTTGCTATTTGCAAGTCCAGAAGGTGAAGCATTGTGAATTCAGTCCTGAAAAAAAAACTAGAAACTTCCTGTCACGCCAGTGCAGTCTGTAGCGAAAAGCCCCGGTCTCCAGGGAAATTTGAAGTTTCTGCGAGTAGGCGCCATTCAGCTTTACAAGCTATTGAGTTATTTCTATAATGCCAATTCTAAAATGTAACAAAAATTGACTAATAACATGAAATATACAGACTTTACTATAAGGGTGACTTACTTCCGGGGGGTGACAACCTTGTCTATAGCTAAATAAATTCTTATGTTTCAATGGCTGGACATCGTCAGGGCTAATTTATTGGAACAAAATAATATTTTCAAGAGTAAATATATGAGACATATTCATGAGAAATATGAGACATGAGATATGAGACATATATTTCATTCATGAGAAATGTATGAGTAAATATAGTAGGGGTTGTAGACTAGTAGGGGGCTGTCTGGTGAGGAGAGAGAGTGGAGAGGTAACTGGTTTTGTTTAGTTTTCAGAAATCAGAAATTCATTCGAATAAAACACTGACTGTTTAAAATGTTGATTATGCAGAACCTTTATTTACTGACCATTTCATCAAGCCAGCTACTTTACCTGAGAAAAATTAACAGCCGGCTTTATTCGATCTTAGTCAATAAGGCGGGGGCGTATTTTAATAAACGATATTGCATTAAAATCATTGCCTCTAACAATCTTAATTAACTAGATTAAATTGGATCAAGGCTTTGTTTCAGCGACTAAATAGGCAAGAATTTCACGGTGACGAATTGATGATATTAAAATGTTTTCCGGCTTCTCAAGTCAAAAACAGAAGCCTTAGAAACTCAACAGAAGATTAGAAGAGATTTGGAGAAGCAAGTTTCAAGCAATTATGATGTTAATACGAGAAATTCGTAGATTTCCAATACGAATAAGCTGATTTTACCGTGATAAAAATCCGTTGAAGCTTGCTCCTTCCAAAAAACAAGATAAAGATAATATAGACATAAAAAAGATTCGGCAGGCAAATCTGCCTATTTACCCACCTGATTTTTTATCAGAGGCAGGGGGCTCAGTGCACCCTGGCGCACTTTAAGCGACATTGTCACACAACCGGCGAGAGGCATTACTGCCCATTCCACCGACTCCCCTGAGCAGGCACACAAACGCGCTGATACGTACGCAGTCATACGCACAGGCACACACTCACACAGGAGTGTGAGTAACGATGACTTTATTATAAGGTGCCGACCTTCGCTATCCAGAAATGCAACGATGAAATAAAGACTCAGTCGCATCGGCATCAAATGAGGTCAGTATTTTATTGTGAGTACCATAACATGCATAGTTTTACTTACTTTTACATAATTTGCGAGTGCAGCGCCATTATGCTTTTTTTACCAAACATTTTAAACTTAAAACAATTAAACAATTTAAGCTCTTAAAATTTTACAGATATTAAAGCGGATTTTGACTGAGGTACAGTGTTTGATATTCCATTGATTCAATTATACAGATAAGCTCAAGCAAGATTAGAGCTGTGACACGTTAAAAAAATTAATTTACCGTGTTAGTAACAACACCAACCGTTTGGAATTAGTTTTCAGAAATCTTTTAAACTGTTTAAAAACGTGTTGATTTTGTTGACTACCGACCACTTGTGCCAGCGGAGACGCTCACAGTTGAAGTGTTTGTGTTTGTTGAGGCACACGGTACAAGTAAAAGTCCGTTTGGGCTTCTCAGCGTGCTCATTGCGATGCAGTTGCCTTCTTCGACGCCGCGACTGACGACGCAATAGCTGGTTCCGGCCATGGCATTGCTACTGCAAGCGGCTGCTTCCAAGAAGTTCAGGTTCCTTGTTCCTTGCTGCGGCTGCATCGACGCCGCGTCAGCGTATCGTCGCCTTCGACTGCCGCATCGTCTGTCAGCGCCGTTTGCAGTTGTCGCTGCCGGCCCCGTCCAGTTGCGCCGGAGACCGCCAACTTGGCCGCCGTTGCCACCGCTGCCGCCGCCGCCGCGGCCTGCCCCTCTAAGACCTGATAGAATTCGATTCAACTCTCGTCGAAATTTTTCTCCAAAAAAGCAGAATAGTAGAAAGTTAACAGACGAGTTGACAACAACCATGAATTGGGCGACGATGTAGAGAAGCTGCGCGGCCAGCCCCGGCTGCTGCTGGTCGTGAATGACAGCCACGAGATTGTCAACAAAGCAGAACGTCTGACAGAAGATAAACACCATCACAATGGTGACTAGCATCAGGCTAATGCTTGTCTCTCGTTTCAGCCGTTTTTTTTGCTCGCGCGAGCTGAGGAGACCGTATTGATGGCACTCTTGGTGCCACGGGCGATGCTGTTGTAGGCCGTGGTCAGCTCCGGGGGAATCTGCGTTCAGAAATTGGCGAGATTCTGCTGTGGATTGAGAATGAGAATTACGATAATTCAGAAACCATTTCAAACAGTATCGTTAGGTGAAGTCTTCATGCTGACAAAATATGGCTCCAACGATTATCCACGCTAATTAACTGGCATGTAATCCAGCTTACCTTCGGTGGCGTCAGCAGCCCTGGAGTTGTTGATGCTATTCGCCGCTCGGATTGCGCGTATGAGCAGAGCGTTGGCTGTAGTAATGACGGCCAAGGGCAAAGCGTACATAAAGAGCGTGTAAAGGACGCCTCCGTAGATGCGATTGTACCACAGGCTGCTTCGCAGGGTGCGCTGTTGCTTCTCATTTTCAGTAGAGTTGCCCCATACGTCGCTACTATTGACTGACATCGACGGCAGAGGCACGAACTCAAGCGCTCGAGGCGCGTTGTAAACCAAGCAGAACACGGTGACGCCTAGTAGTGCCCGCCTCGCCCGAGCTCGATTGCTGCCGAGGGGACCGCCGAACCGCAGCGGCAGCATCACGGAGAGGCAGCGCTCCACGGTGAAGCAGGCTGTCGTGTAGGTGCCGAGCATTTGCGCGAACAGCGACACGGGGTAAAGAATGGCGATGAAGATGGAGTTCTTTGTGTCAATTAGTCGCCGATAATCGGTGGACAGCTGCGGAAGGCCCATGCAGGCGGCGAAGAGTAGCAGAATGACAATGTCAGCCGCTGCCAAAGCCGCCAGGTAGTCAGACGTGGAAGATGCCATCCGAGGCGAGCGTAGCACGGCTATGCTCAGTCCGTTGCCAAGGAGACCGACAATAATAATAGCAGAAGCGACGTAGCCCCACAGATAGCGCTGCGCCGCCACCAACAGGTGCGAATTTTTCGACTGTCCCGTCAACTCGTCAGGGGATTTCGTTGGACTCGGCGTTAAAGACTCGACATCGTTGGACTTTGTCGCTAAGAATAAATCTAAGATAAGAATCACAATTAGCAGGAGCTGACAGCAGATGGCAACTGACGATCGGAGCATTTTGTCGAATCTTTCAACACTCTAAAATTTAAATGATAATTCCACTTTATTGGTTCTAAAGTACAAACTAGAAGTAATATTGGAGCAAATCATGGGGAAAGCAGGAAGAAGCTCGATGAATGACAGGAGCTCAACCTTTTTCACCTCTTGAGCGAGGCATTCGTAGCGCTGAACGAGGGTTGCGCCAAAATCAAAATGCAAACCACCAGGTCACGCATGCATTCTCTGTCCTTTTTCTGTCCACCGGACTGGTTTTAGCATACGGTCCTCTCTGCGGCATTCTTTACTTTAGCCATGCATTCCAGCTGTGGCCCAAATTGCTCGCAGTTGAAAACAAATTGATTTCTGTTGTCTATGGCTTTCTAATGTGTAAAACCTCTTACCACAGATTATATTACCTAGATGGGCCACTCCAATCTGCCTGGCGGCATCGCGAAAACCCAGGGGTTTTGACCATAGACTGTAGCTTTATATTACCTAGATGGGCCACTCCAATCTGCCTGGCGGCATCGCGAAAACCCAGGGGTTTTGACCATAAACTGTAGCTTCTGCTGCTCTCAAGACATTAGCAGCAGCTAGTGTCTGAGACCCTAACCCCTGGGTTTTCGGGGCCTCAGGGACGGTCGCTAAATACATTAATTAGAGAATGCTGGAGTGACACATCTAGGTAATATAGGATCTAGGTAATATAGAATCTAGGTAATATAGAATCTAGGTAATATAGAATCTAGGTAATATAGGATCTAGGTAATATAGAATCTAGGTAATCTAGAATCTAGGTAATATAGAATCTAGGTAATGTAGAATCTAGGTAATATAGAATCTAGGTAATATAGAATCTAGGTAATGTAGAATCTAGGTAATATAGAATCTAGGTAATATAGAATCTAGGTAATGTAGAATCTAGGTAATATAGAATCTAGGTAATGTAGAATCTAGGTAATATAGAATCTAGGTAATGTAGAATCTAGGTAATATAGAATCTAGGTAATGTAGAATCTAGGTAATATAGAATCTAGGTAATATAGAATCTAGGTAATATAGAATCTAGGTAATGTAGAATCTAGGTAATATAGAATCTAGGTAATGTAGAATCTAGGTAATATAGAATCTAGGTAATATAGGATCTAGGTAATATAGAATCTAGGTAATATAGAATCTAGGTAATATAGAATCTAGGTAATGTAGAATCTAGGTAATATAGAATCTAGGTAATGTAGAATCTAGGTGATATAGAATCTGTATCTCTTGCAACCGCGCACCAATTTGAATGAAAAAATAGAATGCAAAAAGTACACATACGAGCGTAAGTTGTTCACACTGTCTACCAAATGAATATCGTCACACGTAGTTAATCGAATCACTAGAGACAAAGTGTAACTAATGAGCGAATTATGCTAAATTAACCTACCGTTAATTTTGACTCAAGTATTTTCACTTCGAGAAGTAGTGCGAATCAACTCGCTCAAGTGACGTCAATCTCGACTAGAGATAGATGTTTACGAGGCGGATTAAAGCAGGAGCTGGCTTAGACAAAAGGGATTAAGCAGCAATAAAAGTAAGTTAACGATTGCTACATGCAACTCTCCATCAGAGCCAATCGGAGTTGCCGTCAACTCAGATCAAAAGGAGGAACTGGGAAGCCATCCTTGGACAGCTGCGGCTCATCCAGTGAATTCAATTTGCTCAGGCTCAGGTGCGGGAAGACTGCTAGTAGGCAGTCAGAAAGACTGAGAGAAGGGAAAAAAGAGAGCAAGCTTTGAGTTGGGAATAGAAAATTGTACAATTAATTTCATCTTTTGTTTTTCTAAGTAAGTTAGCATAGCGGCAGTTTGCTTAAGCAGTGGACTTTTGGGCTTAGCTTGATAATTTTTTGCTTATTTCAGACACGAATTGGGTTTTTAAAACTGATTGTTGCTTTCATAAATGAAAATGCAGAACACCACAGCTCAGTGGCTTCCGCAATGTACAACAAATGGCCCCACAAAAATTGCGCTCTACCAAAAGTTAAATGAAAAGCTAAAAAACTCGACGAATGACGCGAGCTCAACAAGTTAAAAAATTCCACTGACCTAGGAGAACCGGGTAGGGGCGCCCGCTAACAGACAGGGGCGCCCACCAAGAGACAGGAGCACCCATCAAGAGAGAGGGGCGCTCACCAAGAGACAGGGGCGCTCACCAAGAGACAGGGGCGCTCACCAAGAGACAGGGGCGCTCACCAAGAGACAGGGGCGCTCACCAAGAGACAGGGGCGCTCACCAAGAGACAGGGGCGCTCACCAAGAGACAGGGGCGCTCACCAAGAGACAGGGGCGCTCACCAAGAGACAGGGGCGCCCACCAATAGACAGGGGCGCCCACCAAGAGACAGGGGCGCCCACCAAGAGACAGGGGCGCCCACCCAAGAGACAGGGGCGCTCACCAAGAGACAGAGGCGCCCACCAAGAGACAGGGGCGCTCACCAATAGACAGGGGCGCCCACCAATAGACAGGGGCGCCCACCAAGAGACAGGGGCGCCCACCAAGAGACAGGGGCGTTCACCAAGAGACAGGGGCGCTCACCAAGAGACAGGGGCGTTCACCAAGAGACAGGGGCGCCCACCAAGAGACAGGAGCACCCATCAAGAGAGAGGGGCGCTCACCAAGAGACAGGGGCGCTCACCAAGAGACAGGGGCGCTCACCAAGCGACAGGGGCGCTCACCAAGAGACAGGGGCGCCCACCAATAGACAGGGGCGCCCACCAAGAGACAGGGGCGCCCACCAAGAGACAGGGGCGCCCACCCAAGAGACAGGGGCGCTAACCAAGAGACAGAGGCGCCCACCAAGAGACAGGGGCGCTCACCAATAGACAGGGGCGCCCACCAATAGACAGGGGCGCCCACCAAGAGACAGGGGCGCCCACCAAGAGACAGGGGCGTTCACCAAGAGACAGGGGCGCTCACCAAGAGACAGGGGCGTTCACCAAGAGACAGGGGCGCCCACCAAGAGACAGAGGCGCCCACCAAGAGACAGGGGCGCTCACCAAGAGACAGGGGCGCTCACCAAGAGACAGGGGCGCCCACCAAAAAGAGAGGGGCGCCCACCAGGAGACAGGGGCGCCCACCAAGAGACAGGGGCGCCCACCTAAATAAGAGGGGCACACACCAAGAGACAAGGGCGCCAACCAAGAGACATGGGCGCCCATCAAGAGACAGGGGCGCCCATCAAGAGACAGGGGCGCCTATCAAGAGACAGGGGCGCCAGCCAAGTGATAGGAGCGCCCAGTAAGAGACAAGGGCGCCCACAAAGAGACAGGGGTGCCCAAAAAGAGACCGGGGCGCCCATCAAGAGACCGGGGCGCCCATTAAGAGACAGGGGCGCCCACCAAGAGACAGGGGCGCCCACCAAGAGACAGGGGCGCCCACCAATAGACAGGGGCGCCCACCAAGAGACAGGGGCGCCCACCAAGAGACAGGGGCGTTCAACAAGAGACAGGGGCGCTCACCAAGAGACAGGGGCGTTCACCAAGAGACAGGGGCGCCCACCAAGAGACAGGGGCGCCCACCAAGAGACAGGGGCGCTCACCAAGAGACAGGGGCGCTCACCAAGAGACAGGGGCGCCTATCAAGAGACAGGGGCGCCTATCAAGAGACAGGGGCGCCAGCCAAGTGATAGGAGCGCCCAGTAAGAGACAAGGGCGCCCACAAAGAGACAGGGGTGCCCAAAAAGAGACCGGGGCGCCCATCAAGAGACCGGGGCGCCCATTAAGAGACAGGGGCGCCCACCAAGAGACAGGGGCGCCCACCAAGAGACAGGGGCGCCCACCAAGAGACAGGGGCGCCCACCAAGAGACAGGGGCATCCACCAAGAGACAGGGGCGCCCACCAAGAGACAGGGGCGTTCACCAAGAGACAGGGGCGCCCACCGCCCACCAAGAGACAGTCGGGACTGTTCTCTTTATTGGTCCCCTGTTTCTTGGTTGGTGCCCCCTGCCTTACACATGTGTCTTTGGTCTGTTTCCAGGTGCATGCCCGTCTTAGGAGTAGAAGGTTGAGCCCCATTTATTTTTTCCAGCTTCGTTATACGTTTTTATTTTTATTTTTGAGAAGCGAGATCAGAATTTTTAAAACCTTTTATGAACGACTTCTGAAATCGACTTCTCAAAACGACTTTTGAGAGGACACAGAGTAATGTCGCTTGCAAAAATTGGCAAAAAATGAAGTGTTAACCTCGATAATATATTTTTAATCACAGAGTGGCGAGTTGTTAAAATATTTTGGGAATGCAATGCAATGATTGTGGAGGCGCTCATTTAGAATCGTAACTGCTATAGTTGATATGCCAATCTATTGGCAATAATAAGTGATACCACAGGCAACAACAGCAGTGTCAGAGGGACCAAATTCAACCGGGGATTTGCCGAATTTGAATGAGACGATAATCCTTTGCCGATGCCCGCTGACGACAAACTAGCTGACGAAGAGGCTGGGGCTGCGGCCTGTCTGGGTGAGTCCGACTGCTGGAGGTCTGCAGCGTCACGAACTGGAAGTTGGCGGTTGTATTTTAAACTGAATGACGGTGATGGTTTCTGTGCTGATGCTGATGATGATTAGATCGATGCTTGTGATGATTAGATTGATGGTTGTGATGATTAGATTGATGATTGTGATGATTAGATTGATGATTGTGATGATTAGATTGATGATTGTGATGATTAGATTGATGGTTGTGATTATTAGATTGATGATTTTGATGATTAGATTGATGATTGTGATGATTAGATCGATGCTTGTGATGATTAGATTGATGCTTGTGATGATTAGATCGATGATTGTGATGAATAAATTGATGGTTGTGATGATTAGATTGATGATTGTGATGATTAGATCGGTGATTGTGATGATTAGATTGATGATTGTGATGATTAGATTGATGATTGTGATGATTAGATTGATGCTTGTGATGATTAGATAATTGATAGTTATGATAGATTGATGATGCTGATGATTAGATTGATGATGCTGATGATTAGATTGATGATGTTGATGATTAGATTGATGATGTTGATGATTAGATTGATGATGTTGATGATTAGATTGATGATGTTGATGATTAGATTGATGATGTTGATGATTAGATTGATGATGTTGATGATTAGATTGATGATGTTGATGATTAGATTGATGATGTTGATGATTAGATTGGTGATGTTGATGATTAGATTGATGATGTTGATGATTAGATTGATTGTTGTGACGATTAGATTGATGGATGGTGTTGATCAGTGTGATGATTTTCATGTTGGGGTGATTCATGCTTACAAGAAGCTTTTTTTAAAGAAAGCGATTTTTGGTATGATGAATGTAATAAAATAAATAATATTTTGAAGAAATAGAACGAGTTTTGAGAATCTGGAGATATCTAATGAGATACTCAAGTCTAGATCAGCGAGGGAATTTCGGGGTAATGTTCTAATATGCAGTGACTGTCTGGCAGGACTTAATTGGATAACTATAATTGATTAGATAGTTTTTCTATTACTAAATATGGGATATGAAGAAGAGATAAAAAATCTCTTGGCTCAGTGGAATGCAAATTTATGCTGCCGCACGGGGACAGCACAAAATCCTCTCTTTTTAAGTCGACTCGAAAGTGGTTGACGCACTTGAAACGAAAACGCAAGAAAAAAGTACATTTTAGGCTAACCGTACATGTTTCGTGTATTATCGAAATTATTTTATTTAAATAATTTTGGCAATAACCTTGTGCGAGAAACTCGTTAGCTAACAAGTGTTTATACGCTCGTAAACTACTTTGTCTGGCTTTCATTGCTTTCCGGGAAACTAACTGATCATAATATTCCAAGAAACTAATCATGCTTTTTCAAGGAACTGATCCTCCATTTCAAAGAAGCCAACAATGCTTTTCCAAGAAACTGGTCCTGCTATTTCCAAGAAACTGGTCCTGCTATTTCCAAGAAACTGGTCCTGCTATTTCCAAGAAACTGGTCCTGCTATTTCAAAGAAACTGGTCCTGCTATTTCCAAGAAACAGGTCCTGCTATTTCCAAGAAACTGGTCCTGCTATTTCCAAGAAACTGGTCCTGCTATTTCCAAGAAACTGGTCCTGCTATTTCCAAGAAACTGGTCCTGCTATTTCCAAGAAACTGGTCCTGCTATTTCCAAGAAACTGGTCTTGCTGTTTCAAAGAAACAGGTCCTGCTATTTCCAAGAAACAGGTCCTGCTATTTACAAGAAACAGGTGAATTTTTCGAAAAAAAACTAATCCAATACTATTCCATGATGCTTAACATGAAGATTTTTTCTACACCTGTCCCGATTTTTCAAGAAACTAAGTTTGGTCTTCTGCTTGCATCGCAAAATACTTGGAGTAGGACACGCATAAGCAGCCCAACAGGCCTTACTAAGCACTCTCAACGTGTGCGTCGCTGTCTCCATGGTGGCGCCAAATTCTGCCGACCGTTTCAAGCAGACCCATTCGCCGGTGTGTCCCGGTTGGACCAGATCAATTGTGAGCACACTGACCGCAGTGTCGCTGTCTTCCCAGCTCAAACTGATGTCGACAGCTCCGGGCTCTGTGGTCTGCCTGATGCCTCGATGGTACCACTCGATGCTCAGCCTGCGACTTCCGCGTCTGCCGTCAGCTGCCGTCATCAGCGCTTTGGCATCGCGACTAGCAAATCTGACAGTACAGGTGAGCGGGAAGTACCGAGTGCCGGAGAAGACTGCCGTGTCTGCGGAGATGCTCACGCCTGGGTTGGAGTTGTTTGGAGTATATGGTAGATAAATGGACAGACAGACAGACAGACAGACAGACAGACAGACAAACATGAGACCCATTGTTTTTTCAAAGTTCTCAACAGGTCTGAAGAAGACACTTATCACACTAGCCTACTGCTTTTTAGTGTCAAGAGTAGCATATTAAGCAAAATAAGGATGACAGTATCATCCAGAATTTAACAACTTACTCTTAGGCTTTTCTGTACTTCGGTGGATCTGGTCATCTAAAAATAGCCAGACATTTTGGATTTAAAAAAAATTACAGTAGGAGTAACCGACACCTAATGTACGAGCGTATGTAGGATGTTACCGAACTAGTAAAAAATTATATAACTCAGATCACCGTTGAGTAAACGCCTGTCGTAATCTTCCCATGGCTGATTTTTTGCTTCACTTCTGACTGACGGCGGCTCCGACGTTTTCTGTTCCGATTCTAAAAAATATTTTTGAGTTGTGGGTGCACTGGGTGGCCTTTAGAACTTCGATTTGGAAGAAGCTATTTTTAGATCATGACTCATTCTTCTATTGTCCATATGAGAACTATTTTTAGATCGTGACGCATACGCATTCCCTAGCGTGGAAAAGCTATTTTTAGATCGTGACTCATCTCCTATTTATCTGTGTAGCAAAGCTATTTTTAGATCGTGACTCATCCCCTACTTATCTGTAGCAGAGCTATTTTTAGATCGCGACTCATCGCCTATTTATCTGCATAGGTTTTTGTAAAAAGACAGTTTATTTACCTATCATTTTTTATTTATCTCGTAAAAAGCTAATAAATAGATGTACGTACGTTAGCCACATGACCTGTCATTATCACCTTCAACAATCAGCGCATAATCCTGAACAATTACACCGGTCTTTAACTCCACCTGGCACAGGTATTGACCAGCGTCGCTTAGTCGAACTCGATCGATAATGAGCAACCATTCGCCCGCAGACCTGGAGACGTTCAGTCGCATTCGAGTTTTGTCGGCGGCAAAGAGCAGTGTGTCCACTGTTAGTGGAATGTCACGGCCGTCGTTTCTCATCCAGGTGACCTTTTGGAGTTAATTAGTATAGTTAATTTTATGAGGCCTATTAGAGTCTTACACTGAGAGAATTACTTTTAAAAACAGTTGAATCGTTCTAACAAATCTCTAGAGACACACTAGATAGAATCTCACCCTGAAGAAAATCTTATGGTAAGAAGCTCAGAGAGAATCTCACTTTGAGAGATATTTTTATTCCAGATAAATCTCTGTTCAGAAGAGTCTCATCGAGAAGATCTCACCCCAGAAAAATCTCACCCCAGAATAATCTCACCCCAGAAAAATCTCACCCCAGAAGAATCTCACCCCAGAAGAATCTCACCCCAGAAGAATCTCACCCCAGAAAAATCTCACCCTAGAAGAATCTCACCCCAGAAGAATCTCACCCCAGAAAAATCTCACCCTAGAAGAATCTCACCCCAGAAGAATCTCACCCCAGAAGAATCTCATCCCAGAAGAATATCACCCTAGAAGAATCTCACGTCAGAAAATTCTCACCCTAAAGAATCTCACCCCAGTAGAATATCAGTAAAGACTCAGTAATTCTCAGGAATGAATCTCATTCAGACAGAATTTCCGAAGAATGGCGGATAATAAAGCAGCTTATTCAATTAGAATCAACGGTTTTTACGGCCTTCCTGAGTAATTTATTACAGAACCTATGCAAAGCAGCAATTTCAGCATTACCTTTTCAAAGGCACTTCTTTGAGAGAAAGTGACTTCTTATATTGTTAACCTATTTGGGTTGAGCCAATTTCTTCAGCACTCCTTGTGCTCCTATCTAAACGCTGACTGCACAAAGAAACAGGAAGTTATTGGGAACGTTTGCTGGATTTCTCCCATCTCTGTCCTTTTTTTCTTCCCCTGCCATCCTGATGGGCCTCGCTTTCACGTTTCAGGCATTCAGATTTTAAAATGTTGCATTGGTATGCAGGTGACCATTAGTAACGGCTTACTTGCTAACTATTTGACAACCCTAATCAAATATTTAACACATTACGAGCTAGTTAACCATTGATCACTCTAGTTAACCATTGATCACTCTAGTTAGCTATTGATCACTCTAGTTAACCATTGATCACTCTAGTTAACCATTGATCACTCTAGTTAGCTATTGATCACTCTAGTTAACCATTGATCACTCTAGTTAGCTATTGATCACTCTAATTAACTATTGATCACTCTAATCAATTATTAATTACTCTAATTAACTGTTTGGCATTCTGATTACCTATTGATTACTCTAATTAACCACTGATCACTCTAATTAACTATTGATCACTCTAATTAACTATTGAATACTCTAATTACCTATTGATCACTCTAATTAACCATTGATCACTCTAATTAACCATTGATTACTCTAATTAACCATTGATCACTCTAATTAACTATTGATCACTCTAATCAATTATTAATTACTCTAATTAACTGTTTGGCATTCTAATTACCTATTAATCACTCTAATTAACCATTGATCACTCTAATTAACCATTGATTACTCTAATTAACCATTGATCACTCTAATTAACTATTGATCACTCTAATTAACCATTGATTACTCTAATTAACTATTGATCACTCTAATTAACTATTGATCACTCTAATTAACTATTGATCACTCTAATTAACTATTGATCACTCTAGTTAACTATTGATCACTCTAATTAACTATTGATCACTCTAGTTAACTATTGGTCACTCTAGTTAACTATTGATCACTCTAGTTAACTATTGATCACTCTAATTAACTATTGATCACTCTAATTAACTATTGATCACTCTAATTAACTATTGATCACTCTAATTAACTATTGATCGCTCTAATTAACTATTGATCACTCTAATTAACCATTGATCGCTCTAATTAACCATTGATCACTCTAATTTAACTATTTAGCACTCTAATTTAACTATTGATCGCTCTAATTAACTATTGATCACTCTAATTAACCATTGATCGCTCTAATTAACCATTGATCACTCTAATTTAACTATTTAGCACTCTAATTTAACTATTGATCACTCTAATTAACTAGTTGGCACACTAATTAACTATTGATCACTCTAGTTAACCATTGATCACTCTAGTTAGCTATTGATCACTCTAGTTAACCATTGATCACTCTAGTTAGCTATTGATCACTCTAATTAACTATTGATCACTCTAATCAATTATTAATTACTCTAATTAACTGTTTGGCATTCTGATTACCTATTGATTACTCTAATTAACCACTGATCACTCTAATTAACTATTGATCACTCTAATTAACTATTGAATACTCTAATTACCTATTGATCACTCTAATTAACCATTGATCACTCTAATTAACCATTGATTACTCTAATTAACCATTGATCACTCTAATTAACTATTGATCACTCTAATCAATTATTAATTACTCTAATTAACTGTTTGGCATTCTAATTACCTATTGATCACTCTAATTAACCATTGATCACTCTAATTAACCATTGATTACTCTAATTAACCATTGATCACTCTAATTAACTATTGATCACTCTAATCAATTATTAATTACTCTAATTAACTGTTTGGCATTCTAATTACCTATTGATCACTCTAATTAACCATTGATCACTCTAATTAACCATTGATTACTCTAATTAACCATTGATCACTCTAATTAACTATTGATCACTCTAATTAACCATTGATTACTCTAATTAACTATTGATCACTCTAATTAACTATTGATCACTCTAATTAACTATTGATCACTCTAATTAACTATTGATCACTCTAGTTAACTATTGATCACTCTAATTAACTATTGATCACTCTAGTTAACTATTGGTCACTCTAGTTAACTATTGATCACTCTAGTTAACTATTGATCACTCTAATTAACTATTGATCACTCTAATTAACTATTGATCACTCTAATTAACTATTGATCGCTCTAATTAACTATTGATCACTCTAATTAACCATTGATCGCTCTAATTAACCATTGATCACTCTAATTTAACTATTTAGCACTCTAATTTAACTATTGATCGCTCTAATTAACTATTGATCACTCTAATTAACCATTGATCGCTCTAATTAACCATTGATCACTCTAGTTTAACTATTTAGCACTCTAATTTAACTATTGATCACTCTAATTAACTAGTTGGCACACTAATTAACTATTGATCACTCTAATTAACCATTGATCGCTCTAATTAACTATTGATCACTCTAATTAACTAGTTGGCACTCTAATTGACTATTGATCACTGTAATTAACCATTGATCGCTCTAATTAACTATTGATCACTCTAATTAACTATTGATCACTCTAATTAACTATTGATCACTCTAATTAACTATTGATCACTCTAATTAACTATTAATCACTCTAATTAACCATTGATCACTCTAATTTAACTATTTAGCACTCTAATTTAACTATTGATCACTCTAATTAACTAGTTGGCACACTAATTAACTATTGATCACTCTAATTAACCATTGATCGCTCTAATTAACTATTGATCACTCTAATTAACTAGTTGGCACTCTAATTGACTATTGATCACTGTAATTAACCATTGATCGCTCTAATTAACTATTGATCACTCTAATTAACTATTGATCACTCTAATTAACTATTGATCACTCTAATTAACTATTGATCACTCTAATTAACTATTGATCACTGTAATTAACCATTGATCGCTCTAATTAACTATTGATCACTCTAATTAACTATTGATCGCTCTAATTAACTATTGATCACTCTAATTAACTATTAATCACTCTAGTTATCTGCTTCAGTACTTTAATTACCTATTCAATTAATATTTAACTGCGAGCTTTTTAACATAATTACCAATCTAATTTACTGTTTCATACTGGTTGAAAAGCATTTTCTCGCTGGAGAGCTCAGAGTTGAAAGTAAATATTAGATTAAAGTTTCATTTCGATGTCAATGAGTTCTTGAGTTTTAACAAAAAGTCGCATTAATTAATCTCACCACTTCCCGGCCGAGATTTCGGACAACGCATAGCAGTGCAGCTGTCCCGCCCTCCTTCGCCAACACCTTGTACGACACGGAAGTCGGATCGAAGCAGACTCCATCACGAGATGCTCCATCTTTCGGGCACCTCTGAGCTGCAGCTGTGGAATCGGTTTTTTGTTATATTTTATTTTATTTTTGTTTTTTTTTGTTTTATTTGACTCGGCACTTTTATTACGAGTAACTTTGATTTTAAATCGGCGCCACAATTTTGTTTAAACATGATGATTTTTTGATTTGCTACTATTGACTTGACTATTAGGCTATGTGAATGCTGTTCAATCAAGACAAATACAGTCAAACAGAACCAGCTTATTTTGAGCTATTTACCTAGTCCAGCGCACAGAAGAACATAGACAAGCTTGGTTAAGAAGCTTGTAAACATTTTCTTCAAATTCTTCTTTTTTATCAGTTATCTGACGAAAAGCCGTCCACCGCCGTTAGAAATTTCGTATTAGCTATTTGATATTTGAAGTTCAACGAAAGATGGCTGAAAGAAAACTTAATTGGGTCTTCTCTTCTCTCTCTTTTATTGCCGAGTGCCGCGAGTGGGTCTGCTGACAATGATTTGTAGCGCTGTGCGATGGGTATGAACTCTTTCTTTCAACCTGATATAGAAGATTGCATTCCAAACAAAAGCAAGAATTTCTACCCTTAACTGCAGCAGATTTGGAGAGAAAATTATAAAAGAATAATTTGTATTGAATATATATTATTCTCTCGTGGACTGTGGACGGTTTTACACTTTGACAGTTTGAGCCAATCAGCTTTGCTCAGCTCTGCTTTGCTCAGTGGGGTTGGGTGGAGCAGCTTCTTCGTGAGACTGGCTCTAGCTTGTGGCTTTGATTGTTTTTTTGTTTTTCTTTCAGCACGCGGAATCTACCGATGGTATGGTTAAATAAATGTACATTGGCACGAGATTGAAACTGTGAGCCACTGAGTATTGATGCGAAAATAAAGACGCAGTGGCGTGGCCTATCACAGAAATTCTTATTGGAGGGCTGCAACTCCGATGTGCCGATATTTGGTGTCTTGGTGGCGTCCCTGTCTCTTGGTAGCCGTCCCTGTCTCTTGGTGGCGTCCCTGTCTCTTGGTGGCGTCCCTGTCTCTTGGTGGCGTCCCTGTCTCTTGGTGGCGTCCCTGTCTTTTGGTGCACCGTCCCTGTCTCTTGATGGGCGCTCCTTCGTTTGTCTCTTAAGCCGATGTATGCCACGTCCAATCGATAGCAAAATTTGAGCTCAGCTGTCCTGGTCGAGCTATTCTAGACGTCAAAATCACGTCTTCTGGACTTCCAATTTTGAAATGAAGCGAGCATGCAGCTTTTCAGGATCATGAAACATCAGATGCATTGCTGTATTATGCGGCAACCTGGCATACGAGTCTGTGGGTCTGTAGACACCTGCAGACGATCAGGTAAAATCACGTGACTGACACTTTTTTTAACTTTATGACAGGCTATTTGCATCAATCATTTGATTTTGGCTTTTTTGAATGCATCGATATCTTTATACAGAATAAACTGCATGATTACCTCTAAAATATATAATATAAATAAAAGGATATATATATAATGCATAAACTTTTATCGAATACAAAACCTTGGCATTTGTTTGAAACTGATATAAATCATAATGATGTCAAGACATTGAATTCTTTATTCCTAGGAACATGATTATAATGATTCTGGAGTCAGTGTTTTTTTGCATGCGAAAACGCTTGGCCCTCCAAGTAGGGCGAGAGCGCCTATTCATATATGGGTTTTCATGACTCACCAACACCAACTCATGTGCGGCCACGTTGGCATAAAGTCATAAAAGGGGGAGGAAAGTCGGGGGCGCAGAGTACATTTAGTAAGTGTATGCAGGACTGCGGCATGACAATTGCTTTCATGGTTGCGGTATCAACAGTCTCAGCTAATCAGAAAGTTCGCGATCGGGCCTTTTAACAAAAATAGCCCCGAGCCAATCAGAATTGACATGTTCCGGTATAACAAATCGGCGGTTTTGGCGGTTATTTAAAATTTTTGGAACCTTTGGGAAACTTACGATTTCCGTCGAGTGACCCGAGTTTCCTTACATCTGCAAAATTCTCTTTAATCGGATGGCGATATCAAGTTTTATCAAGTTTCAAACTTATAACTTTATAACATTTTCACCGGAACTGATGATTGTCGAGAGTGGGCTGACCTCGGTTTCAAAGTTTTTTATTGCTTCGTGTTGCACGCGTAAAAGTATTAACATATATTCAACAATATACAATATAATATAATAATAATATTGTTTAATTTTTCATGATATTTTAGTTCAATTTAGTTGAATAGGATCGATACTACTGATATTTTTGTCGTAAAATTTACATGCTTTATACCCGAACTGTACATAGCTAATATTGAAACTTTGAATACTGTATACCCAGTAAGTATAACGAATGTCAAAAGAGAACAAATGTGTATTCAAGTGCAGTAAACATTGAAAAATAGGCAACTATTTTGTTTATTTATAAACTTTTTAACACGGCAAAGTGACAGGGCACGTCGAAAAATAGAGTAAAGTTATAAAAAAATTAACAAAAAATTAAAAAATATTTTTGCAGTTATATTTGTAATCACACAAAAATACAACTGCAGTAAAAATGGGTAGACAGCTTTCACACAATACAGGATCAAATTGTGACAGTTATTTATAGGCACTTTTGCTTGGTTGGAAAACAACCTGAGAATGTATTCAACCAGAGATTAAAGAAATTAGATACTCACACTTCTAAATAGTTGGTGCACACCTTAATTTTAATTGTTGTAACTTTGTTCTTTTGTTTGTAATGTTAGCTGTAAGTCATTTGATAACACTTGATTTACAGCTAATGAATAATAATTCATAATAGCTAATCATAATAATGTCTTGAATATATTAATAATTTAAAACTTGAAAAAAACAGGAGTTTAATAAACTCAAGATTAAATCAATTTTTTTTAATTTTAAAAAATTAAAAAAAATTGAAGCTTTAATCGTGCTCTAATAAAAGGTTAGAGCACACGCAATTCTAAGAATTTGAGCATTAAAACGAAACCTTTTTCCTTTGGAGGCAAGTTAAATTTTAAACAAAGTGTATGTTACTTGCACACACTACTGGTTTCTTTCTTGCAAGTAGTATCAGTAGAGTAATTTGCATTTTATAAGATTTTAAAAAATCCTACCGTTTTAAGTCGGACTAGGGCAAAATGTTAGCTGCTTTCGATAACGAAATATCAACGGCGAATCACGCTTTCAAACAATTTCTGGCAGAATGAGCACTTCTTCTCTGATCTCGGCAGCCAATTTTCCAACTTTTCTTTTACGATTTGAATCTGACTTTGACACCAAAGTTGGCAATTGCTGCTGGTGATTAATTTTCTGCTTCTGCTGAAGGGACTGCTGCGGCTGCTTCTCGCCGAGGCCCATGCAATCGCAGCAGTGATTGAGCAGACTGCTCACTTTGTCTAACATGCTGGCGCTGTCTCGGCGACTTTGGCCTCCGCCCATGCGAAAGTTCTCCGCCATTTTAAAGAAGCCTTCAGCGAATGCTTGGAAGCAGATGCCTGTAATGGTGGGAAGCATTGGAACAATATTTGTTGTCAAAATTCAATAGGGTTACGGGAGCGGATATGATGATGCTGGGGAGAGGATGACGTTTTGAAGAGCGGATGATATTTTAGGGAGCGGATGTCAGAAAGAGAGAAAGAGCGGATAGCGTCAAAGAGAGTGGATGGTTTTAGAAAGCGATGACGTCAGATAGAGCAGATGATGTTAGGAAGCGGATGACGCCAGGAGAGCGGATGGTGTTAGGAAGCAGATGATGTCAGAGAGAGTGGATGATGTTATGGAAAGCGGATGATGTCAGAGAGTGCAGATGATGTTATGGAGAGCGGATGACGTCAGAGAGAGCAGATGATGTTATGGAGAGCGGATGACGTCAGATAGTGAGCGGATGGTGTTAGGAAGCGGATGACGTCAGAGAGAGCGAATGGTGTTTTGAAGCGGATAAACTTCACAGTTAGCTAACCTCCAGTCGGATCCGAGCTCAGGTACTCCCAGCGCCTCTGCAAGTCAATATAGAGAATATTCGCATCGGCCATGCTGAGTCCGCACACCCGTTGGAGTGAGCACTTTCTTGCCAGGCCGCGGAACGCCGTGGCACCCAGCTTGACGCAGCCCCTACGGCCGCCGCAGGCAGTCAGGAACAGATCGGCGAGGCCCTCCAGCACGCGGAGTCGCTGAAGGTCGAAGTGTCGACCTGAACCGGGAAAAATCTCCGTCATACAACCGATGGTGCATGCGGAGTCTGCTGGCTCCGACTCGACGATGGGACCCTGATCCGGCTGCATGGGATTGATTTGATTGCGGTTTTGGCAGAGTCAAGTACTGAGTGAGGGAGCGGGGAGGCAGAGACGAGTACTGAGTGAGGGAGCGGGGAGGCAGAGTCGAGTACTGAGTGAGGGAGCGGAGAGGCAGAGACGAGTACTGAGTGAGGGAGCGGGGAGGCAGAGTCGAGTACTGAGTGAGGGAGCGGAGAGGCAGAGTCAAGTACTGAGTGAGGGAGCGTGGAGGCAGAGTCGAGTACTGAGTGAGGGAGCGGAGAGGCAGAGACGAGTACTGAGTGAGGGAGCGGGGAGGCAGAGTCGAGTACTGAGTGAGGGAGCGGAGAGGCAGAGTCAAGTACTGAGTGAGGGAGCGGAGAGGCAGAGTCAAGACAAACGATTATCAAGACATTTGATAATGCTCTGACCTGTTCAGTCTCCATGTCCTGCTCCAAGTCATTCTCATTATTCGTGTCTGTTCCCGGATCTGCATCGGTCTCCATATTTTCTGTTTCATCCAATTCCAAATCGTTGGACGGCGCTGTCTGATTCTGGCGGATCTTCTCTTCAGATCGAGACGAATGAGCAGCAGGTCTACATGTAAATCGATATGGTTCGTGAATCTTCGCGCTACAATTTGTACTGAAAAAAATCATCATTAGTAGACTCACTTAGTCGCCTTTTGGTCGGTCCTCTGCAGCATCCATCGCTCAACTGTCGCTAGAGAATCTCTCACTAATGCCTGTTTCACCTGCACGTCCACCGGGCTGATGAAGTATTCGCTCACTCCAGGAATGAGTTCAACTTCGTAGTCTAGTCTCAGACTGGGACAGCTGTTCACTTCCAGTAGTACTGGAGTCAGGTCCGATAGAATGAGAACGTCAAATCCGAGGATCTGCCGGGTTAAAGATTGATTCTTAGATAAGGGCCGGGTTAAAGTTACTTGCAGATGGTGAGATCAAAGCGATGTGCTCCAGGTCAGGCGCGTCGCCCTCCAGTAAAAGCTATGGGGTGGACATGCCAATGCTTTGTCCCCCACCCCACGTTGTGACTCGTTGTGACAATCAATAATTTTTCTTCAGGGCGCCAAAATATAGCGCCAAAATGAGTGCCTGCGGCGCCAAAATGAGTGCCTGCGGCTCCAAACTGAGTGCCTGCGGCTCCAAACTGAGTGCCTGCGGCGCCGAAATGAGCGCTGACAACAAAATTATCAAAATAATGGAAATGCAGGAATTTATTAATGCACACGTACATGTTGAATTCTTGTTTTAATAAAATCCATGGCGACGCCCCTGCTCCAGGTTGAGCAGTTCAGTTCAGAGCAATGTTCCAATGAGGCTCACCTGAAAACATCTTGGCGATTGTCCTACAGTGGCTCCACGCTGTCTCATATTGACCAGCAGTTCGGGTAGGACAGCCAATGTGGTCTTAACACAGAGTCGTTCGATAGAACGCCTCAGAGCCAGCACATCGCAGCTGTCACCCATGCTAGCGGCCAGCTGTCGCAGGACGCTACTAAAAGTTCTTTTACTGCCGGTCTCAGCATTGCCGTGTACAAACGCTCTCGATCGTTTATTAATCGAATAGTTAGTCAGGTGCATGAGATTGGCGCCCAGATTGTCAGCGTTCGGCGCCGCGTACTGCTGGGTGCAGAACCGGGCCAGGCCGTCCCGACAGATGAACACTCTGGGAGTCGGGTCGGCTTCCAGCAACAGGACGTACAGACGCAAATCGAATTTATAACCGTCGAGAAGCAACGGTGAGTCCAAGTAGGTTTGCACGATGTGGCTCAACGGTCGGCCTGACTGTTGCCGCGAATAGTCTGCTGCTGACCGGATCAGGTAGATGCCACCGCCCTGGGCACCGGCGTCCGGTTTCACGATGTAGCACGGAGCGGGCTGTCCGGACTCTGTACCACGGTGGGGTTCATGGGTGCACTGTGATATTTGATTCGCTAATTTTGTAGGGCTTTTTAATCACTGTCCTCTGAGAGCTCGCACAACGATACGCACGCTGGCACGCGATCACACGGGGTTTACACATGGAAATTTTAATTAGGACGCTGCATTCGATTTTCTTAGAAATGAGCTATACGTAAGCTGTCTAACTAATAGCTGACACTCCTGTCTAACTAGCATGGGACACTCCTGTCTAACTAGCAGGTGACACTCCTGTCTAACTAGCATGGGACACTCCTGTCTAACTAGCAGGTGACACTCCTGTCTAACTAGCAGGTGACACTCCTGTCTAACTAGCATGGGACACTCCTGTCTAACTAGCAGGTGACACTCCTGTCTAACTAGCAGGTGACACTCCTGTCTAACTAGCATGGGACACTCCTGTCTAACTAGCAGGTGACACTCCTGTCTAACTAGCATGGGACACTCCTGTCTAACTAGCATGGGACACTCCTGTCTAACTAGCAGGTGACACTCCTGTCTAACTAGCAGGTGACACTCCTGCCTATAGCTAGCATGGGACACTCCTGTCTAACTAGCAGGTGACACTCCTGTCTAACTAGCATGGGACACTCCTATCTAACTAGCAGGTGACACTCCTGTCCAACAAGCAGGTTGGATCCATCACTAAAACAGGCCTCCTTACTAGCAGCCTCAGCATCCATCACTAAAACAGGCCTCCTTACTAGCAGCCTCAGCAGCAGCAGCCTCAGAGTACTGAGTGAATTCGGCCAGCTGGTGGGGCAAGAACCAGGTGTCCGGATAGAAGCCAAACTCCTCCGGAAATAGCCGCCTCATGGTCTCCAAGGCGCGGCTGAGGTTCACCTTATGCAGTAGGTCGCCAATCCCAGGAAATCGATTAACGCAAGAATCTTCGCCGCCTGGATTCTCAGCGTAGCTCAGTCCGTTCCAGCATATCTCGCAGGGATCTCCGCCGCCTGAGGGGCACTCGCGCCAGCCCAGCTGTTTAATTGCTAAACGAACTACGTCCAAGTTGGTGTGCGACATCGTTGTGTCGACGCGTACAGGAGCGTCGCGGGGTTGAACGCCAAACGGCACCGCGATTCGAGCCCGGGTGAGGCGCGAATAGCGTTTTGCTTCCGCTAGTCGGTCAAGCAGCACCTGAGGGTTTTGGTTCAACTCTTGGAATGTACTTTTAAAAGGTCAATAAAGATAATTATTAATTTGTTTCGCGTGTGTCTTAGGTGACTTGTTGCAGTCATGAAGTGGCACCCCTGCTGACACACCAAAACTGGCAACCCTGACTCATAAAATGATACCCCTGACTCACACAAACTGGCACCCCTGACTCACACACACTGGCACCCCTGACTCACACAAACTGGCACCCCTGACTCACACAAACTGGCACCCCTGACTCACACAAACTGGCACCCCTGACTCACACAAACTGGCACCCCTGACTCACACAAACTGGCACCCCTGACTCACACAAACTGGCACCCCTGACTCACATAAAAGCACATCTGACTTCATAGAATGGCAACCCTGACTCACATAAAGTGACACCACCGACTCACACAAAGTGACACCCTGACTCACATCAAGTGGCACCACCGACTCACAAAAAGTGGCACCACCGACTCACACAAAGTGGCACCCTGTCACAACCTTAATTGGCTTCTGTCACACATTAAGCAACAGTTAATTGATTCACCTGCCGGCGAAAGTCGGTGCGCTTGTACTTGCGCAGCTGGGTCGGATTAAACCGGTGACGCAGCACCTGCTGCCGCAGACGGCTCAGCTCATCTGAAGCTGACGCAATTCCGAAACTGTCGCCGACACTGACCACCTCTGATGAGGGCAACTCCACAGATTCTAGTGGAGGCTCCTTTTCTGCGGACTTATAGTCATATATTTTACTTAATCTTTTACTTAGTAGAGCCAGTCTGTTGAACTCCAATATAAAGATGAAAAAGCACTTTATGCAAAGGATTGCCTGTTGCTTCTAATTAGAAACAATTATATCTATAATTCAAACTAATAATATTATTAAAGAACTGATGGTAAACAAAATATAGAAATTCAAAATTTAAATGCAAAAAAGTATAAAAATGATAACTAGATCTATGGTACCCAATCGAAAATAAATAGTAAAAATATTACCCTGGGCATGCTAACTTTATACTGATATGTGCTCTACTTTAAACTGCAAAAAAAACTATATATACTATTGTATCTTCACAATAATTGCTAATCGGTTAACTATAGTGTGTGCTACAGATATTAAACTCACTACCAATGTTTCTCTTTTTAACCGCATAAAGTTCTGCTCTATTAAATACGTGACGATAATGTTTTAGCATTTTTGATAACTATACGTAGCACAAGATAACACCACTTGAGATTGAGACTAATGGATTACAAATGAGGCCTAATCGAATTTTAGAAATCATTATTAAATTCAAATTTTTTTGAAGATTGTTTATTAAAAAACGGAATTAATCAATTACTGTTCGAACATAGTATTCATGATTTCTTAAAAATCGAAAAAATAGCACTATAACTCTAAAATATTACTTCAGAAATTCTTATGATTCTCAAGAATGATTATTGGCACTCAAGTTTCTTTAGTTTTGAGATATACTGGGCAAATAATCTACTTTCCAGCATGTGGCTAGGCCCCTACCACGATCATCTTAACAGCTTGTCGCCTGCGCCCTGTGGCCTGTCACCTAGCTGTGCGTGGTTGGTGATTCACAAAAGCAATAATATACAAAGTTTTTCGTAAAAAGAAAATTCCTTTTACAATGTTGAATATATGCTCGCTTCTCCAGTTGCACGGTACAACAAATACTAATATAGAGCCTCTAAAATATACAAAAAAATAAATATATAAATATAACAATCATGTAGGAAGCTCAAAATAATATATATCTTTCTGTGATAGTCGTTTTAAAAAACTTGCTTTGACGAAAACACGCGGTTTTAAACTTTTTTTAAACATCGCTGCAAACTTTAAAATATCTCGTGCAATAATGTGTTGATCAACATTAAGCCAGCTGAAGGAAGTACTTCTTACAGCAACACTGGTGGCTTCAGACATTGGCTAGGGCCTAATCTCTTATTCAATATGGCAATATATCAATATATTAGTATGACATTTTAATATTCATTGGATGCATAAATAATTATTGGCTTTTATTCGTGGTATAGCCATAGCATAGGTCCATAGCATAGGCCGCATAGCATAGCCGCATAGCATAGGCATAGCAAAAAAGATAAAAAGCAAAAAACTATTCATGGAAATAAAGTTTACTACAGTATAGATTGAAGCCATTTAAATTGAAAATTTGCAGTTGAAAAATGGCAACAGAATTTGAAAAAAGAAAAATAGACATCAAGTTACTAATGCTTCTTTCTTAAGAAAGGAAAATTAACCTCCAGCATATGCCATTTTTTGCTGTTTTTTCTAAGCTGCATATTTTAATTCTTTTAGCAATACCATAAGTATATGTAAGTCAGTTATTTTTTTATTTCTTATAAATGCATGAGCTAATTAATTAAAGTTCTGCAACTAGTGTACTAACACCAAATATTTTTAATGAATTACTAGAATACTAGTTGGTTATCTGCAAAAATATCATTTGAACACAATTATAGTTTTGGTCTAATTATTAGCAAAATATATGTTCTATAATGTTTTAAACTATTATTATTAATCAATTTCTAATAACTTTCAAAAGGATTTCTAGTTATAGAGATTTGATGCCAAAAACATATTACAAAGTAGGCCTAGATTGCAATTTTATTATGACATAAGTTCATTTTTGTCAACTAGACCCTATATATTATTTTAGATATTTTATTTTATTTTTAATATTTTATTTATTTTACTTAACTTCTTAAGCTTGAGGCTTCCTATAAATAAAAAAAGCAAAATTTGCATTAACCTTTCATTTATAGACTGATTGATAAATAATATAACTTTTATAATAGTATAAAATTTAATATAGGCCTAACTATTTTTTGCTTTTATTTGATTGTTAATTTAAGTTTTTTATATATGGATTTTTTTATTAGAGGCAAGGAGGTTATGTGCACCTTGGCACACTTTAAGCGACATAGGCATGCAACCGGCAAGAGGCATTATTGCCCATTCCACCAACTCCCCTGAGCAGGCACACAAGCACGCGGATACATATGCAAGTACACACTCACACAGGAGTATACAGCGGCCCTAACCTTATTTTATTGCTAGGCATGTACACTCTACTATGCTTTAGGTAGTTGGCTCTCAAGGCCATTAATTGCATGAGCAGAGCCAAGCCGAGATTCCAATTCAGCCCCAAATTAATGTGACTGCACTTGGAATTGAGCCTGGGTCGCTGGCATACCAGAGCCTGCACTAGACTGATGGGCTACATCCCCCTGATTTATATATAGAATATAGTCTTTTATTCTACATATAATTAAACTTAAAATTTTCTAAACTTCATGTATAAAGAAATATTTTTTAGATTTTTAGATTTTTATAAAATTAATAGTTTCTTATTGTGTATATAATAAAAAAATCTTGAAAAATAATAATTTAACAGTTAATTGTTTTTTTAATTGTTTAATTAGTTTTATTTAAAGTTGCTACTGCATACTTAAAATAAATTCTAAGTTTTTTATTTAAATATTAGCTTACAATCTAATTTATTGTCTTGCATACTTACTTATATACTTATATTGATTTTTTACCTTTAAATTTTTAATTAACTTGTTGTATGCTTAAAATATAAGACAAAATATTTTTTTTTTCATGCATGCAAAACAAATGACTCGCTGCTGCATGACCTGGAGAAATGGTCTTATTGCAGTTGCAATCATTTATTTTATATTGGCTTTTATGTGCCTGATGTACCTGCCAAATTTTGATAGTCTACTAATTGATTCTGATAAAGCTGATAGTAAGGATCATCACAAACCAAGGCACAGGTTTGTTAAGATTTGATGGCTTTAATGTGATAGTTTATATGTATGTTTAGGTACATATGGTTGAGCCATTTATTTTCTAAAATCAATTGCATACCTAAATAGATGAGACAAGTACCATTTTTAGTATATAGGACTAGTTATCTATGCCACCATTGGGGAGCAAACAAAGAGTGCAATAAATAGTTTTAAATAAACTATATATAGCTTCTGACCTTAGCCTTTGTATCTCAGCAATTCCCCCAAAAAACTTGACATTTCAGCAATTCCCTCTAAGCCTTGCCATCTCAGCAATTATACAAGTAGGCTCTGGCATATCAGCAATTCCCCCCCCCCCCAAAAACTTGACATGTCAGCAATTCCCCCAGCAAGACTTCACATCTCAGCGATTCCCTCCCCCAGACTTGACATCTCAGCAATTCCCCCCAAAACTTGACATTTCAGCAATTCCTGCAGTAAGCCCTGACATCTCAGCAATTCCCCCAGCAAGACTTGACATCTCAGAAATTTCCCCAGTAAGCCTTGACATCTCAGCTATTCCCCCAGTAAGCCTTGACATCTCAGAAATTTCCCCAGTAAGCCTTGACATCTCAGCTATTCCCCCAGTAAGTCTTGACATCTCAGAAATTTCCCCAGTAAGCCTTGACATCGCAGAAATTCCCCCAGTAAGCCTTGACATCTCAGCTATTCCCCCAGTAAGCCTTGACATCTCAGAAATTTCCCCAGTAAGCCTTGACATCGCAGAAATTCCCCCAGTAAGCCTTGACATCTCAGAAATTAAACTCGAGCCTAGGCATCTACGCAATTCACCCAACCCAGTAAGCCATGACATCTCAGCTATTCCCCCAGTAAGCCTTGACATCTCAGCTATTCTCTCAGTAAGCCCTGACATCTCAGCTATTCCCTCAGTAAGCCTTGACATCTCAGCAATTCCCCTCCCCCAGACTTGAAATCTCAGCAATGGTTTGATTATATGTGCGGCCACATTCATCTGGGACCTTTGTTGCACGAAAATTGGCCCTGTGGGGGCTGTCGTTACGATTCACACCTATGAAGGCCAGCCCACAAGGCACTGAGACTGTACATGCCTGACGATAAGAAAGCCGGAGCCACTGTTCACCCTGTGTGAGCGTGTGTGTGAGTGCGTGCCTTGTGCGTGTGAGTGCGTTTTCACATTTCAATTTTATTCGTTTGTATGTAAAAAAAATCCTACAATATGCACTGCTTTACTACTAATAGGCATATTCTAGTGCGCGAATGGTTGAAACAGCGATGCGAAAATGTGAGCTCTGCTAGACCGGCAGATGTTGTCACCTCGTACCCATTGACCGGATCCGTAGGGATAAGGAATCAGCAGCAGCAACCGCCGCTTCGTGTAATGAGCGCCTATTATGATGCTCGTAAAGAATTGTCGCATTATATTCGCGTGCTAACGATACTGCCCAGGTCGGCTAAGTCTACAGTTAACTTGCACTGTCACGTGCCGCTAGCACCTGGTCTGCATTTCACTGTGCCCGGTACGCCTTACGAGATGAACGAGAATCACGCTATGCCTTATGGGGCTTACGTGTTCTCATGCGCTCTGCCGCCTCATCTGCAGGTGAGAGTGAATTCGATTTAATTAGTGAGAACGTGTTTAATTGGCTTTGTTACTAGACTGATAGATAGTTGTGTTTATTCATCAAATGTGAGATTCCATTTCTCTGTAAATTACGAACTATCTCTAGGACTGTAATTCAGTTTTTTTAGAAGTAAATACTGGCAAATCCTATCGTTCAATATTTTGCATTCTAATCCGAAATATCCCAGTCCGTTCCAGTTTCGAAATCCCAAAGAATCCCATTCTGATATTTAGTTAAAGATTCGAAATCCCAAAGAATCCCATTCTGATATTTAGTTGAAGATTCGAAATCCCAAAGAATCCCATTCTGATATTTAGTTAAAGATTCGAAATCCCAAAGAATCCCATTCTGATATTTAGTTGAAGATTCGAAATCCCAAAGAATCACATTCTGATATTTAGTTAAAGATTCGAAATCCCAAAGAATCCCATTCTGATATTTAGTTAAAGATTCGAAATCCCAAAGAATTCCATTCCGATATTTAGTTGAAGATTCGAAATCCCAAAGAATCCCATTCTGATATTTAGTTAAAGATTCGAAATCCCAAAGAATCCCATTCTGATATTTAGTTAAAGATTCGAAATCCCAAAGAATTCCATTCCGATATTTAGTTAAAGATTCGAAATCCCAAAGAATCCCATTCCGATATTTAGTTAAAGATTCGAAATCCCAAAGAATCCCATTCCGATATTTAGTTGAAGATTCGAAATCCCAAAGAATCCCATTCTGATATTTAGTTGAAGATTCGAAATCCCAAAGAATCCCATTCCGATATTTAGTTAAAGATTCGAAATCCCAAAGAATCCCATTCTGATATTTAGTTAAAGATTCGAAATCCCAAAGAATTCCATTCCGATATTTAGTTAAAGATTCGAAATCCCAAAGAATCCCATTCTGATATTTAGTTAAAGATTCGAAATCCCAAAGAATCCCATTCTGATATTTAGTTAAAGATTCGAAATCCCAAAGAATTCCATTCCGATATTTAGTTAAAGATTCGAAATCCCAAAGAATCCCATTCCGATATTTAGTTAAAGATTCGAAATCCCAAAGAATCCCATTCTGATATTTAGTTAAAGATTCGAAATCCCAAAGAATCCCATTCTGATATTTAGTTAAAGATTCGAAATCCAAAGAATTCCATTCCGATATTTAGTTAAAGATTCGAAATCCCAAAGAATCCCATTCCGATATTTAGTTGAAGATTCGAAATCCCAAAGAATCCCATTCTGATATTTAGTTGAAGATTCGAAATCCCAAAGAATCCCATTCTGATATTTAGTTGAAGATTCGAA
This sequence comes from Macrostomum lignano, assembly GCA_002269645.1. Taxonomy (NCBI): domain Eukaryota; kingdom Metazoa; phylum Platyhelminthes; family Macrostomidae; genus Macrostomum; species Macrostomum lignano. The sequence goes on from NIVC01000988.1 coordinate 220,552, forward strand.
ATCCCAAAGAATCCCATTCTGATATTTAGTTAAAGATTCGAAATCCCAAAGAATCCCATTCTGATATTTAGTTGAAGATTCGAAATCCCAAAGAATCCCATTCTGATATTTAGTTAAAGATTCGAAATCCCAAAGAATTCCATTCCGATATTTAGTTAAAGATTCGAAATCCCAAAGAATCCCATTCTGATATTTAGTTGAAGATTCGAAATCCCAAAGAATCCCATTCCGATATTTAGTTAAAGATTCGAAATCCCAAAGAATCCCATTCCGATATTTAGTTAAAGATTCGAAATCCCAAAGAATCCCATTCCGATATTTAGTTGAAGATTCGAAATCCCAAAGAATCCCATTCTGATATTTAGTTAAAGATTCGAAATCCCAAAGAATCCCATTCTGATATTTAGTTAAAGATTCGAAATCCCAAATAATTCCATTCCGATATTTAGTTAAAGATTCGAAATCCCAAAGAATCCCATTCCGATATTTAGTTGAAGATTCGAAATCCCAAAGAATCCCATTCTGATATTTAGTTAAAGATTCGAAATCCCAAAGAATCCCATTCTGATATTTAGTTGAAGATTCGAAATCCCAAAGAATCCCATTCCGATATTTAGTTAAAGATTCGAAATCCCAAAGAATCCCATTCCGATATTTAGTTGAAGATTCGAAATCCCAAAGAATCCCATTCCGATATTTAGTTGAAGATTCGAAATCCCAAAGAATCCCATTCTGATATTTAGTTGAAGATTCGAAATCCCAAAGAATCCCATTCCGATATTTAGTTAAAGATTCGAAATCCCAAAGAATCCCATTCTGATATTTAGTTAAAGATTCGAAATCCCAAAGAATTCCATTCTGATATTTAGTTAAAGATTCGAAATCCCAAAGAATCCCATTCTGATATTTAGTTAAAGTCAAAGATTCGAAATCCCAAAGAATCCCATTCTGATATTTAGTTAAAGATTCGAAATCCCAAAGAATTCCATTCCGATATTTAGTTAAAGATTCGAAATCCCAAAGAATCCCATTCCGATATTTAGTTAAAGATTCGAAATCCCAAAGAATCCCATTCTGATATTTAGTTGAAGATTCGAAATCCCAAAGAATCCCATTCTGATATTTAGTTAAAGATTCGAAATCGCAAAGAATTCCATTCCGATATTTAGTTAAAGATTCGAAATCCCAAAGAATCCCATTCTGATATTTAGTTGAAGATTCGAAATCCCAAAGAATCCCATTCTGATATTTAGTTGAAGATTCGAAATCCCAAAGAATTCCATTCTGATATTTAGTTGAAGATTCGAAATCTCAAAGAATCCCATTCTGATATTTAGTTAAAGATTCGAAATCCCAAAGAATCCCATTCTGATATTTAGTTGAAGATTCGAAATCCCAAAGAATCCCATTCTGATATTTAGTTAAAGATTCGAAATCCCAAAGAATTCCATTCCGATATTTAGTTAAAGATTCGAAATCCCAAAGAATCCCATTCTGATATTTAGTTGAAGATTCGAAATCCCAAAGAATCCCATTCCGATATTTAGTTAAAGATTCGAAATCCCAAAGAATCCCATTCTGATATTTAGTTAAAGATTCGAAATCCCAAAGAATTCCATTCTGATATTTAGTTAAAGATTCGAAATCCCAAAGAATCCCATTCTGATATTTAGTTAAAGATTCGAAATCCCAAAGAATCCCATTCTGATATTTAGTTAAAGATTCGAAATCCCAAAGAATCCATTCCGATATTTAGTTAAAGATTCGAAATCCCAAAGAATCCCATTCTGATATTTAGTTAAAGATTCGAAATCCCAAAGAATCCCATTCTGATATTTAGTTAAAGATTCGAAATCCCAAAGAATCCCATTCCGATATTTAGTTAAAGATTCGAAATCCCAAAGAATCCCATTCCGATATTTAGTTAAAGATTCGAAATCCCAAAGAATTCCATTCCGATATTTAGTTAAAGATTCGAAATCCCAAAGAATCCCATTCCGATATTTAGTTAAAGATTCGAAATCCCAAAGAATCCCATTCTGATATTTAGTTAAAGATTCGAAATCCCAAAGAATCCATTCCGATATTTAGTTAAAGATTCGAAATCCCAAAGAATCCCATTCCGATATTTAGTTAAAGATTCGAAATCCCAAAGAATCCCATTCTGATATTTAGTTAAAGATTCGAAATCCCAAAGAATCCCATTCTGATATTTAGTTAAAGATTCGAAATCGCAAAGAATTCCATTCCGATATTTAGTTAAAGATTCGAAATCCCAAAGAATCCCATTCCGATATTTAGTTGAAGATTCGAAATCCCAAAGAATCCCATTCTGATATTTAGTTGAAGATTCGAAATCCCAAAGAATCCCATTCTGATATTTAGTTGAAGATTCGAAATCCCAAAGAATCCCATTCTGATATTTAGTTAAAGATTCGAAATCCCAAAGAATCCCATTCTGATATTTAGTTGAAGATTCGAAATCCCAAAGAATCCCATTCTGATATTTAGTTAAAGATTCGAAATCCCAAAGAATTCCATTCCGATATTTAGTTAAAGATTCGAAATCCCAAAGAATCCCATTCTGATATTTAGTTGAAGATTCGAAATCCCAAAGAATCCCATTCCGATATTTAGTTAAAGATTCGAAATCCCAAAGAATCCCATTCCGATATTTAGTTAAAGATTCGAAATCCCAAAGAATCCCATTCGATATTTAGTTGAAGATTCGAAATCCCAAAGAATCCCATTCTGATATTTAGTTAAAGATTCGAAATCCCAAAGAATCCCATTCTGATATTTAGTTAAAGATTCGAAATCCCAAAGAATCCATTCCGATATTTAGTTAAAGATTCGAAATCCCAAAGAATCCCATTCCGATATTTAGTTGAAGATTCGAAATCCCAAAGAATCCCATTCTGATATTTAGTTAAAGATTCGAAATCCCAAAGAATCCCATTCTGATATTTAGTTGAAGATTCGAAATCCCAAAGAATCCCATTCCGATATTTAGTTAAAGATTCGAAATCCCAAAGAATCCCATTCCGATATTTAGTTGAAGATTCGAAATCCCAAAGAATCCCATTCCGATATTTAGTTGAAGATTCGAAATCCCAAAGAATCCCATTCTGATATTTAGTTGAAGATTCGAAATCCCAAAGAATCCCATTCCGATATTTAGTTAAAGATTCGAAATCCCAAAGAATCCCATTCTGATATTTAGTTAAAGATTCGAAATCCCAAAGAATTCCATTCTGATATTTAGTTAAAGATTCGAAATCCCAAAGAATCCCATTCTGATATTTAGTTAAAGTCAAAGATTCGAAATCCCAAAGAATCCCATTCTGATATTTAGTTAAAGATTCGAAATCCCAAAGAATTCCATTCCGATATTTAGTTAAAGATTCGAAATCCCAAAGAATCCCATTCCGATATTTAGTTAAAGATTCGAAATCCCAAAGAATCCCATTCTGATATTTAGTTGAAGATTCGAAATCCCAAAGAATCCCATTCTGATATTTAGTTAAAGATTCGAAATCCAAAGAATTCCATTCCGATATTTAGTTAAAGATTCGAAATCCCAAAGAATCCCATTCTGATATTTAGTTGAAGATTCGAAATCCCAAAGAATCCCATTCTGATATTTAGTTGAAGATTCGAAATCCCAAAGAATTCCATTCTGATATTTAGTTAAAGATTCGAAATCCAAAGAATCCCATTCTGATATTTAGTTAAAGATTCGAAATCCCAAAGAATCCCATTCTGATATTTAGTTGAAGATTCGAAATCCCAAAGAATCCCATTCTGATATTTAGTTAAAGATTCGAAATCCCAAAGAATTCCATTCTGATATTTAGTTAAAGATTCGAAATCCCAAAGAATCCCATTCTGATATTTAGTTGAAGATTCGAAATCCCAAAGAATCCCATTCTGATATTTAGTTAAAGATTCGAAATCCCAAAGAATCCCATTCTGATATTTAGTTAAAGATTCGAAATCCCAAAGAATTCCATTCTGATATTTAGTTAAAGATTCGAAATCCCAAAGAATCCCATTCTGATATTTAGTTAAAGATTCGAAATCCCAAAGAATCCCATTCTGATATTTAGTTAAAGATTCGAAATCCCAAAGAATCCCATTCTGATATTTAGTTAAAGATTCGAAATCCCAAAGAATTCCATTCTGATATTTAGTTAAAGATTCGAAATCCCAAAGAATCCCATTCTGATATTTAGTTAAAGATTCGAAATCCCAAAGAATCCCATTCTGATATTTAGTTAAAGATTCGAAATCCCAAAGAATCCATTCCGATATTTAGTTAAAGATTCGAAATCCCAAAGAATCCCATTCTGATATTTAGTTAAAGATTCGAAATCCCAAAGAATCCCATTCTGATATTTAGTTAAAGATTCGAAATCCCAAAGAATCCCATTCCGATATTTAGTTAAAGATTCGAAATCCCAAAGAATCCCATTCGATATTTAGTTAAAGATTCGAAATCCCAAAGAATTCCATTCCGATATTTAGTTAAAGATTCGAAATCCCAAAGAATCCCATTCCGATATTTAGTTAAAGATTCGAAATCCCAAAGAATCCCATTCTGATATTTAGTTAAAGATTCGAAATCCCAAAGAATCCATTCCGATATTTAGTTAAAGATTCGAAATCCCAAAGAATCCCATTCCGATATTTAGTTAAAGATTCGAAATCCCAAAGAATCCCATTCTGATATTTAGTTAAAGATTCGAAATCCCAAAGAATCCCATTCTGATATTTAGTTAAAGATTCGAAATCCCAAAGAATCCCATTCGATATTTAGTTAAAGATTCGAAATCCCAAAGAATCCCATTCTGATATTTAGTTGAAGATTCGAAATCCCAAAGAATCCCATTCTGATATTTAGTTGAAGATTCGAAATCCCAAAGAATCCCATTCTGATATTTAGTTGAAGATTCGAAATCCCAAAGAATCCCATTCTGATATTTAGTTAAAGATTCGAAATCCCAAAGAATCCCATTCTGATATTTAGTTGAAGATTCGAAATCCCAAAGAATCCCATTCTGATATTTAGTTGAAGATTCGAAATCCCAAAGAATCCCATTCTGATATTTAGTTAAAGATTCGAAATCCCAAAGAATCCCATTCTGATATTTAGTTAAAGATTCGAAATCCCAAAGAATCCCATTCTGATATTTAGTTAAAGATTCGAAATCCCAAAGAATCCCATTCTGATATTTAGTTGAAGATTCGAAATCCCAAAGAATCCATTCTGATATTTAGTTAAAGATTCGAAATCCCAAAGAATCCCATTCTGATATTTAGTTAAAGATTCGAAATCCCAAAGAATCCCATTCTGATATTTAGTTAAGATTCGAAATCCCAAAGAATCCATTCTGATATTTAGTTAAAGATTCGAAATCCCAAAGAATCCCATTCTGATATTTAGTTAAAGATTCGAAATCCCAAAGAATCCCATTCTGATATTTAGTTAAAGATTCGAAATCCCAAAGAATCCCATTCTGATATTTAGTTAAAGATTCGAAATCCCAAAGAATCCCATTCTGATATTTAGTTAAAGATTCGAAATCCCAAAGAATCCCATTCTGATATTTAGTTAAAGATTCGAAATCCCAAAGAATCCCATTCTGATATTTAGTTAAAGATTCGAAATCCCAAAGAATCCCATTCTGATATTTAGTTAAAGATTCGAAATCCCAAAGAATCCCATTCCGATATTTAGTTAAAGATTCGAAATCCCAAAGAATCCCATTCTGATATTTAGTTAAAGATTCGAAATCCCAAAGAATCCCATTCTGATATTTAGTTAAAGATTCGAAATCCCAAAGAATCCCATTCCGATATTTAGTTAAAGATTCGAAATCCCAAAGAATCCCATTCCGATATTTAGTTGAAGATTCGAAATCCCAAAGAATCCCATTCTGATATTTAGTTGAAGATTCGAAATCCCAAAGAATCCCATTCTGATATTTAGTTAAAGATTCGAAATCCCAAAGAATTCCATTCCGATATTTAGTTAAAGATTCGAAATCCCAAAGAATCCCATTCTGATATTTAGTTGAAGATTCGAAATCCCAAAGAATCCCATTCTGATATTTAGTTGAAAGATTCGAAATCCCAAAGAATCCATTCTGATATTTAGTTAAAGATTCGAAATCCCAAAGAATCCATTCTGATATTTAGTTAAAGATTCGAAATCCCAAAGAATCCCATTCTGATATTTAGTTGAGATTCGAAATCCCAAAGAATCCCATTCTGATATTTAGTTAAAGATTCGAAATCCCAAAGAATCCATTCTGATATTTAGTTAAAGATTCGAAATCCCAAAGAATCCCATTCTGATATTTAGTTAAAGATTCGAAATCCCAAAGAATCCATTCCGATATTTAGTTAAAGATTCGAAATCCCAAAGAATCCATTCTGATATTTAGTTGAAGATTCGAAATCCCAAAGAATTCCATTCTGATATTTAGTTAAAGATTCGAAATCCCAAAGAATTCCATTCCGATATTTAGTTAAAGATTCGAAATCCCAAAGAATCCCATTCTGATATTTAGTTGAAGATTCGAAATCCCAAAGAATCCATTCTGATATTTAGTTAAAGATTCGAAATCCCAAAGAATTCCATTCCGATATTTAGTTGAAGATTTGAAATCCCAAAGAATCCCATTCTGATATTTAGTTAAAGATTCGAAATCCCAAAGAATCCCATTCTGATATTTAGTTAAAGATTCGAAATCCCAAAGAATCGCATCTGAGTTTTCAGAACTCGATTCTCAAGATATTCTATTAGATATTAAGTATTCGAATTCCAAATTCGAAATCCCATCCTCCCAGTGACTAAATACAAGATTCGAATCCCGCTTAAGTCCCCGCGCTTCACTAATCCGCCAGGTATCCGACCCGATCTGCAGCGTGCTGATCACGGACGGCCCCGAGCCCATACGCGACTTGGACGGTCGCCCAGTGAGCAGCGTGGAGCTACCCGTGCTCACTGTGCCCCGCGAGATCCCCACAAATGCGTTGCCAACGGCATCCGCTATTTCGCCTCGCCAGTTCACCGTCTGCGTGCCGCCACTGTTCGGCTCGCCGTCCGATAGGAAACTACTTGATTTCGTTGAGATGAGTCGAGCTTTAGGCGCCGAGCATTTTGTATTTTATCTGACTGACGAAATCTATTCGAATAATGGAGTTCTGTTGAAATTGTTGACATCATATGCTAGCAGAGGCTTAGCAACTCTGTTCCATTGGAAGCCGGTGAACGAGTTCAGATCTCAGATACACTACCACGGTCAGGTACTGGCTGTGCATCACTGCCTGTACTGGAATATGGGGCTGTCCAAATATGCCGTGTTTCAAGATTTCGATGAACTTCTGGTGCCTAATTCGGCTAAATACAAGTCTTGGACTGACCTGGCTAAGGACATTGATGATGGCACTCATTGCGGATTCAGGTTAGTTAGGGATCATTCTCCCTAAATGAGTCTTTGGGAATAATTCTCCCAAAATGAGTATTTGGGAATAATTCTCCCAAAATGAGTATTTGGGTATTATTCTCTCAAAATGAGCATTTGAGGATCATTCTCCTAAAATAAGTATTTAGGGATTATTCTCTTAAAATACGTATTTGGGGATCATTATCTCAAAATGAGCATTTGGGGATCATTCTCCCAAAATGAGTATTTGGGAATTATTTCCCCAAAATGAGTATTTGAAGATTATTCTCCCTAAATTAGTATTTGGGCATTATTTCTCCCTAAATGAGTTTTTTGGGGATTATTCTCTCTAAGTGAGTTTTTGGGGATTATTCTCCCTAAATTAGTATTTGGGCATTATTCTCCCTAAATGAGTATTTGGGGATTATTCTCCCCAAATGAGTAGCCCGAGTTTTACTAAATTTCATATTTAATAATAATAATTAGCATTACGTAATGCTGCTTCCCCAGATTCTTCAGCGCATTCTTCGAGCCGGACCAAAGCTATTTCGACGCGAAGCGCACAGCCGGTGTTAGCCGGGTTCGCACCAAATGCATGGTTAAGCCAGACTTAATCTTTGAAATGGGTATTCATCATATTAGCAAGCAGAATATTGAAGAGATGACGCCGGAAAACAAAGAACCAGATGTTGCTCTGTTGCATCACTACAGTCGGTGCACAATGGCGTTTGACAATGGCGCTGGCGATCTGTGCTCAAAGTACATTGCCGACACGGAGTTGCACTTTTGGCGTAAACAATTTGAAAAATTGAAATTGGAGACTGTTCACGCTTTGAACTCTAGCAGTCGGTGATTTCTGACAGAGTGGGGTTGGTTAGGAGTGAGGGGCAGCAGTCACGCCCGGGGAGTGGGGTGGGTGTCGGTCTGGGGTGAGGGGGCAGCAGTAACGCCCGGGGAGTGGGGTGGGTGTCAGTTTGGGGTGAGGAGGCAGCAGTGACGCCCGGGGAGTGGGGTGGGTGTCAGTTTGGGGTGAGGGGGCAGCAGCGGACGCCCCGGGGAGTGGGGTGGGTGTCGGTTTGGGGTGAGGGGCAGCAGTGACGCCCAAGGTAGTAAAGTGGGTGTCGGTTTTGGGTGCCCAGGGAGTGGGGTGGGTGTTTTATAGAGAGAATCTAATAGAGAAAGAATTAATTGATCAATAACTTGACCCAAAGATGCTTTCAGTATTATTGTTTGTTAAATATTATTGCTATTGAAAAATTACTATAATCTTCCTGTGCATATATAGTCATAATTCGTTAATTACTTAAAGTTGCCTGCAGTGTACATGAATTATTTCAATAATTACTGCTTAGAATTTTCGTCCATGTATGTCATTTTGTGACACGCCTCTGTTTCTGCTGGTTTTTATAAGTGCAAGAAGAGCCATCCACATTGATCCGTCATTAATTTAAAAAAAAATTTATTTCTAAACTTTTTAATTTATAATCATATGCCCTAGTTGTACTGTGCCATTTATATTTGCTTATGCAGTTCTTAAAACTATAAAGAGACAATTTGCCCCAACAATTGAAAAGTCTCTAAGTTGGCAGTTTTATTCACCTGTTATGGCTTTTTTATTTTTAAGCTTCTTTAATGTGGTATACGGCACTGAACTCCTAAAGGCATGCTTGTTTAGACCATGACTATTTATGTTTTTGAATATGTTTACCAGCTGCAGTCAGTTCGTTCGCCTGTAAATTCTGTGCATAAGCGACTGTCGATCTTTGCAAGAATTCCTTTATGTATGAGTATGTTATTGCTCATGTGTTATAGACAATGATATAAAATATTCCGAAAGTGGGTAACTGTGTTTATTTATTTGGCTTGATTTACTTTGCGTAGGTTTATCGAATAGAGCTTGTGAGGTTGTGTCTGTCTGTCTGTCTGTCTGTCTGTCTGTCTGTCTGTCTGTCTGTCTGTCTGTCTGTCTGTCTTTCTTAGTGTCTGTCTGTCTGTCTGCCTGTCTGTCTGTCTGTCTGTCTGTCTGTCTGTCTGTCTGTCTGTCTGTCTGTCTTTCTTAGTGTCTGTCTTTCTGTCTGTCTGTCTGTCTGTCTGTCTGTCTGTCTGTCTGTCTGTCTGTCTGTCTGTCTGTCTGTCTTTCTTAGTGTCTGTCTGTCTGTCTGCCTGTCTGTCTGTCTGTCTGTCTGTCTGTCTTTCTTAGTGTCTGTCTTTCTGTCTGTCTGTCTGTCTGTCTTAGTGTCTGTCTGTCTGTCTGTCTGTCTGTCTGTCTGTCTGTCTGTCTGTCTGTCTGTCTGTCTGTCTGTCTGTCTTTCTTAGTGTCTGTCTTTCTGTCTGTCTGTCTGTCTTAGTGTCTGTCTGTCTGTCTGTCTGTCTTAGTGTCTGTCTGTCTGTCTGTCTGTCTGTCTGTCTGTCTGTCTGTCTGTCTGTCTGTCTGTCTGTCTGTCTGTCTTTCTTAGTGTCTGTCTTTCTGTCTGTCTGTCTGTCTGTCTGTCTGTCTTAGTGTCTGTCTGTCTGTCTGTCTGTCTGTCTGTCTGTCTTTCTTAGTGTCTGTCTTTCTGTCTGTCTGTCTGTCTGTCTGTCTTAGTGTCTGTCTGTCTGTCTGTCTGTCTGTCTGTCTGTCTGTCTGTCTTTCTTAGTGTCTGTCTTTCTGTCTGTCTGTCTGTCTGTCTGTCTGTCTGTCTGTCTGTCTGTCTGTCTGTCTTTCTGTCTGTCTGTCTTAGTGTCTATCAGAAGTCATGTCTAATTTAGTGCAAAACAAAGAGCAGAAATCAGCAGACACCAGCACAGAGCCAAGTGGACAGCAGCATTCGTCACACTCACTTGCTGTGAACCACAATACAGAAGCTGCAATGTCTACGTCGGCAACAGCAGTAGCAGCTGCTCCAACGAACCTTCAGCCTGAGCAGCAGCAGCAGCAGCAGCTGCCTGACCCCATTCTCCTTGCCTACTCGATGCGGCAGGAGTACGCGGCTGCTCTGTACCACCCTGTGCCAGGCCTGTACCCTCTGCCCTCGGCTGTTGACCCCCGCCTCTGGTACGGCTGCCTCTTCATGCGCCACGGCCCCTACAGGGGTCATTTGGTGCGATTTTGTCTCCGCGTGCCAGCCGACTACCCATTGCCCGGCAGCGCGTGTCCTCAGCTGACTCTGGCGCCGCCAGCCGCGCCGTTTCATCCGCGCGTAGCGCCCGACACCGGGCTGGTGGAGTTGAAGGGCTTCGCTGAGAATTGGCGACCCGGGGTGCACCGGCTGTGGCAGATTCTGCATCACCTTCGGCGGCTGCTGGCTCGGGTTGAGGTGTCGTGCAGCTCCACTGAGCCTGCCGACATTGATGAGGCAGTTGCTAAAGGCCAGTTTGCTAATCCAGAGGCTGCGAGGTTGGTTGCCTACCACCGATTTTTTTTATTATTGGGCTCATTCCCCAGCCACCAAGATCCTGATTTGCTGGGCCAGCCTCCCAGATTCTCAGTTGCTGGGCCAGCCTCCCAGATCCTCAGTTGCTGGGCCAGCCTCCCATTTACTCAGTTTTTGGGCCAGCCTCCCAGATCCTCAGTTGCTGGGCCAGCCTCCCAGATCCTCAGTTGCTGGGCCAGCCTCCCAGATCCTCAGTTGCTGGGCCAGCCTCCCAGATCCTCAGTTGCTGGGCCAGTCTCCCAGATCCTCAGTTGCTGGGCCAGCCTCCCAGATCCTCAGTTGCTGGGCCAGCCTCCCAGATCCTCAGTTGCTGGGCCAGCCTCAAGTTCGGCTGCAGTTTTAAAAAAGTACATTGCGTAATTTTGTTTCGCCAGCTTTTTTCCAGGGCTCTTCATTTTGCCGTCACCTTCAAGTAATTTCCGCCTCAATTCGTAACTCGTTACGTTTTTGTTTCCGGGTGCTTTCGCTCCTGTCACATTCTCATGTTCTATAGTTTCCGCTGCCCTTCGTGCAACTGCTTTATCTGCTTTCAACTTTATGTACAAGGTGGCAATCCGTATGTAGCTTTTTTCTCTTTTACTTTAGCCAATAGTTAACAGCAACATTTAAGCTGCAAATAAGAGCATTTATCATACTGATCTTACAAGCTCAATACGTTACAATTGGTGTACGCTCGTAGCCCCACCACTTTGATTAAATACGAAGCGTATTCTCTTGAGAAACGCTGTTTTAGAGCGAAAGGGTTTGATTGTAACTGTGAGCTGGGCTTGCGCGATTAAAACTGTTCAGTGATGCGATCACAACGTAGCCACACGCAATGCTTTCATGCCAGTCACCATCACCACACGTTGTGTATTAAAATGAGGTCTCCTTGCACCAGCCTCCCAGTTCCTCAGTTGCTAAGCCACCAGCCTCCCAGATCCTCAGTTGCTAAGCCACCAGCCTCCCAGATCTTCAGTTGCTAAGCCACCAGCCTCCCAGATCCTCAGTTGCTAAGCCAGCCTCCCAGTTCCTCAGTTGCTAAGCCAGCCTCCCAGTTCCTCAGTTGCTAAGCCAGCCTCCCAGTTCCTCAGTTGCTAAGCCAGCCTCCCAGTTCCTCAGTTGCTGGGCCACCAGCCTCCCAGATCCTCAGTTGCTAAGCCAGCCTCCCAGTTCCTCAGTTGCTAAGCCAGCCTCCCAGATCCTCAGTTTCTGGGCCACCAGCCTCCCAGTTCCTCAGTTGCTAAGCCAGCCTCCCAGTTCCTCAGTTGCTAAGCCAGCCTCCCAGTTCCTCAGTTGCTAAGCCAGCCTCCCAGATCCTCAGTTGCTGAGCCAACCTCCCAGATCCTCAGCTGCTAAGCCAGCCTCCCAGATCCTCAGTTGCTGGGCTTCCGCCCAACCCCACGCCTAATGTACACTCATTCTCCACTGCCTGCAACCTCACCCCAACTCAGGCTGTACTTGTCAGACCGTGAAGCGTTCCGTCATCGTCTGGAATCAGACGCCGCGGCTTCGTTACAGCCAGCAACTGACGGCTCCGGCGCGGTGGACATCGACTGTGCTGGCGGCATCGGCGAGCTGGACCCCTCAGCCAGGCTTTGGCAGCTCGCCGCGGCCGAGAATGCCCTGACAGACGAGGGCGACGAGTTTCTGGAGTTGCGCTCGGCGATGTTCGAGGAGGCTGGTAGCAGGGAGCTCGCAGATGCCTGGTCTGTGGGTCTGTGGCACCTGGGCAGGCGGCCTCTGCCCCGAGTGCCCAGCTGGATGGATCCGGGATCTATGCGGATTCTGAGCGGGGATTATCAGTGACTGCTGCATCAGTGGCGTGAATGCAGATTATCTGTGACTGCTGCATCAGTGGCGTGAATGCAGATTATCTGTGACTGCTGCATCAGTGGCGTGAATGCGGATTATCAGTGACTGCTGAATCAGTGGCGTGAATGCGGATGATCAGTGACTGCTGCATCAGTGGCGTGAATGCGGATGATCAGTGGCGTGAATGCAGATTATCAGTAGCGTGAATGCGGATGATCAGTGACTGCTGAATCAGTGGCGTGAATGCAGATTATCAGTGGCGTGAATGCGGATGATCAGTGACTGCTGAATCAGTGGCGTGAATGCAGATTATCAGTGGCGTGAATTCGGATGATCAGTGACTGCTGAATCAGTGGCGTGAATGCAGATTATCAGTGACTGCTGAATCAGTGGTGTGAATGCAGATTATCAGTGGCGTGAATGCGGATGATCAGTGACTGCTGAATCAGTGGCGTGAATGCAGATTATCAGTGGCGTGAATGCGGATGATCAGTGACTGCTGAATCAGTGGCGTGAATGCAGATTATCAGTGACTGCTGAATCAGTGGCGTGAATGCAGATTATCAGTGGCGTGAATGCGGATGATCAGTGACTGCTGAATCAGTGGCGTGAATGCAGATTATCAGTGACTGCTGAATCAGTGGCGTGAATGCAGATTATCAGTGACTGCTGAATCAGTGGCGTGAATGCAGATTATCAGTGACTGCTGAATCAGTGGCGTGAATGCAGATTATCAGTGACTGCTGAATCAGTGGCGTGAATGCAGATTATCAGTGACTGCTGAATCAGTGGCGTGAATGCAGATTATCAGTGGCGTGAATGCAGATTATTAGTGACTGCTTTAACATCCAAATAGAAATTGCTTCTGTAAAGCAGACACAAGCCTCTTGCTTCCGTCCTTATTGCTCATCAAAACGATTGGAAAACATTTTTGTTAATTTAATTTAATCCGCTTTAAGCTTTTCCATCAGTTTTGTTGCAGGCAAGCGATAATCCTAGAGATTATTCTTCATCCAGCTAATAGCCTTTTTTGGTTCCTAATCCCGAATCTCAACTGATTTGGCAGAGACTTATTGTACATTTAATTAATGTCTCTAAATCGGTGTTATTGGGTTTTTCAGTTTTTTTTTGCTGAACAGCTGACAATGATATTAGTTTTTTCTATGTGATTGGTTATAGGTACATTATCTGCAATCTGTGAGTTTTTGATATTTTGTCTTGACATACATTTTTTGTTTTACTATATCGAAGAATAATAATCTCTTGATAATATAATGCACTTATTTGTATAAATTAGAGATATTATTCTTGTTGTTATTATTATTACTTTACTAACCTTTGTTATCATAATGATTATTTAAATGCTTTTATGAATAAAAGTTTGCACTATTAAAATAGATCGAGTAATTATACTTTCTTTATTCACATCAAGTTTTGCTTTTTAATAATTTAACAAAAAAACTCACCAACATCACTTAAAGTACGCAGGCTACTAATAAACCCCAACTATAGTACACAGGCTACTAATACACCCCAACAAAAGTACACAGGCTACTGTTATCCCCAGCTAAAGTACACAGGCTACTGATAGACCCCAACTAAAGTACACAGGCTACTGATAAACCGCAACTAAAGTACACAGGCTACTGATAAACCCCAACTAAAGTACACAGGCTACTGTTATCCCCAACTAAAGTACACAGGCTACTGTTATCCCCAACTAAAGTACACAGGCTACTGATAAACCCCAACTAAAGTACACAGGCTACTGATAAACATCACCAAAAGTACACAGGCTACTAATAAATCCCACCTAAAGTACACAGGCTACGGATTAATCCCACCAGTAGCACTTAAAGTACACAAGCTACTGATAAACCCCATTAGCAACTCTAAGTACAAATGCTAATGAAAACCCTCACAAGCACCCCTTAAAGTACAGTCTTTGAGCCCTTTTTTTCCTAATTTCAGTGAGTTTTGGAATAAAAAAATATTTACGCGACGATAAAAGTTATGTCGGAAAGTGACTCTTCTTCAGTTTACAATGGTACAACAACCGAGCGCAATTATAAAAGCTGTATTAGCGATCAAGGCGAATTGGTCCCGCATGGTCAACTGTTCTACCCACCTGGTTTCGATAAGTGCACCACTTGTCGCTGTTCAAATGGAGAAGCGGCCACGTGCCATTCGGTGACGTGCAGCGTTCCCGCAGTCCCTTGTCCCGAAGGTTAGTGCGTGGCAGTGTTTAGCTGATATTATTAAAACGGCCCTTTTAAGGACGGACATTTAGCTGATATAATAACGGCCCTTTTAAGGGATGACAATAATAAAACGGCCCTTTTAGGACGGACATTAATAAAACAGCCATTTTAGGACAGACATTAGTAAAACGACACTTTCAGAACAGACATTAATAAAACGGCCCTTTTACGACAGACATTAATAAAACGACACTTTTAGGGCAGTCATTAATAAAACGGCCCTTTTAGGACAGATATAAAAAACGGCCCTTATGGGGCTGACATTAAGGGCAGATATTTAGCTCAACTTATTAATACGGCCTTTTTAAAGAGCAGAAACTTGGCTGATATTTTTAAAACGGCCCTTTTAAGGGCAAACACTCAATATTACCTACACTCAAGTACAAACTGTCCCTTTTACTCTCTTGAGTCTTTTTTAAAACTCTCCAGGCCAGGAACCGGTGGTAACCAAGCAGGATTGCTGCAGTTTTGCCTGCTTCCCTAGGGGAAGCGTTTGGGATGGCGGCGGCAGAGGCGGCGGCAAGGACCACGGCATGGACGGCGGAGGCGGAATTGGCACGGATCCAAGCGGCATTCTCACCCTATCCGTAGCTCTGATCGCATTCTTGCTAGCCGCTTCATTCTGCGCCCTGCTCTATCTGCTCTATTTGAACCGTCGCAGACGCTACGAGCTTCAGCGAGCTCTGTTGGAGCAGCAGATTCTGCAACAATCTGCCACAGCCGCTAATGCTGCTGGCGATCTGCTTCTAGCACCAACAGTTGCCGCTTCTTATGGTCCGTTTAAACCGGAGCACTCCGATCCGCCACCGTCTTATTGGGATATTGACCCGCCGATGGAGTTGGCCTCGGTCAGCGCCGCCGCAGATGACACTGAGCAGCGGACACGCCGCCAAGTTGACTCTGATTCAGCCTGTTCAGTTGACTGTACACCTGACAATTGTTCTTTAGAACGGGATTCTCGCTGTTCCTCGTCGGCGATGTGAACTATTTTGAGCGAGAGTACGAGTGTTTGGCAGTTTCAGTCTGGCATCTTTGCTTCTTTGAAACAGATATCCGAGTTCTTTTTGAACTGTTGTCAGCTTAGTCTATGGGGTGCCTATGGGGTGCCTATTTGGGTTGTCTATGGGGTGCCTATTTGGGTTGTCTATGGGGATGCCAATTTGGGGTGTCTTTGGGGATGCCAATTTAGGGTGTCTATGGTAATGGTAATGCCCATTTGGGGTGCCAATTTTGGGTGTCTATGGGGATGCCAATTTGTGGTGTCTATGGGGATGTCAATTTAGGGTGTCTATGGTAATGGTAATGCCCATTTGGGGTGCCAATTTTGGGGTGTCTATGGGGATTCCAATTTGGGGTGGCTATGGGGATGCCAATTGGGGTGTCTATGGTATGCTAATTTGGAGTGTTTATGGTGTGTTTATAGGGTGTCTTTGGGGTGCCTATGGAGAGTCCATTTTTAGGTAATTTCTAGTGAGTACTAGTCAACGCAAAACATTCAGAACTTTAGGTCTCCAACGTTAAGTTGTATTATTCAAAAGTCCGTAATGACATCGCTAGCGAGGAATGTTTCTGCCTCATCCTCGCAGCGACGCATGGCACTCTCTCGCCGAGTCTGAGCAGATGTCATTGTGGTAGGTCGCTTCTCAGAAACAGTTTCCATGAAGTAGGATGGCGCGTTTGGAAAGATTACGGCTGGAGTTGGAGTACTGAGAGTTGGTTACAAAGAACCTTTCCGAAAAATGCAGCGAGCAGATCCGGTAGTTGTGCTTTGGATCGCAGCGCAACTTCTCCAACTCTGCTACTGTCCACTTTCGGGGAATTCCACAGATCAATTTTTCCAGAAGCTCCGGCTGTGCAGATAAAGGAAATTTGTGCATGGAGACTGCCGGATTCTTCTCATATCGAGCCAGATTGGTGACACAGAGTGGAGCACAGCAATTAAATACCATGATTTATTTTAGCAACGTTTAAAAGCAGTTTGCTGCAAATATCCAGTATTGCTGTCAATATTCTTTTTCCAGTTAGCAAGCTATGAAATACGAGAGGTGTTACAAAAGTTCGCGTACAAAACTGCTTTAGCGAGAAATCGATAAGCAGCAGCATCATTTCATTCTATGCCATTCCCCTAAACTCGTATAGCGGAGTGGGGTGGGGCGGGTGAGTGTTCCTTCCTGGGGAGCGCAGCGACCATAGAGGCTTCCCTGGATTTGTGGATATTGTGGATATTTTCACCCATTTCTTAATTCATTATTCATTCACCATTCATTATTTATAGCTCGTAGCATCAGCTCAAGAAGTTGAAGTTTAGTCTATGGCCATAGACATATTGAGCTCTCACTGCGAGAAAAATACACTAATTAGATAGGAAAAAACAGGTTTTTGTACATTTTCACCCATTTCTTAATTGAAATTAAACATTTAAACCCCACATTGACACTCTCCGTAATATTTCCGATCCATTGGCTCAAGTCAGGTGAAAATCCATCTAGCCGTTTTTCCTCTAGGCTGTCATTTACACACAGACACATTCATTTTTAGTATAAAAAACACGTCAACTTTAGTATATATAGAGTATAAGATTCACGAATGAATATTGAGCCCATTGATCCAATTAGTGATAATTGGCGTTATTCTGTTGCTATTTTCATTATTTTATTATAGTTTTTTCACTGCAGCTTTCGCTTCGATTGTTGCTTTGTGAAGGCTAGCTTGTGAATATCTCTCTCTGCCTCTCTTCCCTTTACTCTCCGTTTTGTAAATTATATGTTTATAAATTGCATTAAAGGATTTGTTGTATTGGTAAATTTTAATTGTGCAACTACGTGTACTGTGTTTCTTAGGAAAACTTTTTTCAACCCCGTGATTTGTCATAAAGAATTCTATTTTACCCAGTGCTCACATGAACGATCATGTTTTACATCATCATTTTGCTGTAATGTATACCCGTATGTTGCATACTTTTTTAAAGAATCTGATTTTTATTGGCATCTTTATTCACTCATTCTAGATTAGAAGTGGAAATGAGATTATCCGACTATTATGGGTGAGATTATCGGAGATTATCGTAGATTAGAGGTTAGATTATCAAATCTAATTGTAGATTAGGGTTGAGATTATCAGAAATCATTGTATATTATCGATGAGATTATCGGAGATCATTGTAGGTTATCGGTGAGATTATCAGAGATTATAGTAGATTCGGGGTGAGATTATCGGATATCATTGTACATTAGAGATGAGATCGGAGATCATAGTAGATTCGGGATGAGATTATCGGAGATCATAGTAGATTCGGGTTGAGATTATCGGATATCATTGTACATTAGGGATGAGATCGGAGATCATAGTAGATTCGGGGTGAGATTTTCGGATATCATTGTACATTAGAGATGAGATCGGAGATCATAGTAGATTCGGGTTGAGATTATCGGAGATCATAGTAGATTCGGGGTGAGATTATCGGATATGATTGTACATTTGGGATGAGATTATCAGAGATCATAGTAGATACGGGGTGAGATTATCGGATATCATTGTACATTTGGGATGAGATCGGAGATCATAGTAGATTCGGGGTGAGATTATCGGAGATCATAGTAGATTCGGGGTGAGATTATCGGATATAGAGACGTGGACTAAGAGTTCTATTTTAGTATGAAATTTGAAGAAGCTTTCTTTTGTGAAACAGTAGGTGTTGTTTTATCAGAATAAAATAATTTAATAACACGAAGTCACAGTAAATGAATAGAATCAAGCATTGATGACTTTTTGTATATTTGTTTAGTACTTATTATTTAGCTATAATCAATCAGCATTGCATACATATTTAGTATTCTTTGCATTTTAGTTTTAAAAGTTATAGTGTTGAAACATGATGCAATTTTTTTAAGTTTATTAATCGCAATATCTGTTAAATTATTTTTACAATTAATATCGGAGGGGAATCTATTTATATATTATAATATAATATACAAGTAAGATAATTGCTTACAAAATATGCTCGATTGCACGTACATATATAAGTATATATTTAAAATAAATAAATTGCATCAGTAAACATAAATTTTGCATTAGTAGGTGCATACACTCGTAGCTGACAATACAAATTCGGTGGCTGTTGCATAGTTTTCATATAGTTATTTTTTTCCGGATTTTTTTGTTTTAAATATCAATTTGGAGTGTTACTTCCATTGGCGAGAATTTAGTATTTAGTTTTTTAGCATTACGTTTACAATGTCACACGTTCTGGACTTCCTAATTACAAGTGTAACTTATTTCAGGATTTTTTACTAGCGAGAAAAGTTCGCCGATTTTTTTAGTCAGTTCTCCAGGCAAACACGAGCATACGAATATGTTACTCTCGCTTTGGGGCCGACGGAAGTTCCGTGGATTTTCCCTGTGGCAGAGTTGTCCATGCAAACACAAGCATACGAATATGTACTCTCACTTTGGGGCCAACGGAAGTTCCGTGGATTTTCCCTGCGGCAGAGTTGTCCATGCAAACACAAGCAAACGAATATGTTACTCTCGCTTTGGGGCCGACGGAAGTTCCGTGGATTTTCCCTGTGGCAGAGTTGTCCATGCAAACACAAGCAAACGAATATGTACTCTCACTTTGGGGCCAACGGAAGTTCCGTGGATTTTCCCTGCGGCAGAGTTGTCCATGCAAACACAAGCAAACGAATATGTACTCTCGCTTTGGGGCCGACGGAAGTTCCGTGGATTTTCCCTGCGGCAGAGTTGTCCATGCAAACACATAGACCAAGGATCGGAAAACTCCGGCCCGCGAAGCCTCTCTATCCGGCCCTCGGGTCCTTTAAAATTTCTCAATAGCAATCCGGCCCGCTCAAGCTTTGTCTCTTCTCAGCTCTCTTCTGTCTCCTCTCTTTTTCTCCTCGCCTCTCTTATCTCCTATCGCTCATCTCTTCTCTATTCTCTCTCCTCTCTCCCCTCCTGTGGCCCTCAGCCGTGCGCTAGGTTCTTTATCTGGCCGTTAGGTAAAAAAACTTTGCCGTCCCCAGACACTGGCCTGTACGTACTTTCTCTTTTGTACCCACGGTATTTCCATGGAATTTCCCTGCGACAGAGCGCTCGATGCAAACACAAAGAGGGTAGGGGCATTGGCGCCCCTTGGTTGCGGCACTATCCTGGAGCTGGCGTGTACTATTAAAAATTTCTTCATAATGCAGCAATTATTAGCTATAGCCTAGACCTGGCCGCTCATCTCCATCATTTCGATGGGCGCGTCGCTAACCCGACGCGACTCGCAGGCCGAAGCGGTGAGTGGAATTGTCTCCTGGGAGCTTAGCCGCCTCTGTTGCCAATGCGACACCTGCAGCAGACGATCTGCGGCCTGATGGGCGCTGCTCCGTCTGCGCTGCTCGTCTATGTAGTTGTTGGTGTTGTAGCGTGTCCGGGTTGTGGTCGCCTGCAGCCAGGCGTTGCCATTTCTGTCCGCCCGGCGGCAACACTGGCTGTTGAATTGAGTTGTTGGGAGAGAAGTTTACTTAGTACATGTGCGAGAGTGACTGACAGTGATTTCATTTAGTGACTTGTTTGGAGTGATTTTGATAGAAAGACTTGTTTGGGGTGATCTTGATAGAGTGACTTGTTTAGATTGAACTTGATAGAGTGACTTTTTTGGAGTGAACTTGATAGAGTGACTTGTTTAGAGTGAACTTGATAGAGTGACTTGTTTGGAGTGATCTTGATAGAGCGACTTTTTTGGATTTATCTTTGATAGAGTGACTTGTTTAGAGTGATCTTGATGGAGTGACTTTTTTGGAGTGAACTTGATAGAGTGACTTGTTTAGAGTGAACTTGATAGAGTGACTTGTTTAGAGTGAACTTGATAGAGTGACTTGTTTGGAGTGAACTTGATAGAGTGACTTGTTTGGAGTCATTTTGATAGAGTGACTTGTTTAGTGATCTTTATAGAGTGACTGGTTTGGAGTGAACTTGTTTGAAGTAGTGTGAAAGTGGCTCGTTTTAATCACTATGAGAGTGAATGTGAATGTACACTCTCTGTGAATGTACACTCTCTGTGAATGTACACTCTCTGTGATTATACACTCTCTGTGAATGTACACTCTCTGTGAATGTACACTCTCTGTGAATGTACACCCTCTGTGAATGTACACTCTCTGTGAATGTACACTCTCTGTGAATGTACACTCTCTGTGAATGTACACTCTCTGTGAATGTACACCCTCTGTGAATGTACACTCTCTGTGAATGTACACTCTCTGTGAATGTACACTCTCTGTGAATGTACACTCTCTGTGAATGTACACCCTCTGTGAATGTACACTCTCTGTGAATGTACACTCTCTGTGAATGTACACCCTCTGTGAATGTACACTCTCTGTGAATGTACACTCTCTGTGAATGTACACTCTCTGTGAATGTACACTCTCTGTGAATGTACACTCTCTGTGAATGTACACTCTCTGTGAATGTACACTCTCTGTGAATGTACACTCTCTGTGAATGTACACTCTCTGTGAATGTACACTCTCTGTGAATGTACACTCTCTGTGAATGTACACTCTCTGTGAATGTACACTCTCTGTGAATGTACACTCTCTGTGAATGTACACTCTCTGTGAATGTACACCCTCTGTGAATGTACACTCTCTGTGAATGTACACTCTCTGTGAATGTACACTCTCTGTGAATGTACACTCTCTGTGAATGTACACTCTCTGTGAATGTACACTCTCTGTGAATGTACACTCTCTGTGAATGTACACTCTCTGTGAATGTACACTCTCTGTGAATGTACACTCTCTGTGAAAACCACGAAACCACCGGGCTAATTTAACCACGGGGGGTCGTGACGTGAGATTAATTCAAAAGTCTGTAAAGAGAATTCCGCCCCCACTGCACTGCATTGAACTCACTTGTAGTTGAAGATGAAGAATATAATGGGATTCGCGGCCGAATTCAATGTGCCAAGCGTCTGAAAATTTATTGAATATAAAATCTATTTATCGCGCGTGCGAAGAAACTTTAAGTAAGTACATAACGAAGGTACGTGCACTTACCTGAATGATCACTTTGATGTGCAGAGAGACTTTCACGACTTTGAATACGTCTAGGAAATTTCCTATCGTAAAGGGCAGCCAGCAGAGGATAAACACTGCGGGGATTTGGGATGCGCTGCGTTTATGGATTTTGCAGGATAGAGATGGATAGATGGGTAGATAGATAGATAGATAGATAGATAGATAGATAGATAGATAGATAGATAGATAGATAGATAGATAGATAGATAGATAGATAGATAGATAGATAGATAGATAGATAGATAGATAGATAGATAGATAGATAGATAGATAGATAGATAGATAGATAGATAGATAGATAGATAGATAGATAGATAGATAGATAGATAGATAGATAGATGGATAGATAGATAGATAGATAGATAGATAGATAGATAGATAGATAGATAGATAGATAGATAGATAGATAGATAGATAGATAGATAGATAGATAGATAGATAGATAGATACATACATACATACATACATACATACATACAAACATACATACATACATAGACAATAAAGATGGATTTATTGATAAAATTATTGAATAATTAGTTAATTAGTTGATTTTTTATTGACTGACTCACAAGTTCTGGACTAACTGAGTGACTGAGTGAATTTACTGATTGATTAAACTCTCGATTGTTGGATGATGAAAATCATTATTGAAACCATAAATCATAAATTAATGACTTTCAGTACAATACATTGACGGCCATGGATCATATTTATTACAAGCAATTCCCACAATGTCAGAAGAATAAGCTGAAGGTTAATAAACGTAACTGCATCCAAATATATACATGTATAGCATATTTGTTTCAAATAAAAGTACAACATAGGCTAAAGCCAGCCCTCAGCATCAATATTCTCCAAACCCTCCATCACGCTAATGCCTTTGTTGTTGACACATGGCACATTAAATATTTAAAACGATAACTCGCCCGCCTCTTGAAGCAGTTCAATCGACAAAAATCTACTCCTTTCTCTCGACTACGATTGTGAACATCGTTTTAAAAAAATTTCACCGCTAATTGTTCCAGGCGAGAGGTGATCTGATAATTGCTCCATGTGAATTTTTTCTGACCTTCAGTTACGCTTTGCAGCTGTTATCAGTAGTGGCTATGATTGCTGAGGCCGCGCATTTATTGCTCTTGACGGCTGTTTAGGCTCAGCATTGGCCCAAATATTATGAGAACTTGCTGAGGTGCCCCGTGACACTCGTGTCTAACTGTTGTAACAGGTGACACTGCAGTCTAACTATTATAACAGGTGACACTCCTGTCTAACTGTTGTAACAGGTGAGACTCCTGTCTAACTGTTGTAACAGGTGACACTCCTGTCTAACTGTTGTAACAGGTGACACTCCTGTCTAACTGTTTTAACAAGTGACACTCGTTTCTAACTTATCCCAGTACAAGAATTCAATCGAGACGTTAGTGCAAATCAAAATTTTTGTAACAAAATACATCATTTTCGCACCTGAAACAATTGTGCACGTGACCTTCACAGTTTTGACCTTGGCCCGGCTAACAGCGTTCCGGTTTGACGCTCGGCAGATGTTGACCTCAGCGGCGGCGGTGGCCAGTCGAGAGGACGCCCTTCGACTCGAGGATCTGTCGCGAGCTTCGGCCAGTTTTGGACCCCGGCTAGATCGGAAAATTTTCACTACTAGCACAATGTGACAGATAGCCACAATGGTCACTGGGAGCACGATTATCGTGATTAGGTTTGTGGTCACGTGAATCTGCGAGCGGATGGGTGAAGGAGAACAATGCGTATAAAAATGATTGACCCCAACCCTTTGATCCACCGCCGCCCTTTGATAAGCCGCCACCCTTTGATAAGCCACCACTTCTCTGATCCACCGCCACCCTTTGATAAGCCGCCACTTCTCTGATTCACCGCCACCCTTTGATAAGCCGCCACCCTTTGATAAGCCGCCACTTCTTTGAACCACCGCCACCACTTTGATAAGCCGCCACCCTTTGATAAGCCGTCACTTCTTTGATCCATCGTCACCCTTTGATAAGCCGCCACCCTTTGATAAGCCGCCACTTCTCTGATCCACCGCCACCCTTTGATAAGCCGCCACCCTTAGATCTACCGCCAACTCTTTGATCCACCACCGCCCTTTGATAAGCCGCCATCCTTAGATCCACCGCCACCCTTTGATCCACCGCCACCGTTAGATTAGTCAGCAAATGTGCGCTTTTTCTAAACAAGCCATCTGAATTAGGGAACTAGTTTAAACCAGCTAAGATTTTAGACCCGAGCTCGCAGCTACTCACCCGCCAGAACTGCTCAGACTCCTGCTTAGTAGCGCTCCCATTAGAGCCGTAGCTCAGACTGCACTGCCGACCAAAGCGCCAGTGATGCGTAACGCTGGCCCACAGCAGATTCGGGCAACTTGAGATGAAGCTGATTAGCCAAGCGCCCGCGATAATGCAGCTAGTCTGGAGACCTGAAAGCAGATTTTAAGCAGCTGTAAGGCAGTGAAAGTTTTTAAATCAGCAGCGCATGGAACTTAAGAAAGATTTAAGATTTGTGGTCGAGATTTTCTTTGAAACATTTTCGAGAGTCTCGGAGACGATTTTAGTTAATCGTCTCTCATTAAAAGTTCTCTCATTAACCTATGAGAGAATGAGAATGACCGACAGGATGATTAAGTGACAGGGAGTGGCAGTAAGTGACAGAGAGTGGCAGTGAGTGACAGGGAGTGACCAAAAGGGACAGGGAGTGACCAGAAGTGACAGAGAGTGATAAGGAGTGACAGGAAGTCACACCTAGTGACAGTGACAGTGAGTGACAGGGAGCGACAGGGAGTGACCGAAAGTGAAAATGAGGAACAATGAGAGACAGGAAGTGACAGGAAATGACAGGGAGTAACCGGAAGTTACCGGAAGTGACAGGGAGTGACAAGGAGTGACAGGGAGTGATAAGGAGTGACAGGGAGTGACAGGGGGTGACAGGGAGTGACAGGGAGTGACAGGGGGTGACAGGGAGTGACAGGGAGTGACAGGGAGTGACAGGGAGTGACATGGAGAGAGATGGTGAGTGACGGGATTTTTTAAAAGAAAAGTGATAGGGTGGATGATAGGGAGTGACAGGGAAAATGGCGGGAGTGTCATGAAGTGACGAGAAGAGAGACGGGAATTGACAGGAAGAATTCGGTATCCCGCAGGAATCCGCGCAGACTCCGAAGGGTGATGAGGCCCGTCATAAGCCTGACGAATTGTCCGAGCCCTTCAGCAAGACAGGAGCCGATCCTTGCCTCTCTTTGACGTGCTGGCCCGGATCGGCTTCACGATGGCGTCAACTCTGTCGATGCTGAGCGCCACCAGCGAGTAGGGAGCGGCGTAAGCGACCAGTGTCTAAAAGTACAATTAAGGACACGATGTACTTTTTATTGTGATCCGCGTATTTACTGGGTGACGTTGTGAACTTTTCAGGCATAATTAATAAGAAATAATATCTGAGGAAAAGTTTGTTTTAAGGATGCCATATTTCTAGGAAATGACGCTTGTTCGCATTAGGTTTCTTAGAAGCAGCAAATATTTGAGTATTATTGACGTCATCTACTTAATTAAAAGTAGTGGTTCAAAAAACGTGCTTCGGTTATAAAAACTTTTTTTAAGATCGAGAGCGGTTTCTAGCAAACTTAAAATATGATTTCTAAATGAGATAAAATTTCAACAGGCAACGAGAGCTATGTAAGCTAAAATTTTTGTTCAGGTACCTAGAACCAATATTTCTACGAAATAAAAGCATTCACTGTTGAATTGGTGCGAATGTTTGATTGAAACAAAAGAAACAATAAAAAAAATTTAAAGTACCTGCAAAAGCCACTTAGCCTTGCAGAGAATTTCCGGCCCATGGAACTGCATCAGAATTTGGTCAACTATCTGCGGCAGCACGGCAAACAGCCCCACAGATAGGTCTGAAAATGAGACGAAACAAAGGAATGAGCTGTCATACATTGATTCAGCGGATTGGGCCTCAGAACACGTCACCGAAGGTGTTACGCCTTCCTAAATGGATCTGTTAGACAGGATAGTGTCACCTGTTAGACAGGAGTGTTACCTGTTAGACAGGATAGTGGCACCTGTTAGACAGGATAGTGTCACCTGTTAGACAGGATAGTGGCACCTGTTAGACAGGATAGTGTCACCTGTTAGACAGGATAGTGTCACCTGTTAGACAGGATAGTGGCACCTGTTAGACAGGATAGTGTCACCTATTAGACAGGATAGTGGCACCTGTTAGACAGGAGTCTCACCTGTTAGACAGGATAGTGGCACCTGTTAGACAAGATAGTGTCACCTGTTAGACAGGAGTGTCACCTGTTAGACAGGATAGTGGCACCTGTTAGACAAGATAGTGTCACCTGTTAGACAGGTTAGTGGCACCTGTTAGACAAGATAGTGTCACCTGTTAGACAGGATGGTGTCACCTGTTAGGCATTCAACAGTTAGGAATTTGGAGCCAGTTAGAGACAGCTGAAGTTCTATTTTACAGTTATATGCTTCAGTCAGTGGGAATTGTCTCTCACGGTCATCGCTCACGTGACTAACACGGCTAAAATTTATTTGTCACACTACAGTAAGCTTTAGTTATTATTAAAGTATATAATAAGTATTTATATAGATTCTGTACCACAAGCCTAACCATGGCGTGCTCATCCCAGACAGATGCCTTCATCCCTTTAGCACCCCTAATCCCGGCTACACCATGCCGCTAAAATCAAGTATGTGAGGCGCCTGCCTCTGCTATCCATAGAGGATTTCCAGTCTAGCAAATGAGAAATGAAGCTGGGGATATCCATGCAGTCTCATGCAGCCAAATTGAGGGGGGCTGCACAACAACTCATCAGAGCTGTCAGCGAAGCTTGGACGAGCCACTGGGGTTTTAGCACTGGCTTAACGACCCCCGGCCCTTGTCTCAACAAGTCTACAGACTCGAGCGCAGGTCATATATTACAAAATTGAACTTGATGCTCTAGAAATTTCTCTAGCTCCATATTAGGAACTTGGCATCGTCCGCTAGCTACAGTGTAGCTCCTGGTCCTGGATCCCCCGTGCGAATATTATTATATCGCTTTGATTGGGAGAAATTTTTCATCAGAAATCATTAAATCCGTTGCCTTCGCCCTGTCTCCTTTGCCATGCGTTTTGCCAATCAGGGCGAGCGAGCACAGGAATAACCTGACTGCCTCTCCCCAGGCGTTCTGTCAGATTCCTATACGAGAACGTATAATCTACAGAGAACGGTGACAGAGGAGCGGATTAAAATCGGTTCCCTCTCTCTCGTGTTGCTAGTGTACTAATACTGATCCTACTCAATGCGACATCTTCAATCTTCAATCGGATTTTGTCACTAATTTGAGCTTGTCTTAGTTTAATTGTAAAAAAATAGACACCACTATCGAGGCATAAATAGTAGAAAACGGAAGACCGTCACGTAGGGAGTGACAAAGGGTGTGAGGGTGAGAGTGACAGAAGTAACGCGGGAGAATGACGGGGAGAGTGACGGGTAGAGTGACGGGTAGAGTGACGGGTAGAGTGACAGGGAGTGTCGGGTGAGTAACGGGTAAAGTGATGGGGAGAATGACGGGGAGAGTGACGGAAAGAGTGACGGGGAGAGTGACGGGTAGAGAGACGGGAAGAGTGACGGAGGGAGTGACGGGGAGAGTGACGGGGAGAGTGACGGGGAGAGTGACGGGGAGAGTGACGGGTAGAGAGACGGGAAGAGTGACGGGGGGAGTGACGGAGGGAGTGACGGGGAGAGTGACGGGTAGAGAGACGGGAAGAGTGACGGGGGGAGTGACGGGGAGAGTGACGGGGAGAGTGACGGGGAGAGTGACGGGGAGAGTGACGGGGAGAGTGACGGGAAGAGTGACGGGAAGAGTGACGGGGAGAGTGACGGGGAGAGTGACGGGAAGAGTGACGGGGAGAGTGACGGGAAGAGTGACGGGGAGAGTGACGGGGAGAGTGACGGGAAGAGTGACGGGGAGAGTGACGGGGAGAGTGACGGGAAGAGTGACGGGAAGAGTGACGGGGAGAGTGACGGGGAGAGTGACGGGAAGAGTGACGGGAAGTGTGACGGGAAGAGTGACGGGAAGAGTGATGAGGAGAGTGACGGGAAGAGTGATGGGGAGAGTGACGGGGAGAGTGATGAGGAGAGTGACGGCAAAATGACATCCAACTGGCACGGTGACAAACATGCGCGAGCTACATGCAGGAGCTGCAGTATGGGGTTCATACATAAATGACCAGAGCTGACTCACCAGCCACAGCCATGTTGGTCAGGAAGTGGATCATTCGGCTCTTCGGCCGGCCGGCCACGTGTCCGAGCAGTGCCAGGTTGCCAATTAGAATCAGAGCCAGATTGACGGACAGGGACACGTAGTGGCCGATTTGGTTGAGCTGCGAATTCAAGAAAAGTTTTTACTTTAAATTTAGCCTTTCATCGCTAACGCTGGAAGTTAAGCAAAGGTGGCCCCGGTTAGTAAGCAGTTTAGTTGGCTGCTTGCTTTATTCCCCTATAGAACCAGGGGCTTTAGCACCAGGGGCTTTAGCACCAGGGGCTTTAGCACCAGGGCTTTAGCACCAGGGCTTTAGCACCAGGGGCTTCAGTACCTAGAGGAGGCAGTCACGACAGCAGCGCCGGACTGCGGCATCAGCCTCTACGCCGATGATTCGGCTGTCCTCAGCACCCAGCCCTCACTGGCGAGCTGCGGAGCCAGGATACAACCGGCACTCGACGCTATAGCCAACTGGACCAAAGAGTGGAAAATCACCCTGAGTACCAGCAAGTGCAACTACTCAACATTCACGCTCGCCCCCAACGAGGTGAATGGCAAGCTCCGGGTCCCGCTTGAGCTAGCCGGCGAGCCACTCCAGTTTGAAGAACACCCGACCTTCCTGGGCCTCATCCTGGACTGCCAGCTGAACTTCGCCCAGCACGCAGCCAACGTCTGCCGCCGCATGAGCCGACGCCGACGCGCTCTTGCCGACCTCGCGAACCGCGCGGTAGGAGCCACCCAGGAGGTGCTCCGGACGGCCTACCAGGCAACCATCCGCGCCGTGGCCGAATACGGATGCAGAGTCTGGGGAGCCAGCGCGGCACCGAGTACCAAACTGCTTATCGAACAGCAACAGAACAGCTGTGCAAGAATCATCACCGGATGTATGCTCCCAACTCGAACCACGGAGCTGCTTCGGACGGCCAACCTCCCCCCTTTGGCCACACCATCCTGGAACGCGCCGCCTGCCTCCGAGAACGGGTGCTGCGCCTCCCGGAGGACGTCCCAGCACACCGGACTGCGGCCAGAGACACCACCAGCAGACTACGAAACCGCGCCTACGAGAGCGCCCGCCGACAAGAAGAGGCAAATTTTAACGCGCTACTAGACAATGATTATAATTACAAGCGCCCTTTCCGCGGCTGCTGGCGGCAAATCGCGAGAGAAATCACCGGTCCCTGCGGCCTCGAAGACCGGCCCAGAGAGCCGTTCCCGCCACCGCCGCCCGACCTGGCACACCTCGCGCTCAACCGGTACAGCCAGACTTTCGACCCCACCCTCGCCGACGGCTGCGGCAGAGCAGTACCGACGAGCGTCCGCCGCGACAGGGCGATGTCAGCTCTCGAGCAGCTAACACCCTGTGACATCGACGCGTGGACGGACGGCAGCGTCAAGGAGGGCATCCACGACGCATGGGGTGCCGCGGTGGTCTGCACCCGCCTCTGGTGCCAAAAGATCACCGCCCCGGCTGGCCGGATCGCATGCAGCTTCCAGGCGGAGATGGTCGCGATCAGCGCCGCCCTCGACTACATTACTCAACTCCCGCCAGAGCACGGCCTTACAGTGCGGATCCTCAGCGACTCCAAATCAGCACTCACGGCCCTCCAGAGCGGCCCCAGTAAGCAGGTCACCGCCGCCGGAAGCCGCTGCTTGGAGGTACTGGCCCACATGTCGCGCCCGTGCGACTTCGTCTGGGTCCCGGCCCACTGCGACGTCCCGGGCAACGAGCAAGCAGACCGCTGCGCCAACGAAGCTAGACGCGGCCAACAGCAGGACGAACCCATTACGCTGCAGGCCGCCAAGGCCGCCATCCGACGCGCGCGGTCCGCCCGCGACCAGGAACTGCTTGGACGCCCCTGGCAACGACCACCACGACACCTGACCAGGAAAGAAACGGTGGCGATTAACCAACTCAGAGCCGGGTGCTCCACCCTGGCCGGGGCCACACGTCACCGGGTCGGCCTGACTGAGAACGCCAGCTGTCCCGATTGCGGGGCGCCCGACACGGAGGAGCATATCATCCTTGAATGCCCACGCGGCGACGCCCTTCGGGCGAGCACTGAGGACGAGAGGGACATCCGCGACGACCCGGAGCGCCTTCTCGCCCTCCTTCGCAGGTTGGGGCGCCTCTGAGCGCCCTCCCCCCAGCTGCCAGCGGCAGCGTTGTGGGGCGGTGGAAGAAAAGAAGAAGACCAGGGGCTTTAGCACCAGGGGCTTTAGCACCAGGGGCTTTAGCACCAGGGGCTTTAGCACCAGGGGCTTTAGCACCAGGGGCGTCAGCACCAGGGGCGCCAGCACCAGGGGCGTCAGCACCAGGGGCGCCAGAACCAGGGGCGCCAGCACCAGGGGCGCCAGCACCAGGGGCTTCAGTACCAGGGGCGCCAGCACCAGGGGCTTCAGTACCAGGGGCCTTAGCACCAGGGGCTTTAGTACCAGGTGCGCCAGCACCAGGGGCTTTAGTACCAGGGGCTTTAGTACCAGGGGCTTTAGCACCAGGGGCTTTAGCACCAGGGGCTTTAGCACCAGGGGCGCCAGCACCAGAGGCTTTAGCACCAGGGGCGCCAGCACCAGGGGCGCCAGCACCAGGGGCGCCAGCACCAGGGGCGCCAGCACCAGGGGCGCCAGCACCAGGGGCGCTAGCACCAGGGGCGCCAGCACCAGGGGCGCCAGCACCAGGGGCACCAGCACCAGGGGCGCCAGCACCAGGGGCGCCAGCACCAGGGGCGCCAGCACCAGGGGCGCCAGCACCAGGGGCGCCAGCACCAGGGGCGCCAGCACCAGGGGCGCCAGCACCAGGCGCCAGCACCAGGCAACAGCACCAGGCGCCAGCAGCACCAGGGGTGCCAGCACAGGCACGATGACCAACGCCCAAGGCACAGAGACTGTACATGCCTGACGATTAGAAAGTCAAGCCGCTCTACACCCGACGTGAAACCCATCTGAAGTGAGTCGCAGCTCTTATTTAAAAATTTTTCCACCACTTTGAAACATTCAATTTAAATTAATTGAAATTTCTATCAACCAAGTACTGTTGGCTTTGTTTCCATTGTTAGAAAGCAGGTTTTGGAGCCCCTTGGAGGTTGGATGTGAGTCGCTATATGAATTTCCCTGCTGTTTCAAAAAAAGAACTTGAAGAGAGATTTTGCATTGCTATTGAAGTAATTTTGTGAAATTTGAATTGGTTTTTGTCTTGCAGCTTCGGACTGACTTCTATATTAGAAGCAATCGATGTTAATTAACTGTTGCGGTGATTGACAGCACATTTAGCCGTTTCTCCCTCGGTTCTTCATCACTGTTTTCATCTCAGATTCTTTTCAAATCGTAAACTCACTCATTTATAAACTGACTCATGAACTCACTCATTTATAAACTGGCTCATGAAGTCACTCATTCATAAACTGGCTCATGAACTCACTCATTTATAAACTGGCTCATGAACTCACTCATTCATAAACTGACTCATGAACTCACTCATTTATAAACAGATTCATGAACTCACTCATTCATAAACTGGCTCATAAACTCACTCATTTATAAACAGATTCGTGAACTCACTCATTTATAAACTGGCTCATGAAGTCACTCATTCATAAACTGACTCATGAACTCACTCATTTATAAACAGATTCGTGAACTCACTCATTTATAAACTGGCTCATGAAGTCACTCATTCATAAACTGGCTCATGAAGTCATCCATGAACTCACACATAAACTCACTCATGAACTCACTCATGAACTCACTCATGAATTCACTCATGAACTCACTCATGAACTCACTCATGAATTCACTCATGAACTCACTCATAATTTCACTTATGAACTCACTTATGAACTCACTAATGAACTCACTCATGAACTCACTCATAAACTCACTCTTGAATTCACTCATGAACTCACTCATAAACTCACTCATGAACTCACTCATGAACTCACTCATGAATTCACTCATGAACTCACTCATAAACTCACTCATGAATTCACTCATGAACTCACTCATGAACTCACTCATGAACTCACTCATGAACTCACTCATGAATTCACTCATGAACTCACTCATGAACTCACTCATGAATTCACTCATGAACTCACTCATAAACTCACTCATGAATTCACTCATGAACTCACTCATGAACTCACTCATGAAATTACTTATGAACTCACTCATAAACTCACTCATGAACTCACTCATGAACTCACTCATAAACTCACTCATAAACTCACTCATGAACTCACTCATGAACTCACTCATGAACTCACTCATAAACTCACTCATGAACTCACACATTACCTCACTCATAAACTCACTCATGAACTCACTCATGAACTCACTCATGAACTCACACATGACCTCACTCATGAACTCACTCATGAATTCACTCATGAACTCACTCATGAACTCACTCATGAATTCACTCATGAACTCACTCATAAACTCACTCATGAATTCACTCATGAACTCACTCATGAACTCACTCGAACTCACTCATGAACTCACTCATAAACTCACTCATGAATTCACTCATGAACTCACTCATGAACTCACTCATGAACTCACTCATGAACTCACTCATGAATTCACTCATGAACTTACTCCTAAAGTCAATCAGCACCTATATGCTTTCTCTACTAATCTCAAATTTTAATTCCAAATATTTCCTCAATTCTTATTACTTCCTCAGTGTGCTCAGTTGCATAATAAGGGAAATCTTAGGGGAATTCACTAACTACGAAGTGTATCCTTCCATTATCCGAATGACGGCATTGAAAAGAATTTAATTGAGTGAAAAAGGAAAAAATTAATTATCAACTTCACACACTATATTCCCCATAGCAGTTAAACGCACAGTATAAAGAGATTTTGCCCAAGCAAAAAAAAGTATACGAGTACCAATATCGATCTTGCACAGATCGTATAAACAAAATTAGCATATTTATAAATTTATAAGCATAGTCACTAGGTTATAATATTGTTTTTCGTAAGTATAGCATTAACATACAACAATGTTTATCTGATAGAGTTGGTTATAGAACGCGTCGATGTGAAAACATATGCAAGGATGTTGACGAACTTTTTTTCGTCATATCTGGACAAAATAACCTCATGTACTTGTAAAGAGTTTTTATTAAAAGCTTTTTTTAACTGAAGCAAACTTTAAGACAGAAAATAAAAACTACTTGAATAAAAGAAGTGCCATCTACACCGTAAAGTAGCGTCATGGCAACCATAAAAGAACTGTCATGTACACCATAAATGAATCGTCATGACAACCATAAAAGAACTGTCATGTACACCATAAATGAATCGTCATGGCAACCATAAAAGAACTGTCATGTACACCATAAATTTACCGTCATGACAACCATAAATGAATCGTCATGACAACCATAAAAAATCGTCATGACAACCATAAAAAATCGTCATGTACACCATAAAAAATCGTCATGACAACCATAAAAAATCGTCATGTACACCATAAAAAATCGTCATGACAACCATAAAAAATCGTCATGACAACCATAAAAAATCGTCATGTACACCATAAAAAATCGTCATGTCAGCCATAAAAAATCGTCATGTACACCATAAATGAATCGTCATGACAACCATAAAAAAATCGTCATGACAACCATAAAAAAACGTCATGTACACCATAAATGAATCGTCATGTACACCATAAATTAATCGTCATGTACACCATAAATTAATCGTCATGTACACCATAAATTAATCGTCATGTACACCATAAATGAATCGTCATGTACACCATAAATGAATCGCCATGTCAGCCATAAATGAATCGTCATGTACACCATAAATGAATCGTCATGTACACCATAAATGAATCGTCATGTACACCATAAATGAATCAACATGTACACCATAAATTAATCGTCATGTAAACCATAAATGAATCAACATGTACACCATAAATGAATCGTCATGTACACCATAAATGAATCGTCATGTACACCATAAATGAATCGTCATGTACACCATAAATTAATCGTCATGTACACCATAAATGAATCGCCATGTCAGCCATAAATGAATCAACATGTACACCATAAATTAATCGTCATGTACACCATAAATGAATCGTCATGTACACCATAAATGAATCGTTATGTACACCATAAATGAATCGTCATGACAACCATAAATAAATCG